>NC_069482.1:3119524-3141455 GCF_026875155.1 Cherax quadricarinatus | reverse complement strand
CTCTCTCCCCTGCTCCATGAGCTCTATCATCCCTCGCCTTAAAACTATAGATGTTCCCGTGTGTGTGTGTGTGTGTGTGTGTGTGTGTGTGTGTGTCTGTGTGTGTGTGTGTGTGAGTGTTTGTGTGTGTGTTTGTGTGTGCGTGTGTATGTGTATGAGTGTATATGAGTGTGTGTGTGTATGAGTGTGTGTGTGTGTATGAGTGTGTGTGTGTGTGTGTGTGTGTGTATGAGTGTGTGTTGCGTGTGTATGAGTTTGTGTATGTGTGTGTGGTGTGTGGTGTGTGTGTGTGTGTGTGTGTGTGTGTGTGTGTGTGTGTGTGTGTGTGTGTGTGTGTTTTATGTGTGTGTGTGTGTGTGTGTATGAATTTGTATTGTGTGTGTGTGTGTGACTCAACAATCCAATATTTGCACCAATAACTCACTACAGTTGTGACCGGGTGTGGAAGTGTGAATTGCTCACTACACTATAATTTGTTCATGATTGTAGCCATGTATAAACGTAAGTAACCATTCTTACAGGATTCATTACCTTTGTAACTTGTGAGTTCATTACCTTGTACTTAGTTCAGCCATCACAACTTTGGGAGCCCAGTCCCTGGACCCATTACGTACCTCTGTAATCTGTAAATACCTTTGTAACTTGTCATGATTGTGACTAGACCTACCTGGAGTTCATTACCTTTGTAAATTGTGAGTTCATTACCTTTGTAAATTGTGAATTCACTACCTCTGTAACTTGCTCAGCTATCAAAACTTTGGAGTCCAGTCCCTGGACCAATTATGTACCTCTGTAACCTTTTGACTACCGCCCACAGGATGGGTATGGGGTGCATAATAAACATATTAAACTAACTAACTAACTTCAGAATTGACATAATGCCGCTAAACAAAATCAAGTTATTCAAAGGAAAAACTTTTCATATAAATTTGAATATATAAAATGTATCTTGTACAAGTCAGTATTCAAATTAAATTCAGATGAGATAGACTATTCCATCTTAGTTGTTCCAAGTCAATGCAGAGAGACTGTTCTTAAAATGGCTCATGACCTGCCAGTAGCCGGACATTTCTCGCATTGAAAAACCTTAAATAAAATTAGGGAAACCTATTTTTGGCCTAAAATGTCCTCAGATGTCACTACTTATTGTAGATCGTGTAAAGTTTGCCAACTGTCATCCTCCCGAGGTACCAGGCGAGTACCTATGGTCAAATTGCCAGTCTTTACAGTACCGTTTGAAAGAGTAGCTATTGACATCGTTGGTCCTTTATCTCCACTTTCATCTGGGGGACATAGATATATATTAACATTAGTTGATTATTCTTCGAGTTTCCCTGAAGCCGTTCCCTTAAAGACCATAACTACTACAGAGGTGGCTGAAGCCCTTTTGTCCATCTTCTCCAGAGTGGGCATCCCTAGAGAAATTTTGTCTGACTGTGGGACACAATTTACATCTGACTTAATGCAACATCTATACCAACTTCTGGGAGTGAAGCCTTTCATCACCACACCCCATCATCATAGTTGTAATGGGAGGATTGAGCGCCAGCATTCGATTCTCAAGTCCATTTTAAGGAAACTTTGCTCCCTTAAACCTAAGGAGTGGCATCGTTACCTACCCTGTGCTTTGTTTTCCATGAGGGAAGTTCCCAGTGACTCTTTGGGGTTCTCACCTTTTGAACGTGTCTATGGTAGACAGGCCAGAGGTCCATTGTCCAACCTTCATGACTTATGGACTAATGAGGAGGTAAATGCTGAGGTTCAGTCTTGTTACCAGTTTCTCCTTGACCTTACATCCAAACTTGAGGAGACCTCTGACATAGTTTCGAAAAACCTAAGCTTGTCAATGGACCAGTACAAAACCTATTTTGATTCCAAAAGTCAGAGGAGAAGTTTTAAAGTAGGTGATGAAGTTCTGGTACTTTTGCCTGTCAAGTCAAATAAATTATTAGTAGCATGGGAAGGTCCATATAAAGTATTAAAAATTTGTGGGAAAGTTGATACCTCATGAATAAGGGGAAAACCCTAAGTTTTATCTATCAACACCCTTTAAGAATATTAGAAAAAATTGGTTAACCCCCTTTAATAATTTTGGGATTAGTTTTTCACCGAACTTGATACGACAACTGAGAAGAAAAGGTGTGTGTAATTGACCCCTAAATTTAGATATGAGAAGAACACAGGGACTTGGTGACTCTTGACCACTCGGGCGCAACCCTTTAATTTTAATAAAACCCTTGATGACCTTAAGAAACATGAACACTTCAATGTGTGAGTAACTTTTCAGACGTCTTTACTGACTTTCCCGGGTTTTACCTCCCGGTAGTCCATAAGAGCTTATTGCGGACAATCCGACAAACGGAAATTATAACCATTTTCCAGTTCCCCTTAGGGATGCTTTGCCCCGAGAGGTAGGAAATTTTAAAAAACAAAAGTCATTAAACCTTCGTATCTGCATATTGCTCACCGTAGTCAGGGTTTTAAGGGGAGTAAATTCAATAGATTTGCTATTACTTCAGGGGCCCTTTAAATTTTTAAAACCGGGTGGGTGCTGAACCTATGCCCTTTAAAGATAGCGATTTTTACAAAAATTTTTTATGGCCCCTTTCTTTTCGGGTTTGATTTGACGGGCATACATAAGTAATTTTAGATCCTTCTTTAAGCATACCCCACTTTTTCCTACCCCCCTACCCCCTTCGGTTTGGTAACTGCCTGTGTCCTCGGGGGAGAGAAAAAGTTTTGGGAAATATGCCAAATTTTTCGTTTATTTGAAATTTCGAAAAGACCCCGTGGGGCAAAACTTCCAAACATTAACATCATTTGCAAGGTTACGCTCCGTGCCTCACTGCCAAGCAGAAGAAAGCTTCCTTGGGTTTAAAAAAAGATTAATATTTTGGGACTGTATTTCTAATAACTCTTGCAGCTTCTCCCCAAAAGATAAAAGCTTTTTTTGAATTTAATTCCCAAAACCAAGAAGCCATGCTAGCTTTTTTGGTTCGTAAATTTTTATCCGGGTTTTTTTTTTTCCCAAACCCTTTACTGATCTTCCCAGGCATCTTATGTACCCTTAAAAAATCTGTGAAGGAACCCCTTGAACTTTCCGACGTAGTCGGGAAAAATTAATGAGATTAAAAGTATCTTTGCGAAAAACCCTATATTAAGATTCCCCTATTAAAAAAAACATTTTGTTTAAGAAAATGTGCCTCCAATACTGGCTTAGGTGCGTGTTACTACAAAAACCATGATGGTACTCCCTTCCCCGTATGCTTCCTAAGCCAGAAACTCCTTCCCGCGAACAATACTCCACCATAGAAAAGGAAGTTTGCCCTGTGTGGGGTATCTCCCCTTAAAATTTTTTTTTGTGGAAAAGAAATTTATTTTAGAAACGGACCAAAACCTTTGATAACCGAAACTTTTAAAGGGACCCCCCAGTCGCCCTTTTAGGTGGACAGGAAATCCAGGCTTTTTGTTCCATTTTGTGTTACGGGTTCATTCCCCTTATTTTTCTGACTGGTTAAGCGTGACAGTCATTAAAAATTTGTTGCCTTACGCAGTTAATTTAAACTTTTTTCCCCGCCATTTTTCTTAACTCCTTGACTGAAATTTGGTTTGGGGGGTGAGAGGGAAAAATTTAATAAGAAACAAAAAAACATAAAAAAAGAAGGAACACTGCAGAAGGCCTACTGGCCCCTGCGGGCAGGTCCCCAAATCTCCTACGGCCCTTTAAACCAAAACACCCAAACCCAGTAGGTCAGGTCACTTGCTTAAGGGGGGAACACGGCAACCGACCTGGTAGCAAACTATCAGGGTTAAACCCCACCCCCCAATCTACTCATGTATTTTTCCCAACTATTTTTAAAAATAACAACGTTTTTGGGTCTATAACGGTACTTGGGAGTTTGTTCCACCCTCTCCAAACTCTATTACCAAACCGTATTTTTTATACTTTTTTGAAAACTGAAAATTTTCCAACTTAAAACCATTTCTGGAGTCCTGTTGGCTAGATATTTTTGCCATATTTCTCCCTTTATTTATTCCGTTTCCTTTTTTACACCTCAATCATATCCCCCTAATTCTCCCTCTTTTAGAGAGGCGTTTCAGGGCCCTTGGGCTATCCTCATAGGGGAAAGGTTTTTTGATACATGGGATAACTTTGTCATCCTCCTTTGTACATTTTCCAGGAATTTATATCCATTCTGTAAAACGGGACCAAAACTGTGCAGCATACTAAATGAGGGCCAACCCAAAGGAGTATAGAGTTGAAAAACAACCTGAGGCTCCTATTATTTATGTTCTTGATTGAAGCCAAGTTTCTTTACTTTTTGCGAAACTTTTGCCCTTTTTCTTGGTTCAGATTTTGCAACCGAACTCCTAAATCTTTTTCGCAATCTGTAATATTAAGATCTACATTATTTAGTTTATATGTGGCATGGTTATTGTCCTGTCCAACATTTAGAACTTTGCATTTGTCTATATTAAACTGCATCTGCCACTTCTCCGACCACTGCATCAGTCTATTCAAATCTTCCTGGAGTGCTCGAATGTCCTCGTCAGAATGAATTCGACGGCCTATTTTTGGTGTCATCGGCAAACTTGCCGATGTCGCTCTTTATGCCCTCATCTATGTCGTTTATGTAGATTGTGAACAGCAGGGGGCCAACACTGACCCCTGTGGAACACCGCTCGTGACACTTCCCCACTCTGATTCTCCCCATTTATGCAAACTCTCTGCTGCCTATTTGTCAACCATGCCTCTATCCAGGAAAAAATTTCTCCTCCTATTCCATGTGCTTTAATTTTCCTCAATAGTCTCTGATGTGGGACCCTGTCAAAAGCCTTACTGAAGTCCATATACACAATATCATATTCATTACCATGATCTACCTCCTCAAATACCTTAGTGAAAAAATTTAATAAATTCGTAAGCAGGAACGCCCCTTTGTAAAACCATGCTGAGATTCGTTGATTAATTTATGCTTTTTCAAGGTGGCTACGAACTGCCTCGGCAATTATTGATTCCATAAATTTTCCCACTATGGAGGTTAGGCTTATTGGTCTATAGTTCGAAGCTAAGGACCTGTCACCTGTTTTGAAAATAGGTATCACATTTGCCATTTTCCACTTATCTGGCACCATGCCAGTTTGTAGTGATATGTTGAAAAGATTAGCCAAAGGTGTGCTAAGCTCCTCTTTACATTCCTTTAGAACCCTTGCATACAGTTCATCAGGGCCTGGGGATTTGTTAGGTTTTAATTTATCTATTTGCCTAAGGACCATGTCACTTGTGACCCTAATAGTGCACAGTTTATTATCGTCTGTTCTACATAATTTATCATTACTGGAATATCGCTGGTATCCTCCTGTGTAAAAACTGAGAGGAAGTTGTGTTAAAAATTCTACACATTTCCTTATCACTGTCAGTGAGCTGACCCGAGGAACATTTGAGTGGGCCTATCTTGTCCCTGATCTTACTTCTGTATACCTGAAAGAATCCTTTTGGGTTAGTCTTCGATTCTCTTGCAACTTTAACCTCATAATCTCTTTTTGCTTTTCTAATTCCCTTTTTTATTTCTCTCTTTAACTGAATATATCGATTTCTCAATTGCCCCTCTCCTCTTTTGATTTGCCTATATATGCCTCTCTTTTGACAATCAGATATTTTAATCTATTGTTCATCCATTAGGATCATTTTTGTTTGATCTGATTTCCCTATTTGGAACATAATTTGACTGAGCAGCTAGAACTATGCCCTGGAAAGCATCATATCGGCAACCATCACACCACCTACCTGACCCTTAGTCAGGTCATTCCAGTTCAGCCCACCTAAGTAATTTTTCAGTCCTATGAAATCAGCCAAGCGAAAGTCAGGGACGGAGACTTGATTGCCATTATTAGGGGAATTCCATGATATATTAAAAACTGAGTGATTTGTGATCACTTTCCCCAAGCTCATCATTAACCTCAAGATTATTAATTAGTGTTTCCTACTGGCAAGAACCAAGTCAAGGAGGTTATTTCCCCTAGTTGGCTCTGTCACAAACTGTTTTAAAAAACAATCCTGGATCGTATCAAGAAAGTCACCTGACTCTAAATTTCCTGTCAAATTGCTCCAGTCAATCTGTCTATAGTTGAAATCTCCCATTAGCACAACATTTTCGTATGTAGATGCCTTACGAATTTCGTCCCATAGAAGTTTACTGCACTCCCTATCAAGATTTGGGGCCCTGTAAATCACACCCAAAATTAGTTTTTCTCGGCCCTCGAGAAGCTGTAACCAAACAGATTCAGTGGCTGACGCTTCTAATTTAATATCTTGTCTAACACAACAATTTAAATTGTCTCTGACATACATCGCCACTCCACCACCTTTCCTGTTGACCCTGTCAGTGTGGAATAATTTATAGCCTTGTATGTGACATTCAGAGGGCATCTCTCTGTCTTTCAGATTGAGCCAGGTCTCTGTTATAGCAATAATATCTATGTTTCCTGCACTTGCAATTAATCTTAGCTCATCTATCTTATTTCTTACACTCCTGCTATTAGTATAGTTAACCTTAAGGGAGCTAGTCCCTTGCTGCCCTCTGCTGTCCCCCTTTGTTTGCTGACCTGATCTATTGTCTTTATTTATAACTTCATGCTGAATGCCTTTTATACATTTACTGTTTCCAACCCAAGTGTTGCAACCTGCTTGTTTCCCACACACACCCATACCTCTATCTTCCATCAGTTTAAAATCATAGGCATTTCACCAATGGCCTTCTCAATCGAGTCTGCAAGTGCTACCACCCCAGCCCAGAGAGATGAAACCCCATCCTTGCATACATATCATGTTTTGCCATAAAAGTTGTTCCAGTTGTCAATGAATGGTATTGCAAGTTCCTTGCAGTATCTGTCTAGCCAGCAATTTACACCAATTGCCCTAGACAACCATTCATTTCCTACTCCCCTTCTAGGCAAGATGCTACATATGATTGGGATCCCTCCCTTAGACGTAATGAAATCTATAGCTGACCTGTACTTATCTAGCAGCTCTTCTCTCCTACCCTTCCCAATATCATTTCCACCAGCACTGAGACAGATAATGGGCTTGTTCCCTTACCTGACATGATATTATCCAGCCTGTTGACAATGCCCCCAACACCACTCCGGGGAAGCCACTCTATCTTCTCTTTTTATTCCTATTACAAAAAGCACGGTCAATATATTTACCTGAGAGAAACCAAACCAAAAAAAGCGCTTCCTCCATTAGCGGGGGCAGTATTTACCCTTACCTTCATGGCCACTAAAGTACATTCATCGAAGAACAAAAGCTTTTTCCACCTTCAGATCTTCACTCTTAATTTTCCTTACTTGATGCCCCTTCCTTACTGTGAACCATGCATTGTAGCGGGTGCTGGACTGCACCTCATGGGTACCGTTGCTACCCCCCCAACTACAGCCCCCCTACAGCGAGAGACAGACTGCACCTCATTGAACCTCTTTCCCCCACAACTCCAGCCACCTCACACTCTCTCCCAGACCCCTGAGGGGACCTTCAGCCCCCAATCTCCCCCTGGAGAAGCAAAAAACCCTCCTTCAAACCCCAACCCAATTTTTAAAACACGCAGAAGCAAGCCACTTTGAACCCTCCACACTAATCCCCAAAACAGTAGGGGCTGGCCTCACGTGACGATGACCACGACGACTAAGGAGCGAGGGGATGTATATAACAATAGTTTCATTTCCAGCTACTTTTTTAAGGGGGTCATCTAGCTCCTGCTTTTCCCCTTCCCTCCTCTTCCCTCCCCCCCCCAAAGGTGCTGTGGGCTCCGGTCAAACAGTAAATCACTCAACCCCAGCCCCAACACTACTGTAAGTACCGCCTAATGTATTTTAGTGGACTTATTGGTTGAAAGCTTCACTTTTCCCAAAAATTTAAATTAGCCCCCTTTTGTCTTTATCTGTAAAAAGTTTTAATAAACACCCCATTTTTTTTTGGTATTGTACTTATCATGGAGAGTGATTTCTTAAGCAGTGGGTAATCTGTCTTTCTTTACAGTTTGGAATGACAGAGAGGGTCACCTGCCAACCAACGAGAAGAATAGAAGGAGACGGACTAACGTCCTGAGACGTCCCATGTTTAACCTATTTACCTATGTAAGCCAACACAGGACCTAACCCCTCATCATAGCAGTGGTAACGAACCTGTTCCTGTCATCTGAAGTAATTACTCACGGCTACACTCTGTGAAGAACGAGCCGGTGGTGGTCACCAACACCTGCTACCCCCCCCCCACATCAACAATGGCTACGATTTCAACAACATGCAGTGTCACCAACACCTGACACACCATTACCACGATATACCTATATTAGCGTTGAGTTCAAATGTAATTTTTTTCATTTCATTTTTCATTTTTCTTTCAATTAGGATACCCCTTCATGTTTTATTGTTTTACATTTTCCGTTTCTAAATAATAAAGTGTTTATCATTGTCTGTTATTATTTCTTTTTCTATTCATTAATTTTCCTGAGGAGGAGCCAGCCTTGGTAATACTGACTGAAGTTGTTACAGGGCTGAGTAAGCCTTCACAGTGGTCTTTATTGGGTTTAGGAAGGAGGATAGCAGTAGCAGCTTTGTAGAGGGAAGGGAAGTATCCAGAGGCAAGGGAGGCATTGAGGAGGTTTGTGTAGGCAGTAATGATAGAGTCAGGAAGGTGTTTCAGGATAATATGGTTTAGGCCAGAGGCGCCAGGAGCCTTGGGAGGAAGGTGTCTGAGGAGAGTTTTAATGTCTGTGTTGGTGAAAGGAGTGTCGAGTTCTTGGGAGGAGGTAAGAGAGTCTAGATGTATGTGGCTATCTGGTGTTGTTTCTTGTGTGTGTGCAGTGTTCCAGTGTTCTATGTTCTGAATGCGTTGAATAACTTTAGGGTGAGGTGGGTGAGGGTGGAAGATGTTCTCCCAGATGTGCTTGAAGATACTGGCAGCAGCCTGTGGGTCTGAGATGTGTGTGTTGTTGTGGGTGATGTGTTTGAATTTGTTGGTGGGAGTTGATAAAGTTCCAGAAGGCTTTAGTGTTTTTAATACGCTGTTTGTCTGCTTGTTGTATTAGTTGTGACCAGTGATTGTTGCGGTCTTGGTCTAGGCTGTGTAAAATGTTGTTTCTAAGGTAAGTGAGATCTAATCAGACTTGATTAAATCTGTGTGTGTTGTAGAGGAAGCGGTTGTGGTAGCATATAATTAGCAGATAATTGGTCATTCAGTACACACGCTATACAGCCAGTGTTGCCTCTCCTCGCCGTTGTCTGAAGTCTCCAGGCCTCAGCCTGTATGTGAAGTCTGCACACCATACAGCTAGTGTTGGCTCTCCTCATCGCTCACAGCCAGAGTTGCTCTCTTCACCGAGTGGCGGTTACTAGACCTTCGTCTTCACCATCAGGATTTGTGTGTTGGTGGCTGCCTACCCAAGGGCAGGAAGCCTCCCTCTGCACTCCTGTTGCTGTCTGAAGTCTCCACGCCTCAGCCTGTACGTGTGGTCTGCACGCCATACAGCCAGTGTTGCCTCTCCTCACCGTTCACGGCATACAGTGCTCCATGAAGCTTCAGCTTACCTCCTAAGTGTCCTGTGCCTCCAGAGACGGACTCCACAAGAAACTTTAAAGTTATAGCCAGGCAAATACGTGTGTCTACTTCACACGTACTTGCCTAGCCAATTACTCTCACAGATTTGGCCGCCACATCTAATTTACGATGACTTCAATGCCTTCCACTTCCTTCCCCCTTACCACTCCTCCTCTACTGCCAACACCTGCCTCTACTCTGTCTACTCCTACCACTAAGGCCTACCCTGCCTCTACCTCTTCCAAACCCAATTCTTTCTAGCTTAACCTCAAATACTCTAAATCTGATCATGCCACTATCTGTCCTGGAAATTTATTGTACCAGATCACTGGCGCTCCTCAGCTGAAAGTCTTTAAAACCAACTCAGGCTTCAAACTACTTCTTGACAGACATTCTTACTAAATGTACACCTAAACCGAGACAAGACAAAAACTTCTCAATGCAGGCTTCACTGTTATTTGGACTCCTGAGCACCGCGCCAAATGCACAGTGATCGCAAAACACGTAGACTATTCTCTCCTGACTGCCTTTGACACAGACAAAGAAGACTTAATCAAAGACATTAGTACTAAGAACAAAGTCTCTGTTGATGATATTTACAGACCTGAAAACTCTACCATTCTCAAAATACACTGTTCAACTCCTTCTGACGCCTCTACACTCTTCAATCAAGGAATCCTTGCCAAGACCATCCGCATTCCTCCAAACACCCTCTTCACTCCAAACTTTCACCCCTTCACATAATGTCTGAAATGCTACAAAGTCGGCCACGACGAAATCTCTTGCACTTCCACACAAACCTGCTCCAGATGTTCAGCAACTGGCCACTTCTGGAACACTTGCAACCTCCCCCTTAAATGTTCTAACTGCAGCGGGTCACACACCACAGTTGCAAATTCCTGCCCTACTAGAAAAGACATTCTCTCCACCCTCAGAGCAAGCCAACCTCCCCCCTCCCCAACCCATCTCTGCACCTCCCACCCCTACCATACCTTCCTCCCATACCCCCAATGCCTGGGTTACTCCATGCACTGGTCTACCTCTCCTACTCTACACACATCAAACACCAACACACAGAATACAATCACCTCTCCTTCTACACCTACACCCACACTAGACTACAAAACTAACTGCCAACTCGCCACTGCTGCCCACTCTGCGATGGTAATCTCTCAAGCTTACCAATCAGACTACTTACATGTCCTTAACCTAATCTTGTCTGCTAACAATCTTCCCCCTTTAATTATCCCTCCTTCCTGCTTGTCTTCTAAGCCCCATTCAACCTCTACCTCCTCCCTCTCTCCCACCCCACCACTTCCAACACCCATCAACTCGCCTCCTCCCCTACCCCTCTACACTACTTCCACCCCTCCCACCAACAACACTGCTGCTGCTGCTACGACCACCCCTCCCCCTACCTCCTTACCCACTTCCTCATCCCCAACCAAAGCTTCCACTTCCTCATCCATTACCATAGCTTCCACTTCCTCATCCATTACCATAGCTTCCACTTCCTCATCCCCTACCAAAGCTTCCACTTCCTCTGCATCTACCTTCGCCCACTCCTCCACCACAACCAAAACTTCATCCAGGTCCAACTCCTCCTCAAGACAAAATCCACTCAAACCTAAACCTGCCCTAATTTCTGACAGACAGACAAAAGAACATAAAAACAGATCCATCTCTTCCTCCCCCCCCCCAGGAAACGGGTCTGTAACACCTACAAACTCACAACCACTGATGGCACCACTATAACGGGCTTTAATCCAAACTCCTCCCCCGACATTAACTTTGCTATGACGAAACCATTAAATCATGTTTAAAATGATTCAGCTCAATGTACGTTCTTACTTTACAATTAGACACCTACTGGCCGAGCTCCTTGAAGCAGAGAGGCCTGATATTGTTTTGCTAAACAGTACCTGCCTCAAAGCCCTTCAACGTATCCGCAATTATGGTTATACTGCACTACAGTCCCCCTATGATCCCCATGATGGGGTTGCCATCCTAATCAAATCCAACATAAAACACGAATTTCTCCCAATCTCTTTTATTCACCAACACTGTCTTGCAGTCAGAATACACACCCACCTTGGCCCCTTTATCTTTCTCACCACCTATGCTCGCCCAAACACTATTCTCAACATACACGATCTTCCCTTAGTCTTCAACTACACCAACACACCAACATACCTACTAGCTGACATGAATGCCAAACACACCGCCTTTCATCACATAAGTAACAAACAACTTGGTCACTAATTACTCAACTTCACAATCCATAAACACCTAATTCATCTCGGCCCAGACTTCAATACCTTCTTCAACCACACGGGCCAAGGCAAACCAGACATCATTCTGGTAAACCGAGCCAGCTCTCTCTTTCAACACTACATCTCACCTGGCCCTATTACAGGCTCTGATCACATCCCAGTCATCTTACACATCTCCTCCAACCCTATCCTCATTCCAACCACACCTTCCTTCTCCTACAAGAACGCTGACTGGGATGCTTTCAAACAACACATAGACAATATTAACCTCACCTATGACTACAACAACAAACCTATCTCTGACATCGATACTCAACTTGATCTCATCCAGGACACCATTACACAAGCAGCCAACATCGCAATACCAAAGAAAACTCACACCACTCGATATTCCTTCAAACTGTCACTCAGAACAAGAAGAGTTGAAGTGACAAGATGGAGCCTTACATAACACCAGGAGGTGATATGTAGGCCACTAGTAGAGGTAAGAATGTAGTCGTTGGAAGGTCAGGTCCCTCTCAAATCCAGCCATTCTCACTAGTAGAAGTTGACAAAGTTGATTTCAGGTCTGTACCAAGTTACCCTTGTGTTTCAGTGTCTGACAGAGTGAACATGGGAATCTTAATTCAGGAAGCGTTTCGCCACACAGTGGCTTCATCAGTTCAATACAAAGTAGAAAGGCGAAAGGGGAGGAGGAGTTTGAGGTAATCAGTCCCTCAGCCTGGAGTAGATGTGTTCAGTCCATCAATCTTGTAGAATGTATAGCATAGGGCCGTAGACGTGGCTTATATACTGTAGTGAGGTGAGGCGAAGCAGGAGGAGGTGGGGTCATAGTGGTATCATCCACTAGTCGAAGTAGGTCTTCGTCCAAAGGTTGGACAACTGTTGAAGAATTCTTTGTAACAAGATCCCATGATGCTGCAGTGTCTGACAGTTGTGATGAATGGTTTGAAAAACCGACAAGTTGAAGATTGAGACACTTATGTAACATATGGGAATCTTTATTCAGGAAACGTTTCGCCACACAGTGGCTTATTTACTTTGCTTGCTTTGTGCAATACTAGTGGTAGTAGTAGTAGTAATACAATATGGAAGAGCAATTAACTCGTACATGAGTAATAGGATATAAAAGCTATTACTTGGGTAACATACAAATAAGTTAGACAGATATAGACTAAATAGAGAAGGCCTGTTTCAGTGTTCATTCTCTGTAATGTGCTTGTGTAGTATTAACAGGAGAGACTATGTGATGGGAGGGTTTACTGTTTTCAGGAGGATTCTTGTTAAGACTTCAGAGATGGCGAAGCAGCCTTTGTTTTGTTTAATTTTATTCGAAACAGTGATTAGTGCTGATTCGAGGCACTTGCGTCTGCGGAAATTAGTTTCTTTGATCACTAATTGGGGGTCCCTGAATTTCATGAAATGACTGATGGAATTTCGGTGTTGTACACAGGCGATGTTCAAGTTATCGTTCCTACATGCGTAAATATGTTCATTGAACCATACCCCCGGCTGGGATTGAACCCGCGGTCATAGAGTCTCAAAACTCCAGCCCGTCGCGTTAGCCACTAGACCAGCTAGCCACAATAAGATTCATCCAACTAGGTATATTTCTACACCATAGGAAAGTTAGCACAGGCACCTCTGTGACCACAAATGCAAGTTTTTACAGACGAATCTCCAGCTAGCGTGGCCGTGACGAACTCTAGCTCAAGTCCCTTCACTGCCGTCAACATGACTTAAGAAATCGTAATGACATTTTGCAAATAAACCATACCCCCGGCCGGGATTGAACCCGCGGTCATAGAGTCTCAAAACTCCAGCCCGTCGCGTCTGTAAAAACTTGCATTTGTGGTCACAGAGGTGCCTGTGCTAACTTTCCTATGGTGTAGAAATATACCTAGTTGGATGAATCTTACTATGGCTAGCTGGTCTAGTGGCTAACGCGACGGGCTGGAGTTTTGAGACTCTATGACCGCGGGTTCAATCCCGGCCGGGGGTATGGTTTATTTGCAAAATGTCATTACGATTTCTTAAGTCATGTTGACGGCAGTGAAGGGACTTGAGCTAGAGTTCGTCACGGCCACGCTAGCTGGAGATTCGTCTGTAAAAACTTGCATCCTCCACCACGATGCTGTGAACACTAACTCCAAGGCCGAGGGACTGATTACCTCATCTTTTGTATATAGTTCTACTGTCTTCCTAGTATGTCCTAGAATCTGTATTGATAAAGCCATGGATGGCGATAACGTATACAATAATGATATCCATGATGTTGCACATCGTGTCTTAACTTTCATATTGTCGGTATTTTTTCCTTTCTTCGCACATAGTGATAGTAGGAGACTTTTACTTTATCAAGTTGACGGAATTCTTGACAGGGTAATCTTGAGTCTGTGACTTTATGGGAAAAACAGTTAGGAATGTTTTTTCTTGAAGAGTGATAACAGAGGCCTACCGGGGTAATAATTTGCTAGACTAGTCTTGTCAAATAAGGGAAAAACACTCGTAATTAATTCTGGAAATCATGAGAGCTTGGCGCATGAAGTGATAACAAACCCATCACTTTTAGCATAACTGGGAATGCAGAATAATGATTGATACAGTAAAAATCCCGATTTACGTTCTGCCGATTAAAATGGTCTTAGGGAACACCATGTTAATCTTGATTGAGGAGGTTCATCTTGATAATGATTTTATTTTCGATGATCATTACTTTTGTTATGTAGGGATCTGATTTTTTGATTTGTTTTTCTTAATTATGTTACACCGTGCCCAAAGTATATACTTTCCCTAGAGACAAATTAGATCCAATTATAAACGATCACATATGGGGTTAACTCAGTAGCGTAAAAGCATCTATTGGCCTGTTGCGCACACTAAGGATGCCAGTTTTGGCTTTAGATTTCTGCTCACCATGACTCAGTCCTTTTCCAACATTCTGTATGATCAAGCTCTACTTCACTAGATAGATTATTGCATCGGGTTATTTTCATTACAAAGGGCTTTCCTCCCCTGGTTCCATATTCACCGCTGGCTTCCTGGTTGGTACTGTCAGATCTGCTCTGCAATGGTGAGCAGGAGGATTCTTCCTCTTCCTCTGATTACACTTGGGTGGTCTCGGCAACTTCTTGCTAGAATTGCGCCCCCAACATTTCCTAATTCCGAGTTCTTCCGTTCGAGTTCATGGAGATCGTGGCCTCTTCTTTTGCTGAATTCATGAGCCTATCTAGTTATAATGTTGTGTACTCCGTTGAAAATGTTTAGTGAAAGGATGTCTTCTGTCTGTCTCCGTTCTGTCTTTCCCATTTGTACACGTCACAACTGAGCTAAGTACCTCTAATCAGGTTCCTCACTCCTACGTCTGCAACTTCGTTGCTACAGCACTGAGACAGTTAATGGGATTGCTCCCATTTCCTCTCAAGATGTCTTCCAGACGGCTAACATTATCCTAAATCTCTGCTCCAGGTAAGCAAACTTCTGTCTCCTATATTCTGTCCTTCAAGCAGAGGCCCTATCCTGCTTACCTAACGTGGCTATCCCCAATCTACAATAATATCTTACCATCCTTGGTGTCGGTCGTTTGATTGGTATCATTTGGGTTGGTAGTTATTTTTGATTCAGCTTTTTTAGGTAGAGGTCGTTTTGTTAAGACCTGCCTTGCATGGACCAGTTAGACCTTACAGTAGTGTTCCTTCCATTTTATTTCTTTTGTTCTTATGTTGTCTTCCTGGGTGTGTTGGAGATGTTTAATGCCTTGGTCTGCAGTCTCTGATGAAGTGACGAGGTTAGTGGAGTTTAGAAAATACTTGTTCAATTATAGTGCATTTTTCCCTTAAGAAATCATTGCTGCAGATTCTGAGTGCATGCAAGAAGAAGCCTATAAATTACACCACGTTTTGTTTTGGTGTCGTGGTGAGAGTAGAAGTCGAGAAGATCGTTTTGGTTGGTGGGTTTTCGATAGACTTTAAAACGAAGTTCATGATCAGCTTTGCAGAAAAGAACTCAAGGAAAGGAAGAGTGTTGTCGACTTCTTCTTCAAGTGTGACTGGATTGAGGGCTCGACCGGGTTGAGCTTGTCTTGAAAGCTTGAACGTTGAAGCGTCTAGGAGCTATGAGGAGAAAATCCTCAACATAAGGGAGCCAGTGGGGAAAATGGTATGGTGATTCCGACAAGATTTGTCTTTTCCACATAACGGAGCCAGGGGACAGACGAAAATATAATGGTGGAGAAACGCTCGGCTCCAGGATTTTCCCCAAGTATCTACCTCCACAACTACGACCATCAGGGACATTACCAGTAATAGACATGACAAGCTTCCATCCTATGCAGGGGTATACATAATCCCTTGTAATGACTGCAGCAAATTATACTTGGGCGAAACATCAAGGGGCCTCCAAACACGTATTTCAGAACACCAATACGCAAGCAGGTCTGACGATACAAGGAATGCCTGTGTGCAACACCGTAATTCTCACAAACCATTAATAAACTACAGAAACTCAAAAACTTATCGCCAGAGAAGACAACACTCAATTCCGAATAAATCTGGAATCATCGCTTATCTCTATATCCGACAACTTCAACCAGAATTATGCCTTCTATAAAATAGCTGAACCACTTGCCAAGAAATTTCTTCATAGCTATACCAAACATAAGAGCACAGGAATGGAAGAACACTGCAAAAGGCCTGCTCACAAACTTATCCAATCTCCCTTTCCCATGCTACCCAAGATTTCAGACTCTATAACCCCACTGGGTACATCATCAGATGCAGCATTCTCCACCTGACCACAACATTCTGTACCTGACTATAAATTCTCACGTACCTTCCATTCCAGGTAGATCTGTTTGTAGATTGAGACACTTATGCAACATATGGGAATCTTTATTCAGGAAACGTTTCACCACACGTGGCTTAAATCGTCCAATAAAAAGTAGAAAGACGTAAGTAGAGGAGGAGTTTGAGGTAATCAGTCCCTCAGCTTGGAGTCGATGTGTCAGTCATTTAATCTTGTAGAATGTATAGCATAGGGCCGTAGACGTGGCTTATATACTGTAGTGAGGTGAGGTGAAGCAGGAGAAGGTGGGGACATAGTGGTACCATCCACTAGTCGAAGTAGGTTTTTTGTCCAAAGGTTGGACAAGTGGTTGAAGAAATTCTTTGTAACAAGATCCCATGATGCTGCAGTGTCTGACAGTTGTGATGAATGGTTTGAAAACCGACAAGTTGAAGATTGAGACACTTATGCAACATATGGGAATCTTTATTCAGGAAACGGGTTTTCAATCCATTCATCACAGATCTGTTTGTTTACTTGAAAAAGCGCACTATGTGGGGCGAAACGTGTCAATAAAGGGTCACATTATACTGCATATGTGTTTTTTATTTCCAATGGGGTCGGCAATTTTATAAGACATGTTTCTTAGCTCTGTGAAGTTCTGTCCAGTTTGTTCTTCGAGAATCGCACAAGATGTCCTCTCTTGAGTAATTGTACCAGCAGCTGAAAGAGGAGCTTAGGGTTGCTAGCTTGAGACACGGGGACTGATGGAGGAAAACAAGAGGATTTGAAGTCATCCTCCTGTTTTGAGTCCTCAGGTCAAGAGAGGAACTCGGTCAGTGGCCGGCCAACATGGAACAAAACTGAAAATCAAGAATCTGTTGGGGGTGGTGGAAACAACGAAAGACCCGAAGATTGCTGTGGAGACTTCCATCCCATTTTCGGTGTTACCAGACAAATGTGGTTGTCACTGGGAACGTCACAACGAGCACCAAGGGGCATTGGCAGACGTGAGGAGACATTCCTTGATACCAACAATGAAACCATCAAGAACATCACGACAAAATTCAACAAATGAAGGTAAGAAAATTGTTTTAGTGGGTGACAGTCAGGTTAAATGTACGGATAAGGCCTTTTTTTCTTAGGGGCAGGAGAGGAGGCAAAAGATATGTATTCCTGGGGCTGGGATAGGGGGTTTGTTAGCCCCTCTGGACGACATCATGAAAGGTAATGGAAGCAATCCTATTATCTGTCTCAGTGCGGGAGGCAACTATGTTGGCAGACGTAGGAGTGAGGACCTGATTAGCAGGTATAGGTCAGCAATAGAATAATAGGAAGAAGGGTGGGAACCCTGTCATTATGGTGTTTAGCCAAGGAGAGGATTTGGGAAAAACGAATGGATGTCTCCCAGGGCAACTAGTGTCAATTGCTGGCCTGACAAATACTGTAAGGAAAAAGCGGTAACATTCATTGACAACTGGTACCCCTTTTATGGCAAAAATGACATGTATGCCTGGGATGGGGTTCACTTATCTAGGACTGGGGTAGGGTCACTGACAACGGGAAATGGAGGGGAGCTGTTAGAGCTTTAAAATAGGAATAGTTTGTGTATGACTTTTGGCGAAAAATACAGAGAGGTCTCAGTGTATAATACTATGAGTTTTAGGGGAACTAGTAATAAGCGAATGAGGCGGGTATTGGAAAGCCATGGCACTAGGCGGGAAAGACATAATAGGTTTTAGTGAAAAAAACAGATATGAGCAGGAAGGGTAAAGAGAAAGGTGGGTCTTTAAAATTATTATATGCTAATAGCCGTAGAGCTAGGGAAAAAGATGGATGAAATTGGGTTAGGTGCTAGTGCAGGTAACATTGATGTATTTGTAATCACTGAGACGTGGTTTAATTCCAAAAGTTGGGACATGCCTTCGGAATGTCACATTCAGAGTTATAATCTGTTCAAGTAGATAGAAATATCGGTAAGGGAGGTGGGGTGGCACTGTATGTCCGAGATCACTTGAACTGTTCCATAAAAACGGGTTTTAAGTCTGACGTAACACATACAGAGTCTGCCTGGATAGAATTTTCAGAGGGGCATAAAAAATTGATTCTAGGAGTGATATACCGTCCCCCAAACTTAGATAGAGACCAAGGGAAATTACTGTAGGAGGAAACTATTAAGGCCACAAGGCACGATAATGTAGTAATTCTAGGGGACTTTAACTTTAGTCACATTGATTGGAATTTCATGACTGGAGATTTAGAATCTAACGATTTCTTAGAAGTAGTTCAGGATTGTTTTTTGAAGCAGTTTGTGACAGAACCTACAAGGGGAATAACCTGTTTGATTTGGTTCTGGCAAGCAAGGAAAACCCTTGTTAATAATTTTAGAAATTACATAGGAACTCGGCACAAGCGATCACAAATCAATTACCTTTAGCGTTGAATGGAAGTATGATAATTGGGATAATTCAGTAATGGTCCCAGATTCCCCGCTTATCAGATTACAAATTTGGGTTAGAGAACACTTATCATCTGTGGACTCGAGTAACGAAGATAGCTGTCAGTACGGCAGCTTTCTTAACACAATACTTACTGCCCAAAGGACATTTATCCCATATAAGGAAATTAGATCAAACAGAAATGACCCCAAATGGATGAATAATAAATATCTTCCAAAGGGCAGAAGAAAGGAATTTACAGGCGCATCAAAAGAGGTGAGGGTCATCTTATGAATCAGTGTATTGACATTAAGAGGGACGTTATATAGGGGATAAGAAAAGCTAAACAGGACTATGAAATTAAAGTTGCTAGGGATTCAAAAACTAACCCAAAAAAGTTTTTTTCCATGTTAATTGAACAAAAGTTAGAGATAAGATAGGGGCCCTTAAAAATAACTCTGGGGATCTCACTGACAAGGAGAATGAAAAATGCTCTATTCATTTATAATTATTTTCTCTCGGTTTTCACTCAGGAAGACACTGACAGTATAAGAGTAATTAATTTTGATAGTGGGCTTGAAGATGATAAATTATGCAATATCACAGTCACTAGCGAAATGGTTATCAAACAGATAGACCGATTAAAGCGAAATAAATCCCCGGGCCTTGATGAACTTTTTTTTAAGGGTTCTTAAAGAGTGTAAAATGGAACTCTGTGAACCTTTAACTAATATTTTTAGATTATCTCTTCAAACAGGTGTAGTGCCTGATATGTGGAAAATGGCTAATGTAATTCCTATTTTTAAAGCAAGGGACAAGTCGTTACCGTCAAATTACCGCCCAATAAGCCTAGCCTCAATTGTAGGCAAATTACTAGAGTCAATTATTCGTGATAATATAAGAGGCCATCTCGATAGGCATAATTTGATTAATGATGCTCAACATGGTTTCACCAGGGGCCGTTCCTGCCTAACTAATTTATTAACCTTCTTCAGCAAAGCTTCTGAGGCCGTTGATCAGGATAAAGAATTCGATATTGTTTATTTAGATTTTAGTAAGGATTTTGATAGAGTACCACATCAGAGACTGTTCAAGAAAGTGACTGCTAATTGCATTGGTGGAAATATGCTGTCATTGATCGAGTCATGGCTCACTAATAGGAAGCAGAGAGTGTGCATAAATACAGTTAAATCTGATTGGGGATCTGTAACAAGTGGCGTTCCACTGGGATCAGTTTTAGGCCCATTGTCCTTTATAATATATATAACGACCTTGCCGATGGAATTACTAGTGACATAAGCAAATTTGTTGATGACACGAAAATAGATAGGATAATCGATTCAGACGTTGATGTCTCAAAATTTCAGGAGAATTTAGACAAACTCAATTCGTGGTCAGAAAGTGGCAGATGCAGCTCAATGTAGACAAATGTAAAGTTCTAAAGCTCGGAAATGTCCATAACACTAGCACCTTCCAGCTTAATAATGTTGAACTTAGCCGTATAGAATGCTAGAAGGATTTGAGGGTTATGGTAAGCAGCAACCTTAAATCAAGGCAGCAGTGCCTAAGCGTGAGTAATAAGGCAAATAGATTGCTGGGATTTATATCAAGAAGTGTAAGCAACAGAAGTCCAGAGGTCATACTGCAGCTTTATACATCATTAGTAAGGCCTCACCTAGATTATGCAGCTCAGTTCTGGTCTCCATATTACAGAATGGACATAAATTCATTAGAAAACATTCAGCACAGAATGACTAAATTAATACATAGCATAAGAAATCTTCCTTATGAAGAAAGATTGAAGACCTTTAAATTACATTCACTTGTTAGACAAAGAATGAGGGGAGACGTGATCGAAGTGTATAAGTGGAAGATGGGTACTAATAAAGGGGATATAAATGAGGTCTTGAGGATATATCTCCAGGAGAGAACCTGCAGTAATGAATTCAAATAAGACAAGTTTGGATTTAGAAAGGATGTAGGAAAGTATCAATTATAGCTGATATTATAAGAAGTCATCTCGATAGGCATAATTTGATTAATGATACTCAACATGGTTTCACCAGGGGCCGTTCCAACCTAACTAATTTATTAACCTTCTTCAGCAAAGCTTTTGAGGCCGTTGATCAGGATAAAGAATTCGATATTGTTTATTTAGATTTTAGTAAGGCTTTTGATAGTGTACCACATCAGAGACTGGAAATATAAACACAAATGCAGTATAATGTGATCCTTTATTGACAACGTTTCACCCACACAGTGGGCTTTTTCAAGTCACACACGGATCTACCTGGGGTTGGAAGGTACGGGAGTATTTATAGTTCAGAATGTTGAGGTCAGGTGGAGAATGCTGCATCTGATGAACTACCGGGTGGGGTTATAGAGTCTTGGGTAGCTAGGCGGGGATATTGGACAAGTTGTGAGTAGACCTTCTGCAGTGTTCTATGTTCTTTATGTGGGATGCGATGAAGAAGTTTCTTGGCGAGTGGTTCAGCTTTTGTTATAGAAGCCATTGTTCTGGTTGAAATTGTTGGTTATAGAGATAAAAAGATTTATTCCAGGATTCTTCTGTATTGAGTGTTTTTTCTTCGTGGCTATAAGTCTTGAGTTTCTGTAGTTAATTAAATGGTTGTGTGAATTGCGATGTTGTACACAGGCTTCCTTGTATCGTCAGTCCTGCTTGCATATTGGGTGTTCTGAAATACGTGTTTGGAGGTCTCTTGATGTTTTCGCCCACATATAATTGTTGCAGTCATTACAAGGGATTATGTTACCCTGCAGAGGGTGGGGGCTTGTCTGTCTATATGGTGATGTCCTTGGTCGTGGTTTTGGAGGTAGAT
>NC_069482.1:3097477-3119024 GCF_026875155.1 Cherax quadricarinatus | reverse complement strand
CATCCAACCCAGTAGTGACAGGAAAGCCTCCATCCTCTGCAGGGGTTACTAATCCCTTGTATGACTCAACAAATTATATGTGGGCGAAACATCAAGAGCCCTCCAAACACGTATTTCAAAAACCCCAAATATGCAAGGCAGGACTGACGAAAAAGGGAAATGCCTGTGTAAACATCGCAATTAAACACAACCATTTAATTTAAACTACAGAAACTCAAGACTTTAGCCACAGAAGACAACACTCAATACAGAAGAATCCTGGAATCATCGTTTATCTCTATAACCAACAATTTCAACCAAAAACAAGGGCCCTTCTATAACTAGCTGAACCACTCGCCAAAAAACTTCTTCATCGCTATCCCACATAAGAACATAGAACACTGCAGAAGGTCTACTCAAAAACTTGTCCAATATCCCCGCCTAGCTACCCAAGACTCTATAACCCCCCCGGTATTTTCTCAGATGCAGCATTCTCCACCTGACCTCAACATTCTGAACTATAAATACTCCCGTACCTTCCAACCCCAGGTAGATCCGTGTGTGACTTGAAAAAGCCCACTGTGTGGGTGAAACGTTGTCAATAAAGGATCACATTATACTGCATTTGTGTTTATATTTCCAGTCTCTGATGTGGTACACTATCAAAACCCTTTAAACTAAAATCTAAATAAACAATATCGAATTCTTTATCCTGATAAACGGCCTCAAAAGCTTTGCTGAAGAAGGTTAATAAATTAGTTAGGTTGGAACGGCCCTGGTAAACATGTTGAGTATCATTAATAAAAATTATGCCTATCGAGATGACTTCTTAAAATTATCACTATAATTGATACTTTCCTACATCCTTTCTAAATCCAAACTTGTCTTATTTGAATTCATTACTGCGGGTTCTCTCCTGGAGATATATCCTCAAGACCTCATTAATATCCCCTTTATTAATACCTATCTTCCACTTATACACTTCGATCACGTCTCCCCTCATTCTTTGTCTAACAATAATGAATTTAAAGGTCTTCAATCTTTCTTCATAAGGAAGATTTCTTATGCATGTATTAATTTAGTCATTCTGTGCTGAATGTTTTCTAATGAATTTATGTCCATTCTGTAATAGGGAAAACCAGAACTGAGCTGCATAATCTAGGTGAGGCCTTACTAATGATGTATAAAGCTGCAGTATGACCTCTGGACTTCTGTTGCTTACACTTCTTGATATAAATCCCAGCAATCTATTTGCCTTATTACTCACGCTTAGGCACTGCTGCCTTGATTTAAGGTTGCTGCTTACCATAACCCTCAAATCCTTCTAGCATTCTATACGGCTAAGTTCAACATTATTAAGCTGGAAGGTGCTAGTGTTATGGACATTTCCGAGCTTTAGAACTTTACATTTGTCTACATTGAGCTGCATCTGCCACTTTCTGACCACGAATTGAGTTTGTCTAAATTCTCCTGAAATTTTGAGACATCAACGTCTGAATCGATTATCCTATCTATTTTCGTGTCATCAACAAATTTGCTTATGTCACTAGTAATTCCATCGGCAAGGTCGTTATATATATTATAAAGGACAATGGGCCTAAAACTGATCCCAGTGGAACGCCACTTGTTTACAGATCCCCAATCAGATTAACGTATTTATGCACACTCTCTGTTCCCCATTAGTGAGCCATGACTCCCATCAATGACAGCATATTTCCACCAATGCAATTAGCAGTCACTTTCTTGAACAGTCTCTGATGTGGTACTCTATCAAAATCCTTACTAAAATCTAAATAAACAATATCGAATTCTTTATCCTGATCAACGGCCTCAGAAGCTTTGCTGAAGAAGGTTAATAAATTAGTTAGGCAGGAACGGCCCCTGGTGAAACCATGTTGAGCATCATTAATCAAATTATGCCTATCGAGATGGCCTCTTATATTATCACGAATAATTGACTCTAGTAATTTGCCTACAATTGAGGCTAGGCTTATTGGGCGGTAATTTGACGGTAACGACTTGTCCCTTGCTTTAAAAATAAGGGAATACATTAGCCATTTTCCACATATCAGGCACTACACCTGTTTGAAGAGATAATCTAAAAATATTAGTTAAAGGTTCACAGAGTTCCATTTTACACTCTTTAAGAACCCTTAAAAAAAAGTTCATCAAGGCCCGGGGATTTATTTCGCTTTAATCGGTCTATCTGTTTGATAACCATTTCGCTAGTGACTGTGATATTGCATAATTTATCATCTTCAAGCCCACTATCAAAATTAATTACTCTTATACTGTCAGTGTCTTCCTGAGTGAAAACCGAGAGAAAATAATTATAAATGAATAGAGCATTTTTCATTCTCCTTGTCAGTGAGATGCCCAGAGTTATTTTTAAGGGGACCTATCTTATCTCTAACTTTTGTTCAATTAACATGGAAAAAACTTTTTGGGTTAGTTTTTGAATCCCTAGCAACTTTAATTTCATAGTCCTGTTTAGCTTTTCTTATCCCCTATATAACGTCCCTCTTAATGTCAATACACTGATTCATAAGATGACCCTCACCTCTTTTGATGCGCCTGTAAATTCCTTTCTTCTGTCCTGGAAGATATTTATTATTCATCCATTTGGGGTCATTTCTGTTTGATCTAATTTCCTTATATGGGATAAATGTCCTTTGGGCAGTAAGTATTGTGTTAAGAAAGCTGCCGTACTGACAGCTATCTTCGTTACTCGAGTCCACAGATGATAAGTGTTCTCTAAGCCAATTGTAATCTGATAAGCGAGAATCTGGGACCATTACTGAATTATCCCTATTATCATACTTCCATTCAACGCTAAAGGTAATTGATTTGTGATCGCTTGTGCCGAGTTCCTATGTAATTTCTAAATTATTAACAAGGGTTTCCTTGCTTGCCAGAACCAAATCAAACAGGTTATTTCCCCTTGTAGGTTCTGTCACAAACTGCTTCAAAAAACAATCCTGAACTACTTCTAAGAAATCGTTAGATTCTAAATCTCCAGTCATGAAATTCCAATCAATGTGACTAAAGTTAAAGTCCCCTAGAATTACTACATTATCGTGCCTTGTGGCCTTAATAGTTTCCTCCTACAGTAATTTCCCTTGGTCTCTATCTAAGTTTGGGGGACGGTATATCACTCCTAGAATCAATTTTTTATGCCCCTCTGAAAATTCTATCCAGGCAGACTCTGTATGTGTTACGTCAGACTTAAAACCCGTTTTTATGGAACAGTTCAAGTGATCTCGGACATACAGTGCCACCCCACCTCCCTTACCGATATTTCTATCTACTTGAACAGATTATAACTCTGAATGTGACATTCCGAAGGCATGTCCCAACTTTTGGAATTAAACCACGTCTCAGTGATTACAAATACATCAATGTTACCTGCACTAGCACCTAATCTCAACTCATCCATCTTATTCCTAGCTCTACGGCTATTAGCATAATATAATTTTAAAGACCCACCTTTCTCTTTACCCTTCCTGCTCATATCTGTTTTTTTCACTAAACCTATTACTGTCTTTGCCGCCTAGTGCCAATGGCTTTCCAATATCCGCCTCATTCTGCTTATTACTAGTTCCCCTAAAACTCATAGTATTACTACACTGAGACCTCTCTGTATTTTCGCCAAAAGTCATACCACAAACTATTCCTAGTTTAAAGCTCTAACAGCTCCCTCCACTTCCGTTGTCAGTGACCCTACCCCAGTCCTAGATAAGTGAACCCCATCCCAGGCATACATGTCATTTTTGCCATAAAAGAGGTACCAGTTGTCAATGAATGTTACCGCATTTTCCTTACAGTATTTGTCAGGCCAGCAATTGACACTAGTTGCCCTGGACATCCATTCGTTTCCAACTCCTCTCCTTGGCTAAACACCATATATGACAGGGTTCCCACCCTTCTTCCTAATTATCTCTATTGCTGACCTATACCTGCTAATCAGGTCCTCACTCCTACGTCTGCCAACATAGTTGCCTCCCGCACTGAGACAGATAATAGGATTGCTTCCATTACCTTTCATGATGTCGTCCAGACGGCTAACAATATCCCCTATCCCAGCCCCAGGAATACATATCTTTTGCCTCCTCTTCCTGTCCCTAAGACAAAAGGCCTTATCCGTACACTTAACCTGACTGTCACCCACTAAAACAATTTTCTTACCTTCATTTGTTGAATTTGTCGTGATGTTCTTGATGGTCTTCATTGTGGTATCAAGGAATGTCTCACTCACGTCTGCCAATGCTCCCTTGGTGCTCGTTGTGACGTTCCCAGTAGACAACCACATTTGTCTGGTAACACCGAAAATGGGATGGAAGTCTCCACAGCAATCTTCTGGGTCTTCGTTGTTTCCACCACTCCAACAGATTTCTTGATTTTCAGTTTTGTTCCATGTTGGCCGGCCACTGACCGAGTTCCTCTCTTGACCTGAGGACTCACAACAGGAGGATGACTTCAAATCCTCTTGTTTTCCTCCATCAGTCACCGTGTCTCAAGCTAGCAACCCTAAGCTCCTCTTTCAGCTGCTGGTACAATTACTCAAGAGAGGACATCTTGTGCAGATTCTCGAAGAACAAACTGGACAGAACTTCACAGAGCTATAGAAACATGTCTTATAAAATGCCGACACATTGGAAATACAAACACATATGCAGTATAATGTGATCCTTTATTGACAACGTTTCGCCCACATAGTGCGCTTTTTCAAGTCACAAACAGATCTGTGATGAATGGATTGAAAACCCGTTTCCTGAATAAAGATTCCCATATGTTGCATAAGTGTCTCAATCTTCAACTTGTCGGTTTTTCAAACCATTCATCACAACTGTCAGACACTGCAGCATCATGGGATCTTGTTACAAAGAATTCTTCAACACTTGTCCAACCTTTGGACAAAGACCTACTTCGACTAGTGGATGGTACCACTATGTCCCCACCTTCTCCTGCTTCACCTCACCTCACTACAGTATATAAGCCACGTCTACGGCCCTATGCTATACATTCTACAAGATTGATGGACTGAACACATCGACTCCAAGCTGAGGGACTGATTACCTCAAACTCCTCCTCTACTTACGTCTTTCTACTTTGTATTGGACTGATGAAGCCACTGTGTGGTGAAACGTTTCCTGAATAAAGATTCCCATATGTTGCATAAGTGTCTCAATCTACAAACAGATCTACCTGGAATGGAAGGTACGTGAGAATTTATAGTCAGGTACAGAATGTTGTGGTCAGGTGGAGAATGCTGCATCTGATGATGTACCGAGTGGGGTTATAGAGTCTGAAATCTTGGGTAGCATGGAAGGGAGATTGGATAAGTTTGTGAGCAGGCCTTCTGCAGTGTTCTTCCATTCCTGTGCTCTTATGTGGTATAGCTATGAAGAAATTTCTTGGCAAGTGGTTCAGCTATTTTATAGAAGGCATAATTCTGGTTGAAGTTGTCGGATATAGAGATAAGCGATGATTCCAGATTTATTCGGAATTGAGTGTTGTCTTCTCTGGCGATAAGTCTTGAGTTTCTGTAGTTTATTAAATGGTTGTGAGAATTACGGTGTTGCACACAGGCATTCCTTGTATCGTCAGACCTGCTTGCGTATTGGTGTTCTGAAATACGTGTTTGGAGGCCCCTTGATGTTTCGCCCAAGTATAATTTGCTGCAGTCATTACAAGGGATTATGTATACCCCTGCATAGGATGGAAGCTTGTCATGTCTATTACTGGTAATGTCCCTGATGGTCGTAGTTGTGGAGGTAGATACTTGGAACATCCTGGAGCCGAGCGTTTCTCCACCATTATATCTTCGTCTGTCACCTGGCTCCGTTATGTGGAAAAAGACAAATCTTGTCGGAATCACCATACCATTTCCTCACTGGCTCCGTTATGTTGAGGATTTTCTCCTCATAGCTCCTAGACGCTTCAACGTTCAAGCTTTCCAAGACAAGCTCAACCAGGTCGAGCCCTCAATCCAGTTCACACTTGAAGAAGAAGTCGACAACACTCTTCCTTTCCTTGATGTTCTTTTCTGCAAAGCTGATCATGAACTTCGTTTTAAAGTCTATCGAAAACCCACCAACCAAAACGATCTTCTCGACTTCTACTCTCACCACGACACCAAAACTAAGCGTGGTGTAATTATAGGCTTCTTCTTGCATGCACTCAGAATCTGCAGCAATGAGTTTCTTAAGGAAGAATGCACTATAATTGAACAAGTATTTTCTAAACTCCACTAACCTCGTCACTTCATCAGAGACTGCAGACCACGGGCATTAAACATCTCCAACACACCCAAGGAAGACACATAAGAACATAAGAACATAAGAATGGAGGAACACTACAGAAGGTCTACTGGTCCATGCAAGGCAGGTTCTTAACAAAACGACCTCTACCTAAAAGCTAATCAAGAAATAACTACCATACCCAATGATACCAATCAAACGAACGACACCAAGGATGGTAAGAATATTATTGTAGTTGGGGATAGCCACGTTAGGTACATGGATAGGGCCTTCTGCTTGAAGGACAGAAGTAGGAGACAGAGAGTTTGCTTTCCTGGAGCTGAGATAGGATATTGTTAGCCGTCTGGATGACATCATGAGAGGTAATGGGAGCAATCCCATTATCTGTCTCAGTGCTGGAGGCAACGATGTTGGCAGACGTAGGAGTGAGGACCTGATTAGAAGGTACTTAGCTCAGTGGTGACGTGTACAAATGGAAGACAGACGGAGACAGACAGAAGACATCCTTTCACTAATCAGTTCACGGAGTACACTACATTATAACTAGATAGGCACATGGTTTCTGCCAAAAAGAAGAGGCCACGATGCTCCATGAACTCGACGGAAGACTCGGATTTGGAAATGTGGGGCGCAATTCTAGCGAAGAAGTTGCGAGACCACTCCATGTAATCAGAGGAAGAGGAAGATCCTGCTCACATTGCAGCAGATCTGACAGTTCCAACCATGGAGCCAGCGAATATGGAAACAGGGGAGGAAAGCCCTTTGTAATGAAAATAACCCTCGATGCTATAATCTAGGTGAAGTAGAGCTTGATCATACAGAATGTGAAAAGGACTTGGGAGTCATGGTGAGCAGAAATCTAAAGCCAAGACAGCAGTGCCTTAGTGTGCGCAACAAGGCCAATAGATGCTTTTACCTACTGTTAACCCATTTGGGATCGTTATAATTGGATCTAATTTGTCTCTGGGGAATGTATATACTTTGGGCACGGTGTACATTATTAAGAAAAAAAAATCATAAAATCAGATCCCTACATAATCATAAGTATGATCATCGTAAATAAAATCATTAGCTAGATAACCTCAATCAAGATTAGACAGGTGTTCCCTAAGTCCATTATAATCGGCAGAACGAAAATCGGGGATTTTTACTGTATCATCATTATTCTTGCATTCCCAGTTAATGCTAAAAGTGATGGGTTTGTTATCACTTGCGCCAAGCTCTTCAGTGATTTCCAGATTATTTACGAGTGTTTCCTTATTTGACAAGACTAGGTCTAGCAAATTATTACCCCTGGTAGGCTCTGTTATGCACTGCTTCAGAAAACAGTCCTGAACTGTTTCCATAAAGTCACTGGACTCAAGATTACCTGTCAAAGAATTCCTGTCAACTTGACTAAAGTTAAAGTCTCCTACTATCACTATGTGCAAGAAAGGTATAAAATACCGACAATATGAAAGTTAAGACACATGTGCAACATCTGGATATCTTTATTGTAGACGTTTCGCCATCCAGTGGCTTTATCAATACAGATTCTAGGACATACTAGGAAGACAGTAGAACTATATACAAAAGATGAGGTAATCAGTCCCTCGGCCTTGGAGTTAGTGTTCACAGCATCGTGGTGGAGGATGCAAGTTTTTACAGACGAATCTCCAGCTAGCGTGGCCGTGACGAACTCTAGCTCAAGTCCCTTCACTGCCGTCAACATGACTTAAGAAATCGTAATGACATTTTGCAAATAAACCATACCCCCGGCCGGGATTGAACCCGCGGTCATAGAGTCTCAAAACTCCAGCCCGTCGCGTTAGCCACTAGACCAGCTGCCATAGTAAGTTTTCATCCAACTAGGTATATTTCTACACCATAGGAAAGTTAGCACAGGCACCTCTGTGACCACAAATGCAAGTTTTTACAGACGCGACGGGCTGGAGTTTTGAGACTCTATGACCGCGGGTTCAATCCCGGCCGGGGGTATGGTTTATTTGCAAAATGTCATTACGATTTCTTAAGTCATGTTGACGGCAGTGAAGGGACTTGAGCTAGAGTTCGTCACGGCCACGCTAGCTGGAGATTCGTCTGTAAAAACTTGCATTTGTGGTCACAGAGGTGCCTGTGCTAACTTTCCTATGGTGTAGAAATATACTAGTTGGATGAATCTTATTGTGGCTAGCTGGTCTAGTGGCTAACGCGACGGGCTGGAGTTTTGAGACTCTATGACCGCGGGTTCAATCCCAGCCGGGGGTATGGTTCAATGAACATATTTACGCATGTAGGAACGAAAAACTTGAACATCGCCTGTGTACAACACCGAAATTCCATCATTTCATTTCATGAAATTCAGGGACCCCCAATTAGTGATCAAAGAAACTAATTTCCGCAGACGCAAGTGCCTCGAATCAGCACTAATCACTGTTTCGAATAAAATTAAACAAAACAAAGGCTGCTTCGCCATCTCTGAAGTCTTAACAAGAATCCTCCTGAAAACAGTAAACCCTCCCATCACATAGTCTCTCCTGTTAATACTACACAAGCACATTACAGAGAATGAACACTGAAACAGGCCTTCTCTATTTAGTCTATATCTGTCTAACTTATTTGTATGTTACCCAAGTAATAGCTTTTATATCCTATTACTCATGTACGAGTTAATTGCTCTTCCATATTGTATTACTACTACTACTACCACTAGTATTGCACAAAGCAAGCAAAGTAAATAAGCCACTGTGTGGCGAAACGTTTCCTGAATAAAGATTCCCATATGTTACATAAGTGTCTCAATCTTCAACTTGTCGGTTTTTCAAACCATTCATCACAACTGTCAGACACTGCAGCATCATGGGATCTTGTTACAAAGAATTCTTCAACAGTTGTCCAACCTTTGGACGAAGACCTACTTCGACTAGTGGATGATACCACTATGACCCCACCTCCTCCTGCTTCGCCTCACCTCACTACAGTATATAAGCCACGTCTACGGCCCTATGCTATACATTCTACAAGATTGATGGACTGAACACATCTACTCCAGGCTGAGGGACTGATTACCTCAAACTCCTCCTCCCCTTTCGCCTTTCTACTTTGTATTGAACTGATGAAGCCACTGTGTGGCGAAACGCTTCCTGAATTAAGATTCCCATGTTCACTCTGTCAGACACTGAAACACAAGGGTAACTTGGTACAGACCTGAAATCAACTTTGTCAATTTTCTACTAGTGAGAATGGCTGGATTTGAGAGGGACCTGACCTTCCAACGACTACATTCTTACCTCTACTAGTGGCCTACATATCACCTCCTGGTGTTATGTAAGGCTCCATCTTGTCACTTCAACTCTTCTTGTTCTGAGTGACAGTTTGAAGGAATATCGAGTGGTGTGAGTTTTCTTTGGTATTGCGATGTTGGCTGCTTGTGTAATGGTGTCCTGGATGAGATCAAGTTGAGTATCGATGTCAGAGATAGGTTTGTTGTTGTAGTCATAGGTGAGGTTAATATTGTCTATGTGTTGTTTGAAAGCATCCCAGTCAGCGTTCTTGTAGGAGAAGGAAGGTGTGGTTGGAATGAGGATAGGGTTGGAGGAGATGTGTAAGATGACGGGGATGTGATCAGAGCCTGTAATAGGGCCAGGTGAGATGTAGTGTTGAAAGAGAGAGCTGGCTCGGTTTACCAGAATGATGTCTGGTTTGCCTTGGCCCGTGTGGTTGAAGAAGGTATTGAAGTCTGGGCCGAGATGAATTAGGTGTTTATGGATTGTGAAGTTGAGTAATTAGTGACCAAGTTGTTTGTTACTTATGTGATGAAAGGCGGTGTGTTTGGCATTCATGTCAGCTAGTAGGTATGTTGGTGTGTTGGTGTAGTTGAAGACTAAGGGAAGATCGTGTATGTTGAGAATAGTGTTTGGGCGAGCATAGGTGGTGAGAAAGATAAAGGGGCCAAGGTGGGTGTGTATTCTGACTGCAAGACAGTGTTGGTGAATAAAAGAGATTGGGAGAAATTCGTTTTTTTATGTTGGATTTGATTAGGATGGCAACCCCATCATGGGGATCATAGGGGGACTGTAGTGCAGTATAACCATAATTGCGGATACGTTGAAGGGCTTTGAGGCAGGTTACTGTTTAGCAAAAACAATATCAGGCCTCTCTGCTTCAAGGAGCTCGGCCAGTAGGTGTCTAATTGTAAAGTAAGAACGTACATTGAGCTGAATCATTTTAAACATGATTTAATGGTTTCGTCATAGCAAAGTTAATTGTCGGGGGAGGAGTTTGGATTAAAGCCCCTTATAGTGGTGCCATCAGTGGTTGTGGGGTTTGTAGGTGTTACAGACCCGTTTCCTGGGGGGGGGGAGGAAGAGATGGATCTGTTTTTATGTTCTTTTGTCTGTCTGTCAGAAATTAGGGCAGGTTTAGGTTTGAGTGGATTTTGTCTTGAGGAGGAGTTGGACCTGGATGAAGTTTTGGTTGTGGTGGAGGAGTGGGGCGAAGGTAGATGCAGAGAGAGTGGAAGCTTTGGTAGGGGATGAGGAAGTGGAAGCTATGGTAATGGATGAGGAAGTGGAAGCTATGGTAATGGATGAGGAAGTGGAAGCTTTGGTTGGGGATGAGGAAGTGGGTAAAGGGGGTAGGGGGAGGGGTGGTCGTAGCAGCAGCAGCAGTGTTGTTGGTGGGAGGGGTGGAAGTAGTGTAGAGGGGTAGGGGAGGAGGCGAGTTGATGGGTGTTGGAAGTGGTGGGGTGGGAGAGGAGGGAGGAGGTAGAGGTTGAATGGGGCTTAGAAGACAAGCAGGAAGGAGGGATAATTAAAGGGGAAGATTGTTAGCAGACAAGATTAGGTTAAGGACATGTAAGTAGTCTGATTGGTAAGCTTGAGAGATACCATCGCAGAGTGGGCAGCAGTGGCGAGTTGGCAGTTAGTTTTGTAGTCTAGTGTGGGTGTAGGTGTAGAAGGAGAGGTGATTGTATTCTGTGTGTTGGTGTTTGATGTGTGTAGAGTAGGAGAGGTAGACCAAGTGCATGGAGTAACCAGGCATTGGGGGTATGGGAGGAAGGTATGGTAGGGGTGGGAGGTGCAGAGATGGGGTTGGGGAGGGGGGGAGGTTGGCTTGCTCTGAGGGTGGAGAGAATGTCTTTTCTAGTAGGGCAGGAATTTGCAACTGTGGTGTGTGACCCGCTGCAGTTAGAACATTTAAGGGGGAGGTTGCAAGTGTTCCAGAAGTGGCCAGTTGCTGAACATCTGGAGCAGGTTTGTGTGGGAAATGCAAGAGATTTCGTCGTGGCCGACTTTGTAGCATTTCAGACATTATGTGAAGGGGTGGAAAGTTTGGAGTGAAGAGGGTGTTTGGAGGAATGCGGATGGTCTTGGCAAGGATTCCTTGATTGAAGAGTGTTAGAGGCGTCAGAAGGAGTTGAACAGTGTATTTTGAGAATGGTAGAGTTTTCAGGTCTGTAAATATCATCAACAGAGACTTTGTTCTTAGTACTAATGTCTTTGATTTAAGTCTTCTTTGTCTGTGTCAAAGGCAGTCAGGAGAGAATAGTCTACGTGTTTTGCGATCACTGTGCATTTGGCGCGGTGCTCAGGAGTCCAAATAACAGTGAAGCCTGCATTGAGAAGTTTTTGTCTTGTCTCGGTTTAGGTTTTACATTTAGTAAGAATGTCTGTCAAGAAGTAGTTTGAAGCCTGAGTTGGTTTTAAAGACTTTCAGCTGAGGGCGCCAGTGATCTGGTACAATAAATTTCCAGGACGATAGTGGCATGATCAGATTTAGAGTATTTGAGGTTAAGCTAGAAAGAATTGGGTTTGGAAGAGGTAGAGGCAGGGTGGCCTTAGTGGTAGGAGTAGACAGAGTAGAGGCAGGTGTTGGCAGTAGAGGAGGAGTGGTAAGGGGGAAAGGGAAATGGAAGGCATTGAAGTCATCGTAAATTAGATGTGGCGGCCAAATCTGTGAGAGTAATTGGCTAGGCAAGTTTCGTGTGAAGTAGACACACGTATTTGCCTGGCTATAACTTTAAAGTTTCTTGTGGAGTCCGTCTCTGGAGGCACAGGACACTTAGGAGGTAAGCTGAAGCTTCATGGAGCACTGTATGCCGTGAACGGTGAGGAGAGGCAACACTGGCTGTATGGCGTGCAGACCACACGTACAGGCTGAGGCGTGGAGACTTCAGACAGCAACAGGAGTGCAGAGGGAGGCTTCCTGCCCTTGGGTAGGCAGCCACCAACACACAAATCCTGATGGTGAAGGGCGAAGGTCTAGTAACCGCCACTCGGTGAAGAGAGCAACTCTGGCTGTGAGCGATGAGGAGAGCCAACACTAGCTGTATGGTGTGCAGACTTCACATACAGGCTGAGGCCTGGAGACTTCAGACAACGGCGAGGAGAGGCAACACTGGCTGTATAGCGTGTGTACTGAATGACCCAAATTATCTGCTAATTATATGCTACCACAACCGCTTCCTCTACAACACACACAGATTTAATCAAGTCTGATTAGATCTCACTTACCTTAGAAACAACATTTTACACAGCCTAGACCAAGACCGCAACAATCACTGGTCAAAACTTTTTACAACAAGCAGCCAAAAAACGTTTTAAAAACACTAAACCCTTTCGGGAAAATTTACCCAACTCCCACCAACAAATTAAAACCCAACATCCCCCACAACAACCCCAACCATCTCGACCCACGGTGCTGCCAGTATCTTCAAGCCCCTTTTGGGGAAAACATCTTCAACCCTCACCCACCTCCCCCCTAAAGTTATTAAAACGCTTTCAAAATAGAACACTGGAACCCCGGAAAACACCACAAGAAAAAACCCCTTTTTTTAGCCACAAAACATCTAGACTTCTTACCTCCCCCCCAAGAATCGCACTTTTTTTTCACCAACACAGACTTTAAAAACTCTCCTCAGACCCCCTTTTCCCCCCAAGGCCCGGCGCCTCTCCAAAACCCATTTATCCGAAAAAAACCTTCCTGACTCTATCATTACTGCCCACACAAACCCCCTCAATTTCCTCCCCTTTTTCCTCTGGGTACTTCCCTTCCCTCTACAAAGTGCTACTGCTATCCTCCTTCCTAAACCCAATAAAGACCCTGTGAAGGCTTACCCCGCCCTGTAAAAACTTCGTCAGTTTTCCAAGGCTGGCTCCTCCTCAGGGAAAATTTTAAAGAATAGAAAAAAAAATTAAAAAAAGAAATGATAAAACCCTTTTTTATTTAAAACGGGAAAATTTTAAAACAATAAAACATGAAGGGGGACCTAATTGAAAGAAAAAAGGGAAAAAAGAAAATGAAAAAAATTTACATTTGGGAAATCAAAGCTAATATAGGTTATCGTGGTAATGGGGGGTGGTTTAGGTTTTGGGGGGCACTGCATGTTTTTGAAATCGTAGCCCTTGTTGATGTGGGGGGGGGGGTAGCAGGTTTGGGGGACCAACCCCCCGGCTCGTTCTTCAAGGTGTACCGTGAGTAATTACTTCGATACAGGGAAAAGGGTTTGTTACCCCTGCTATGTTTGGGGGGTTTGGTTCCCGGGGTTGGGTTACAAGGTAAATAGGTTAAACAGGGGGCGGGTTTAGGACGTTAGTCCGTCCCCCTTTTATTCTTTTCGTTGGTTGGCAGGTGCCCTCTCCCTTCCCTTCCAAACTGGTTTTAAAAAAAGCAGATTACCCCACTGCTTAAGAAATCACTCTCCATGAAAGTAAAATTCCTAAAAAAAAAGTGGTTTTTTATTTAAAAAATTTAAAAAGATAAAGACTAAAAGGGTAAGTTAAAATTTTTGGTCAAAAATGAAGCTTTCAACCAATAAGTCCACTAAAATTCATTGGCCCGGGACTTACAGTAGTGTTGGGAGCTTTCGGTTGGGGTGGTTTTTTGTTTGACCGGAAGGGCCCCCCAAGGCCCCCTTTCGGGGGGGGGGGGAAAAGGGAGGGGGAAAGGGTAAGCAGGGCTAGACCCGACCCCAAACCCTTTAAAATTTGCTGGCAAGAAACTAATTTTTTACTATACACCCCTCGCTCTTAGTCGTCCGTGGTCAGGTCCCCACGTGAGGTCACAGACCCTACTTTCTTTTTGGGGGTTAGTGTGGGCGGGTTCAAAGCATGGCTTTTTCCCTTTTGCGTGTTTTTTAAAAATTTAGGTTGGAGAGTTTAAAGGGGGGTCTTTTTCTTCCCCCAGGGGGAGTTTTGGAGGCTTTAAGGTCCACCTCAATGGGTCTGGGAGAGAGTGTGAGGTGGCTGGAGTTGTGGGGAATGAGGCTTCAAGTGAGGTGCAGTCTGTCTCTCGCTGTGAGGAGGCTGTAGTTGGGGAGGTAGCAACGGCTACCAGCAGTGAGGTGCAGTCCAGCACCTGCTACAAGTGGCGAGTGGTTCACAGTAATGGAAGGCGCATCAGAGTAAGGAAAGTTAAGAGTGAAGATCTGAAGGTAGGAAATCGCTTCTCTGTTCTTCAGGATGAATGTACTTCAGTGGCCAGTGAAGGTAAGGGTACTACTGCCCTGCTAATGGAGGTAAGCGCATTCTTGTGGTTGGTGACTCTCAGGTAAGATATATTGACCGTGCTTTTTGTAATAGGAATAAGAAGATGAGAGATAGAGTGTGCTTCCCTGGAGCTGGTGTTGGGGACATTGTCAACAGGCTGGATAATATCATGTCAGGTAATGGGAACAAGCCCATTATCTGTCTCAGTGCTGGTGGAAATGATATTGGGAAGGGTAGGAGAGAAGAGCTGCTAGATAAGTACAGGTCAGCTATAGATTTCATTACGTCTAAGGGAGGGATCCCAATCATATGTAGCATCTTGCCTAGAAGGGGAGTAGGAAAATGAATGGTTGTCTAGGGCAATTGGTGTAAATTGCTGGCTAGACAGATACTGCAAGGAACTTGCAATACCATTCATTGACAACTGGAACAACTTTTATGGCAAACATGATATGTATGCAAGGGATGGGGTTCATCTCTCTGGGGCTGGGGGTGGTAGCACTTGCAGACTCGATTGAGAAGGCCATTGGTGAAATGCCTATGATTTTAAACTGATGGAAGATAGAGGTATGGGTGTGTGGGGAAACAAGCAGGTTGCAACACTTGGGTTGGAAACAGTAAATGTATAAAAGGCATTCAGCATGAAGTTATAAATAAAGACAATAGATCAGGTCAGCAAACAAAGGGGGACAGCAGAGGGCAGCAAGGGACTAGCTCCCTTAAGGTTTACTATACTAATAGCAGGAGTGTAAGAAATAAGATAGATGAGCTAAGATTAATTGCAAGTGCAGGAAACATAGATATTATTGCTATAACAGAGACCTGGCTCAATCTGAAAGACAGAGAGTTGCCTCTAAATGTCACATACAAGGTAAAAATTATTCCCATGACAGGGTCAACAGGAAAGGTGGTGGAGTGGCGAGTAGGGTCAGAGAAAATTTTAAATTTTTTGTTTTTAGACAAATATTAAATTAAAAAGCGTCGCCACTAATCTTTTTGGTTCAGCTTCTCGAGGGCCGAGAAAAAAATTTTTGGGTGTGTTTTACAGGGCCCCAAATCTTGATAGGGAGTGCATAAACTTCTAGGGGACGAAATTCGTAAGGCTCTACTCAAAATGTTGTGCTAATGGAGATTTCAACTATAGACAGTTTTGATGGGCAATTTAAAGGGAAATTTGGGGTCAGGTGACTTTCTTGATAGCCCCAGGATTTTTTTTTTAAAACATTTTGTGACGACCAACGGGGGAAATAACCTCCTGACTTGGTTTTGCCATGGGGAAACCTAATTAAAATTTTGAGGTTAATGAGAGTTGGGGAAATGATCAAAAATCACTCGTTTTAATATATCAGGGAAATTTCCCCCAAATAATGGAAATCAATCTCCGTCCCTGATTTTCCTTGGCTGATTTATAGGACTGAAAAATTACTTAGGTGGGCTGAACTGGAATACCTGCTAAAGGGTCGGGTAGGTGGTGATGGTTCCCGATATGATGTTTCCAGGGCATAGTTCTAGTGTCATAAAATTATGTTCCAAATGGGAAATCAGAAAAACAAAATGATCCAAAAATGGTGAACAATAGATTAAAAATATCTGATTGGTCAAAAGAGAGGCAATATGGGCAAATCAAAAGGGGAGGGGGGGCAATTGAGAAATCGATATATTATTTAAAGAGAGAAAAAAAAAAGGGAATTAAAAAAAAGAAAAAGAGATTAGAGGTTAAATTTGCAAGAGAATCGAAGACAAACCCAAAAAAGGATTTTTTGGGTTTAACAGAAGAAGATCAGGGACAAGATGGGCCCCACTCAAAAGTTCCTCGGGTCGCTCACTGACAGTGAAAAGGGAAATGTGTAAAATTTTTTAACACTTTATTCCTCTCAGTTTTTACCGGAGGATACCAGCGATATCCAGAATGAAAAATTTATGTAGAACAGGACGATAATAAACGTGCATATTAGGGTCACAAGTGCAGGGTCCTTAGGCAAATAAAAAAAATTTAAAAACCAAAACAAATCCCCGGCCCCTGATAAAATTATGAAAGGGGTTCTAAAGAATGTAAAGGGAGCTTGCACCCCTTTTGGGCTATCTTTTAAAACATATCACTACAAACGGGCATGGTGCCAGATAAGGGAAAATGGCAAATGTGATACCTATTTTCAAAACAGGTGACAGGTCCTTAGCTTCGAACTATGGGCCCAATAAGCCTAACCCCCCATAGTGGGAAAAATTTATGGAATCAATAATTGCCGAGGCTTCTACCACCTTGAAAAGCATAAATTAATCAACAAAATCTCAGCAGGTTTTAAAAAGGGGCGTTTGCCTTACGAATTTATTAAATTTTTTTCACTAAGGTATTTGAGGGGGAGACATGGTAATGAATATGTATTGTGTTTTATGGACTTCAGAAAGGGCTTTTGACAGGGCCCACACAGGGGTATTGAGGAAAATTAAAGCACATGGAATAGGGGAAAAATTTTTTCCTGGATGAGGCTGGTTGAAAAATAGGAAGAGATTTTGCATAAATGGGGAGAAATAAAGGGGGGGGAAGTGTACGACGGTGTTCCCACAGGGGTCAGGTTGGGCCCCTGCTGTTCACAATTAAAATAAACGCATAATGAGGGCATAAAGGCGACATCGGAAGTTTTTCCGATAAAAAAAAAAGGCCCTCGAATTCATTTTGACGAGGACATTCGACACTCCCGGAAGATTTGAATAACTGATGCAGTGGGCGGAGAAGTGGCAAAACAGTTTAATATAGACAAATGAAAGTTTCTAAAAGTTGGAAAGGGCAATAACCTGCCCTATAAACTAAATAATGTGATCTTAATATTTCAGATTGCGAAAAAAAATTTAGGAGTTTGGTTAGCAGAATCTGAAACCAAAAAACATGCAAAGTGTTTGCAATAAAGCTAATAATCCTTGGTTCATATCAAAGCATAAATAATAGGGTCCTCAGGGTTTTTCTTCAACCCATACATCCTTGTTAGGCCTCATTTAGATTTGCTGCACAGTTTTGGTCACGTATTACAGAATGGAATAAATTCTCCCGGAAAATGTACAAAGGGGATGACAAAGTTGACCATGTATCAGAAACCTCCCTATGAGGAAGACTAAGGGCCCTGAAACTGCACTTCTAGAAAGACGTAGAATTAGGGGGGATATGATTGAGGGGGATAAATGGAAAACAGGAATAAATAAAGGGGATGTAAATGTGTGCGAAAAAAAATCTAGCTGACAGGACTCGCAGAATGGTTTTAAGTTGGAAAAAAAAGATTCAGAAAAATATGGAAAATAATGGTTTTGGGAATAGATTGGGATAGTGGAACAAACTCCAAGTACCGTTATAGGGCCGAACGTTGTGTAGCTTTAAAAATAGGTTGGATAAATAAGATAAAGTGGGTGGGGTTTTAGTTGGACCTATAGCTTTTGTACCAGGTCGGTGCCTGTTTTCCCTTTAAATCAAAGTGACTGACCCGAAAGGTTGGGTGCATTGGGTTTAAACCCCTAGGAGGGCTTGGACCTGCCTCGCATGGGGCCCGTAGGCCTTCTGCAGTGTTCCTTCTTTCTTTTGTTCTTATGTTCTTATTGAACTTTTCCCCCCCTCACTCCCCCCTACCCAAAACTTACATCAAAGGGGATAAAAAGAAAAGGCGAGGAAAAAGTTCTAACATGGGAACTGCGTAAGGGAACAAATCTTTCTACTGACTGTCCGACTTTAAACCCGTCAGAGAAATTTGGATGAACCCTTGAATACACAAATGGCTTAAAAAACCTGGAGTTCCAATGTCCCCCCTAAAGGCGATGTTGGTTCCCTTAAAAGTTTCTAGGATATCAAAGGTTTGGGGGTCCGTTTTAAAAAAGAATTCTTTTCCCAGCAAATAAAATTTAAGCTTGGGAAAGAACCCCACACAAGGGCCAAACTTCCCTTTTTATGGTGGAGTTCTCGTTTCTGCGGGAAGGAGTTTTGGTTAGGAAGCATACAGGGAAGGGAGTACCATCTGGTATTGTAGTAACACTGCCCTAAGCCAGTTTGGAGGCATCGTTTTTAAAAACAAAATTTTTTTTAAATATCTGGAATCTTAAGTATAGGGTCTTTCGCAAAGATTTTTTTTAATCTCTTTAAACTTTTCCCGAGCTACGTCGGAAAGTTCAAGAGGTTCCTTCACAGACTTTTTAAGGAAGTACGATAAGATGCCTGTAAGATCAGTAAGGTTCGGGATAAACCGTGCATAAAAATTTACAGAACCAAAAAAGCTACGCATGAGCTTCTTGGTTTTGGGGAATTTAAATTCTAATAAAGCTTTGATCTTACTGGGGAGAAGCTGCAGAGAGTTATTAGAAAGTATCAGTCCAAGATATCTAATCTTGTTATACCCAAGGAAGCATTTCTTCTGCTTGGCAGTGAGGCCACGTGAGCGTAACCTACGCAAAACTGATGTTAATGTTTGGATATGTTCGCCCCACGTGGATGTCATTACGTAAATGTTATCAAAATAAACTGAAACATTTGGCATATTACCCAAGAACTTTCTCATCAGTCTCACGTAGGTAGCACAGGCAGTTACCAAACCGAAGGTGGTAGGTGGGTAGGAAAAGTGGTGTACTGCTTATAAGAAGGATCTAACATTACTTGATGATATGCCTGCTCAATATCAATCTCGAAAGAAGGGAAGCGTCAAAAAAATTTGTGTAGATCGCTATCTATTAAGGGCATAGGTTCAGCATCCCACCGAGTTATAGCATTAAGGCCTCTGAAGTCAATAGCAAGTCTATATGAATTATACTCCTTCTTAACCATGACTACTGGTGAGCAATATGCAGATACTGAAGGTTCAATGATCTTTAGTTTTAATAATTTGCCTACCTCTCGGTCAAATGCATCCCTAAGGTGAACTGGAACTGGTTATAATTTCCGTTTGATCGGATTGTCCGTCAATAAGTCAATCTTATGGACTACCGTGGAGGTAACACCTGGAATGTCAGTAAAGACGTCTGAAAAGTTACTCACACATTGAAGTAGTTCATGTCTCTTATGGTCATCCAAGGGTTCATTAATATTAATGTTTTGGTTTGCGCCCGAGTGGTCAAGAGTCACCAAGTCATGTAGTTCTTCATCATAGTCTAAGTTAGAGGTGTCAATTACACACACCTTACATTCTTCAGTTGTCGTATCAAGTTCGTGGGGAAAAAAACTAAGTCAAATTTATTAAGGCAGTTAACCGAATTTCTTCGGTAATATTTCTTAAGGATGTTGATATGATAAAGCTTAGGTTTCCCCTTGACTTCTATGAGGTAGTCACTTTCCACAAATTTTTAATACTTTATATGGCCCTTTCCATGCTACTAATAATTTATTTGACTTGACAGGCAAAAGTACCAAAAATTCATCACCTACTTTAAAACTTCTCCTCTGACTTTTGGAATCAAAATGGGTTTTTTGTACTGGTCCATTGACAAGCTTAGGTTTTTCGAAACTATGTCAGAGGTCTCCTCAAGTTTGGATTAAGGTCAAGGAGAAACTGGTAACCAAGACTAAAACCTCAGCATTTACCTCCTCATTAGTCCATAAGTCATGAAGGTGGACAATGGACCTCTGGCCTGTCTACCATAGACACGTTCAAAAGGTGAGAACCCCAAAGAGTCACTGGGAATTTCCCCCTCATGGAAAACAAAGCACAGGGTAGGTAACGATGCCACTCCTTAGGTTTAAGGGAGCAAAGTTTCCTTAAAAATGGACTTGAGAATCGAATGCTGGCGCTCAATCCTCCCTTTAAACAACTATGATGAGGGGGTTTGGGGTGATAAAAGGCTTCACTCCCAGAAGTTGGTATAGATGTTTGCATTAAGTCAGATGTAAATGTGTCCCACAGTCAGAAAAAATTTCTCTAGGGATGCCCCCCTTGGAGAAGAGGGGACAAAAGGGCTTCAGCCACCTCGTAGTAGTTATGGTTTTTAAAGGGAACGGCTTTCGGGGGAAACTCGAAGAATAAATCAACTAATTTTTAATATATATCTATGTCCCCCAGATGAAAGTGGAGATAAAGGACCAACGATGTCAATAGCTACTCTTTCAAACGGTAAATGTAAAAGAACTGGCAATTTGACCATAGGTACTCGCCTGGTACCTCGGGAGGATGACATTTTGGCAAAAATTTACACGATCTACAATAAGTAGTGACATCTGAGGACATTTTAGGCCAAAAATAGGTTTCCCTAATTTTATTTAAAGGTTTTTCAATGCGAGAAATGTCCGGCTACTGGCAGGTCATGAGCCATTTTAAGAACAGTCTCTCTGCATTGACTTGGAACAACTAAGAGGAATAGCTATTCATCGAATTTTTTTGAAACGACTTTTACAAATACATTTTTATTTCAAATTTTATGAAAATTTTTTTCCTTTTTTAAAAACTTGATTTTGTTTGCGGCATTATGTCATTTTGAAGTTAGTTATTAGTTTAAAAAAAGTTTTATTATGCACCCCATCCCATCCGTGGGCGGTATCAAAAGGTTACAGGGTACATAAATTTGGGCCAGGACTGGGGCTCCAAAGTTTTGATGCAGCAAGTTCGAGTAGTGAATCACAATTTTTTCAAAAAGGGAATAACCACAATTTACAAAGTAAGAAAATCAGGTAGGTCTAGTCCAACATGACAAGTTACAAAGGTATTACAGATTACAGAGGTACTAATGGGTCCAGGACTGGGGGTCCCCAAAGTTGTGATGGCTGAAATAGGTAAAGGTAATGAACTCAAAGTTACAAAGGGGAATGAATCCTTAAGAATGGGTTTCTTATTTATACAGGCTAAATCAAAAAAAATTTTAGTGTTGTGAGCATTCACACTT
>NC_069482.1:3057101-3096977 GCF_026875155.1 Cherax quadricarinatus | reverse complement strand
TTTGGGATCTGTAACAAGTGGCGTTCCACTGGGATCGTTTAGGCCCATTGTCCTTTTTTAAATATATATAACGACCTTTTGCCGATGGAATTACTAGTGACATAAGCAAAATTTTTTTGATGACACGAAAATGATAGGATAATCGATTCAGACGTTGATGTCTCAAAATTTCGGGGAGAAATTTAGAAAAAACTCAATTCGTGGTCAGAAAGTGGCAGATGCAGCTCAATGTAGACAAATGTAAAGTTCTAAAGCTCGGAAATGTCCATAACACTAGCACCTTCCAGCTTAATAATGTTGAACTTAGCCGTATAGAATGCTAGAAGGATTTGAGGGTTATGGTAAGCAGCAACCTTAAATCAAGGCAGCAGTGCCTAAGCGTGAGTAATAAGGCAAATAGATTGCTGGGATTTATATCAAGAAGTGTAAGCAACAGAAGTCCAGAGGTCATACTGCAGCTTTATACATCATTAGTAAGGCCTCACCTAGATTATGCAGCTCAGTTCTGGTCTCCATATTACAGAATGGACATAAATTCATTAGAAAACATTCAGCACAGAATGACTAAATTAATACATAGCATAAGAAATCTTCCTTATGAAGAAAGATTGAAGACCTTTAAATTACATTCACTTGTTAGACAAAGAATGAGGGGAGACGTGATCGAAGTGTATAAGTGGAAGATGGGTACTAATAAAGGGGATAAAAATTTGAGGTCTTGAGGATATATCTCCAGGAGAGAACCTGCAGTAATGAATTCAAATAAGACAAGTTTGGATTTAGAAAGGATGTAGGAAAGTATCAATTATAGCTGATATTATAAGAAGTCATCTCGATAGGCATAATTTTTGTTTAAATTTGATACTCAACATGGTTTCACCAGGGGCCGTTCCAACCTAACTAATTTAATTTAAACCCTTTTCAGCAAAGCTTTTGGGCCGTTGATCAGGATAAAGAAATTCGATATTGTTTATTTAGATTTTAGTAAGGCTTTTGATAGTGTACCACATCAGAGACTGGAAATATAAACACAAATGCAGTATAATGTGATCCTTTATTGACAACGTTTCACCCACACAGTGGGCTTTTTCAAGGTCACACACGGATCTACCTGGGGTTGGAAGGTACGGGAGTATTTATAGTTCAGAATGTTGAGGTCAGGTGGAGAATGCTGCATCTGATGAACTACCGGGTGGGGTTATAGAGTCTTGGGTAGCTAGGCGGGGATATTGGACAAGTTGTGAGTAGACCTTCTGCAGTGTTCTATGTTCTTATGTGGGATAGCGATGAAGAAGTTTCTTGGCGAGTGGTTCAGCTATTTTTATAGAAGCCATTGTTCTGGTTGAAATTGTTGGTTATAGAGATAAACGATGATTCCAGGATCTTCTGTATTGAGTGTTGTCTTCTGTGGCTATAAGTCCTTTAGTTTTTGTAGTTAATTAAATGGTTGTGTGATGCGATGTTGTACACAGGCATTCCTTGTATCGTCAGTCCTGCTTGCATATTGGTGTTCTGAAATACGTGTTTGGAGGTCTCTTGATGTTTTTGCCCCCATAAATTTGTTGCAGTCATTTCAAGGGATTATGTATACCCCTGCAGAGGGTGGAGGCTTGTCCTGTCTACTACTGGTGATGTCCTTGATGGTCGTGGTTGTGGAGGTAGTTTACTTGGAATGATGTTTTGGCAAAGATGTTGGAAACATGTTTGGCAATGGAGTTGGTGGGAAGGACTATGTATCTCTTCTCGGCAGTGTCTTCTCTGGGTGTGTTGAAGATGTTTAATGCTCGCCGTCTGCAGTCTCTGATGAAGTGAATAGGATAGTGGAGTTTGGAAAATACTTGTTCAATTATAGTGCATTCTTCCTCAAGGAACTCGTTGCTGCAGATTCTGAGTGCACGCAGGAAGAAGCCTATAATTACACCACGTTTGGTTTTGGTGTCGTGGTGAGAGTAGAAGTGGAGAAGATCGTTTTGGTTGGTGGGTTTTCGATAGACTTTAAAACGAAGTTCATGGTCAGCTTTGCAGAGTAGAACATCAAGGAAAGGAAGAGTGTTGTCGACTTCTTCTTCAAGTGTGAACTGGATTGAAGGCTCGACCTGGTTGAGCTTGTCTTGGAGAGCTTGAACGTTGAAGCGTTTAGGAGTTATGAGGAGAATGTCGTCAACATAACGGAGCCAGGTGACAGACGAAGGAATAATGGTGGAGAAACGTTCGGGTTCTAGATGTTCCATGTATAGGTTCGCCAGGACTGCACTGAGTGGCGAACCCATGGGTAGTCCAAAAGTCTGCTGAAAGAGGTGACTTTCGAAAGAGAAACACGTAAAGCCAACACATAGTTCAACAAGGTCGATGAAATCGCTGGCTGGAATGGGAAGATCAAGTGAATCGTCAATTTTCCTGCGCAAGAGATCGATGGCTTGTTTAGTAGGTACTTTAGTGAATAGGGAAGTCACGTCAAGGCTGGAAAGTTTCTTGTTCCTGATGTTGATGTTGCGAATGCGATTGAGAAGATCACCTGAGTGTTTGAGATGTGCTGGACTGATAGTGCCCAAGAGTTTAGAGAGGTGTTTGGCGAGAATTCCTGAGAGCTGGTGGGGAGCACTGCCTATTCCCGAGGATATGGGCCTCAGTGGGATACCAGGCTTGTGAGTCTTTGGCAGGCCGTACATTCTGGCAGGTCTGGGGTTGCTGGGCATGGTGTGCAGAAGTTTCTTCCCTTGTTCTGAGCCCCTCAGAATGCGGCGAGTCCTTTGAAGAAAAGTTTTAGTAAGGTTGTCCACTTGGTTAGTTGTGAGAGGTTTGTAGGTATCTGGGTCATTAAGTAGATTGAGCATTTTGTTCCTGTAATCGTCAGTGTTCATGATAACAACACCACCTCCTTTATCAGCGGTGGTGACCCTGATGGTCGTGTCTTCTGCTAAACCTTTGAGTGCATTGATGTAACGTCGAGGTAAGACTGGGGAGCTGCGTGTTGAGATGGCTGCTGAGATGATGCCTTGAAGATAGCCTTTTTGGAAGTCGGAGTCATTGTGTCTGTAGTTTTTGGCGATGCAACGAGTTACTTGAGGAAGAATGCACTATAATTGAACAAGTATTTTCCAAACTTCACTATCCTCGTCACTTCATCAGAGACTGCAGACGGCGAGCATTAAACATCTTCAACACACCCAGAGAAGACACTGCCGAGAAGAGATACATAGTCCTTCCCACCAACTCCATTGCCAAACATGTTTCCAACATCTTTGCCAAAACATCATTCCAAGTATCTACCTCCACAACCACGACCATCAAGGACATCACCAGTAGTAGACAGGACAAGCCTCCATCCTCTGCGGGGGTTTATACATAATCCCTTGTAATGACTGCAACAAATTATATGTGGGCGAAACATCAAGAGACCTCCAAACACGTATTTCAGAACACCAATATGCAAGCAGGACTAACGATACAAGGAATGCCTGTGTACAACATCGCAATTCACACAACCATTTAATTAACTACAGAAACTCAAGACTTATAGCCACAGAAGACAACACTCAATACAGAAGAATCCTGGAATCATCGTTTATCTCTATAACCAACAATTTCAACCAGAACAATGGCTTCTATAACATAGCTGAACCACTCGCCAAGAAACTTCTTCATCGCTATCCCACATAAGAACATAGAACACTGCAGAAGGTCTACTCACAACTTGTCCAATATCCCCGCCTAGCTACCCAAGACTCTATAACCCCACCCGGTAGTTCATCAGATGCAGCATTCTCCACCTGACCTCAACATTCTGAACTATAAATACTCCCGTACCTTCCAACCCCAGGTAGATCCGTGTGTGACTTGAAAAAGCCAACTGTGTGGGTGAAACATTGTCAATAAAGGATTACATTATACTGCATTTGTGTTTATATTTCCATTGTGTCGGTATTTTATACCAATTATTTACATCAGAGACTGAACATTAAAATGGTATAAAATACCGACAGATTGTTAGGTAAGACACATATGCAACAGTTAGGTATCTTTATTCGAAATAAAGATTACCTAACTGTTGCATATGTGTCTTACCTAACAATCTGTCGGTATTTTATACCATTTTAATGTTCATTCTGTCAGACACTGCAACACAAGGGTATCTTGGTACAGACCATCAACTTCGACAATCTCTACTAGTGAGAACGGCTGGGTTTGAGAGGGACCTGCCCTCCCAACGCAACCTACGTCTCACCTCCTGGCACTATAAAAGTCTCCATCCTGTCACTTCAACTTCATATTGTTTCAGACAACGGAACAATGCTATTCTCCAGACTGAGGGACTGACCACCTCAAAACTTTAAGGGTGATGGACTGATTACATCGTCTTCAAGTATCTTCTGCTTCTATCAACTTTTCTGTACTCGACTGAAGAAGCCTACTGTGTAGGCGAAACGTTTCGAAATAAAGATACCTAACTGTTGCATATGTGTCTTACCTAACACATCAGAGACTGTTGAAGAAAGTGGCTGCTCATGCACTGGGGGGAAAATGCTGTCATGGATCGAGTCATGGCTCAAAAAGATTAGTAGTAGTCCTCCTGTTTCGAGTCCTCAGGTCAAGAAGGGAAACTGGTCAGTGCCTGGACCGCATGGAACAAAATTGACGATCAAGAAGACGAATGGAAAGGTAGAAACGATGAAGAAGAAAGAGACTGCTGAGGAAACTGTTGTAGACACATCTAATGCATTCTCCGTGCTACCCGACCAAAGTGAGTCAACTACTGGGAACGTCACGATGAACCACACCAAGGTAAGAATATTGTTGTTGTTGGGGATAGCCAAGTTAGGTATATGGATAGGGCGTTTTGCTTGAAGAACAGGAGTAGGAGACAGAGGGTTTGCTATCCTGGGGCTGGGATGGAGGATATTGTTAGCCATCTGGATGACATCATGAGAGGTAATGGGAGCAATCCTATTATCTGTCTCAGTGCTGGAGACAACGATGTTGGCAGACGTAGGAGTGAAGGCCTGATTAGCAGGTATAGGTCAGCAACAGAAAAAATTAGGAGGAAGGGTGGGAACCCTGTCATATGTGGTATTTTGCCAAGGAGAGGAGTTGGAAATGAATGGCTGTCCAGGGCAATTGATGTCAATTGCTGGCTGGACAAATACTGTAATTCAAATTCAAATTCAAAGTTTATTCTCTATAAGGATTACAATGCTGAGTTTACAGAAATTTGGTTATTGTTTGGTTTACATGTAGTAAAATTGTGATTACAGAGTGTACCACTAGAACGCTTAGCATGGCTAGGCATTTCGGGCATACTTAGTTTTATTCTTAATTGTAAAATATTACAAATTATGAGGTAAGTTGGTATTATGGCTAAGTGACTAAATACTAGTTTGTGAGTTTAGCAATGTGAATGCTTTCGTTTTGGCACAGTACATAGTTTCAGTATTGGAGTATCACAGGATTCATTATTTTAAGACTGAGATTAATATTTCTGTTTATGGTCAAATGAGTGAGTGAGTGTAAGTGTGAACCACCAGGTGGTATTCGTGTAGTTAGTTTACGGGGTGTATCAGGGAGATAAGATGTTTTCTAATGGTAGTTTTGAAGGTGATGAATGTGTCTGCAGTTCTAGAGTTCTCAGGTAGGGTATTCCAGATTTTAGGGCCTTTGACATACATTGAATTTTTGTAAAGGTTTAATCGGACACCGGGAATGTCGTAGAGATGTTTGTGTCTGGTGTTATGCCTGTGGGTTCTGTCACAACTATCAAGAAAGCGTTTTAGGTCAAGGTTGATATTAGAGTTTAAGGCCCTGTAGATGTAGATTGCACAGTAGTAAGTGTGGATGTACTGAACTGGGAGTAAGTTTAGATCTATGAAGAGTGGGGGGGTGTGTTGCCAGGGATGGGATTTAGTGATTATTCTTACTGCAGCTTTTTGTTGGGTTATTATTGGCTTTAGGTGTGTTGCTGCAGTTGATCCCCAAGCACAAATAGCATAGGTGAGGTATGGATAAATAAGTGAGTGGTATATAGTGTGAGAAGGGCATTTTGCGGCAAATAGTATCGTATCTTGGAGAGGATCCCAACCGTTTTGGATACTTTTTTGGCTATATGCTGGATATGGGTCTAAAATTAGGTTGTTGTCGGGGTATAACCCTGGGAAATTTTCCCCCCATTTTTTCTGGAAAATTAGAGTGTTGTCAATTTTAAGTTAATTTGTGCATCTCTGCTCTGCTACCAAACTAATATAGTGGGTTTTGTCAGTGTTAAGCGTAAGTTTATTGGTTCTCCAAGTCGAATTTTAATGTCCTCATTCACAATGGTGTTGAGGGTGGAAAGATTGGGTGAGAGATCTAATCGTGTCATCAGCAAAGAGAAGGGGTTTTCAGGTGTTGGGGAATTTTGGGAAGGTCATTGTTTGAATGAAGGGAAGAGCGGGGGGAAAAGGACACTTCCCGCGGAAAACCCCGTATCAAGGGGCCCGTTTTGCGTTTGCTGTGTCTTTAATGGTGACTACTGAAACCTTTAGAAATGTAAATTTAAAAAAGCAAGGTGGCCCTTTATACCGATATCAATTTTTGGGGGAGTGGGATGTCGGGTCATGTTCAAAAGTTTTTTTAGGGTAATAAAAAATCCTAGTGGATATTCCTTTTATTTTCCAATGCTGTGTAAAGCAGATCTAGCTTTTTTTATGATTTTGATTGCATCATTAGTGCTTTCATTTTTCCTGAAACCCAAAATGGGGAGGGGTTGAGTTTGTTTTTAGCCGTTTTAAATGAATACAGTTCCTGTGCACGAGTTTCCAAAATTTTGGATAGCATGGTAAGTTAGATATTGCTATAGTGTTTAAGTTGTAGGGTCACCCCTTTATGTATTGTGTAACCTTGCCACTTGAGATTTCGGGAAGGTGCTAATCTCTATTGACTTTTTAAAAAGTAAGAAATAGCATGCGAAGGGCATGGGCCTCGCTTGTCAGTATGGGGGGACATGAGAAATTCCCTGAGTTTTTTTAAGTGTTTTTTGATCTCATGACTTCCAGGGCTCGTTGGTGCAAGTTTGAAGGATTAGGGAAATTTCCATCTAGGTAGTCCCCGGGAGGGGTTGGTATGGGGATTTTACGGCGGATTAGATCCTATGTTTTAGAAGAAGTCGTTTTTCTTGTTAGCTTGTCAGGGGATTGGGGTGTTTCATTAGGTTTAGTTAGGCAATATTTTTGGGTTTTTTTTCTCATTTGTGGGCCCCTAAAAATCTGAGAGAGTGTTTTCCAGGTCTATTTTATTCTCCTTAGTGTCGTGAATCTAGGGAGTAGATAGTTTTTGGCTTTTTTTACCTTTGGGGTTGGGATGTGAATGTGTTTAAGAGAAACTTTGGTATTAACCCCTGTCTTATTGCTTTTCATATTGGTGTTTCTTGAAAGGGATTTCAGAATGGTGGGTTAGCCAGGGAAACCAAGCCGTTTGTTTGTGATCTTTTTTGTTTTATAGGACAATGTTTTTTTGTTAGTCTAAGTAATTTGTTAAGAAAAATGTCTGCCAGTCATAATCCAGGGCCCTTTTGGGGAAAATTTGTGGGCAATCAACAGTCTCTAGGTAGCTGTGAATTTCCTTTACTGAGGCCTCGTCATGGAGTCTAAAAAAACTTTGTTGTATTTAAGTGGGGGTTTACTAATGTTTGTCAGGAGGAAGGTAGGGTAGGGTCTGTGTGCATCTGTGATTATCCCCGATTTAAAGGGGGGCAGATATTGGTCCCAAGTGGTCTATTATGGTTGCACTTTTTTCAGTGAGACTGGGTTTGGGTTTTGTTATTGTTGGTATGAGAAAGTGTGTTTTCTATTGTTATGAAAACAGTTACAGGGGATCATTAGTAAGCCAAGTTTAGTTTAAAGTCTCCGCTAAGGAAGGTTGCTTATTCAAGGGGAAAAGCGATCCATCATTGACAACTGGGGCCCCTTCTAGTGAGAAAATACATGTATGCCAGGGGTGGGGTTCAGTTATCTAGGTTGGGGTGGGGGCAGGGAAAAGCGTGGAGGGAGCTGTTATGACTTTAAATAAATGATAGTGGTAGGGTTTTGGCAGGGGGCGTGAAGTCCCAGTCAGTATATTTTGAGTTTGTGGAACTAGTAATAAGCAGAACGGGTAGATATTTAAAAGCCAGGGACCTAGATGATAAGGACAGAATAGGTTTTGAGAAAAACAGAAATAGCATGAAAGGGGAAGAGAAAGGGGGTCTTTAATGTTTATTTTCTAAAAGCCTAGAGCTAGGAATAAGATGGACGAGTTGAGATTAGTTGCTAGTGCAGGTAACATTAATGTATTTGCCTTAACTGAGACGTGGTTAAATTAAAAAAGTCGGGACATGCCTGCAGAATGTCACATTCAGGGTTTTAAATTGTTCAATGTAGATAGAAGTATCGGGAAGGGTGGGGTGGCATTGTATGTATGAGATCGCTTGAACTGTTGCATAAAAACGGGTATTAAGTCTGAAGTAACACAGAGTCTGTTTGGATAGAATTTTCAGAGGGGCATAAAAAATTGATTTTAGGTTTGATATTCTGTCCCCCAAACTTAAATAGGGACCAAAGGAGACTACTATGGGTGGAAATTGTTAAGGCCACAAGGCACGATAATGTAGTAATTCTAGGAGACTTTAACTTTAGTCATATTGATTGGAATTTCTTGACTGGGAATTTAGAATCATACGACTTCTTAGAAGTAGTAGAACCTACAAGGGGAAATAACCTGCTTAACTCAGTTCTGGCAAACAATGAATCCCTTGTTAATAATTTAGAAATTTCAGAGAAACTGCGTGCTAGCGACAACAAATCAACTACATTTAGCATTTAATGGAAGTATGATAGTAGGGATAAATCAGTAATAGTCCCAGATTTTCGTTTAGCAGATTATGATGGGCTTAGAGAACACTTATCATCTGTTGTCTGGGATAACAAAGAGAGCTATCAATATGACAGTTTTCTGAACACTATACATGCTTCTCAAAGAACGTTTATCCCGTATAAAGAAATTAGATCAAATAGAAATGACCCAAAATGGATGAATAATAGGCAGAAATATCTAGTAGGGCATATGAAGGGAATTTATAGGAGTATCAAGAGAGGTGAGGGTCATCTTATGAATCAGAATATTGACATTAAGAGGGACATTAAAAAGGGGATAAGAAAAGCTAAAAAGGACTATGAAATTAAAGTTGCTACTGATTCGAAAACTAACCCAAAAAGTTTTTTCCAGGTGACCTCCATCGAGCAACTTTAACAACAGCTTAAGGAAGAATTGAGGATGGCGAAGATGAAGATTCGGCAACTGACCGAGGAAAACAAAATGATTTGTAGTAGGCCTCTTGTTTTGAGTCCTCAGGTCAAGAAAGGAAACTGGTAAGTGGCTGGACAGCATGGAACGAAGTTGCCGATCAAGAAGACGAATGGAAAGGTGGAAACGATGAAGAAGAAAGAGACTGCTGTGGAAACTGTTGTGGAAACATCTAACGCATTCTCCATGCTACCTGACGAGTGTGAGTCGACTACTGGGAACGTCACGACGAACGACACCAAGGAAGGTAAGAATATTGTTGTTGTTGGGGATTCCCAAGTTAGGTACATGGATAGGGCACTCTGTTTAAAAGACAGGAGTAGGAGACAGAGGGTTTGCTTTCCTGGGGCTGGGATAGAGGATATTGTTAGCCATCTGGATGACATCATGAGAGGTAATGGGATCAATCCTATTATCTGTCTCAGTGCTGGAGGCAATGATGTTGGCAGACATAGGAGTGAGGACCTGATTAGGAGGTATAGGTCAGCAATAGAAATAATTAGGTTGAAAGGTGGGAACCCTGTCATATGTGGTGTTTTGCCAAGGAGAGGAGTTGGAAATGAATGGTTGTCCAGGGCAATTGGTGTCAATTGCTGGCTGGACAAATACTGTAAGGAAAATGTGGTAACATTCATTGACAACTGGGACTTCTTCTATGTCAGAAATAACATGTATGCCAGGGATGGGGTTCTCTTATCTAGGTCTGGGGTGGGAGCACTGGCAATGGCAGTGGAGGGAGCTGTTAGGGCTTTAAACTAGGAATAGTTAGTGGTATGGGTTTTGACAGGAAAACAGTGAAGTCCCATTGTAGTAATTGTGAAGGCTTACTCAGCCCTGTAACAACTTCAGACAGTATTACCAAGGCTGGCTCCTCCTCAAGAAAATTAATGAATAGAAAAAGAAATAATTCACAAAAATAAACACTTTATTATTTAGTAATGCAAAGATAAAATATTGAAACATGAAGGTGTATCCTACTTTAAAGAAAAATGAAGAATGAAAAAGAAAAATGACATTTGAATTCAACGCTAATATATAGTTATACTGGGGTGTCTCATTGAGGTTGACACCATCTTGTAGAAATTGTAGCCGTTGCTGATGTGGGGGGTCACAGGTGTTTAGTGACAACCCAATGGCTAGTTCTTCACAGAGTCTGTAGCCTTGAATAGTCAGTCCCGATGACAGGAACACAGGTTCTTTATCACTGCAAAGATGAGGGGTAGTGTCCTGTACAATTAATCAGGTAGGTAGATCATAAAGTGACGTCCCAAGACCGGTTTCGGTCTGTCTCCTTCAACACTTCTCGTTGGTTTGCATGTGACCAGAGCTGTCATTCCAAGAGTTGTGCTGGGAGCTGTGAGTCGAGTGATTACTGTCTGGCCAGAGCCCCACACATCACCTTTCAGGGTGGGGAAAAAGGGGGGGGGGATAGCGGGAGCTAGACTGACCCTAACTTTATAAGCAGCCGGCAATCAAACTATCTTTAACATATACTCACTCACTACTTCTATCTGTTGAACTTTTCCCTCACACTCCCCCATACCAAGACTTATAGTCAAGGAGTATAAGAAGAATAGGCAAGGAAAATTTTTAATACGAAGTTACGAAAGGCACCAAATCTACTGACTGTCACGACTTAACCAGTCAGAGAAATAATTGGATGAACCATTTATATACACAATATGATACTTAAAAGCTTGGAGTGCCAATGTCCACCTTAAGAGGTGACTGTTGGTTCCCTTAAAAGTTTCTAGCATTCGCTGCCTGACCACGGTCGAGTGAGGTTGTGCGCTGCACCCCTCTGCTGTTTTCAGGCGAGCTACCTTGTATCAACATGGCGCTGAGTGTGAGGAGGCGTGTAAATACCATTGGTATTGAGCTGCTTCGTGGGGCGATTTCACCCTCTTCAGTGCAAGTCTTACTCCCAACAATCATTAGGGAGACCTATGGAATCCAGGACGATGAGGTGTATAGTGTAGCCCTGAATGGGGCTTATAGAATCTTCGTCAAACTGAATTCCACGTCCGTGTATGAGTCTTTGGTGACGAGATTCCAAGACGTGAGTCTTGACGCTACTCCAGCTGTGAAGGTGCGTTTGATCGACGTATCTCGCCACTTTACGTGGGTTAAGATACATAATGTCCCATTTGAGGCAGATGAGGCTGACATAAGGAGTGTTTTTGAGACATATGGAACAGTACATCTGGCACAAAAGGGCAAGTGGACGGCAGGTGCTTACATGGGACGTCCGGAGGGTACCTTTTCCCTGAAGATGACTCTGAGACATCCCATACCGTCTTACGTCGTGTTGGAGGACTTTAGAACGCAAGTTATGGTATCGTATGCCGGACAGAGACGTACGTGCAGAATATGTGGGGCGTACGACCATATGGCGGCAGAGTGCGTGAAGCTGAGGAGGGCGCCAGCGCAAACTGGTGAAGCACCAGTTACCAGCGTGATAGCTGTTGAGAGCCCAGTGCGAAAGCAAGGGCCTGGGCGCTTGTGGAGTGAAGAGGTGGAGGATTCCAAAGAGGAGACTGGCATGTGTGAGGTAAGCTGTGATGTAAAAGGATCTCTTACTACACAAAGGAAAAGTACAGAAGTGCAAGTGCAGGAGGAGGTGCAGGCTCTAGAGGAAGAGCTTCAGGAAGTGTTAAGGACATTGACACCGCCTGCAGAGGATGTTGTTCCTGAGCTGGTGAGAGGCACGGCGTTGCCTGTAGAGGAATGTAAGGATAAAAAACATAGCAGGGTTGACGGGCCAACTAGTAAGAGAGAGTTGTCGCCGTGTGCTGTGGAACGGGGCGTGGTGGAGGTTGAGGTTCATCGTGAGGGAACCTCAGAAGATAACATGGATGTAGAGGGCATCACGAGGAAGAGAGCGGCGGCGTCAGACTCAGATGATGTCCTGACGCCGGCGCAGAGGTCTGGGAGGAAGGAAGAGCAATGTCGAAGCAGTCATGATAAGAGGCATCGCAAAAAAGGGGGAGGGGTTGATGGTGTGAAGCCTTGTGCTGGCTCTGGGGCAGGAGGCTCTGGGATGAATGAAGAGAGGAGGAAGGGTTGGAAACTATAGGCCTTAGGTGTATGACTGTGAACGTAAATGGACTGTGTAATAGTGTGAAGAAGGAATGGTTTCGAATGTTTCCGTATAAATATAGGGTGGATGTAGTGTTCCTGCAAGAACACAATTTCAAGGAGGGAAGAGTGCTCGAGGTGGAGGGGTTTCAGGTCATGACTCTGCCATCTGCACGTCTGAAAGGTGGTGTGGGTATATTGATCAGGGAGGCAAGCCTGTTTGTGTTGCTAAGAAGTGAGGGGGGAGGGGGGGGAAGAGTATTGCGCGTGGATGGGTGGTGGATGGGACAGCAGGTATCTTTTGTATGTGTGTATGCACCAGCGGAAAATGATGTGAGGGTAAAAAGGGATTTTGTATGTGAAGAACTAGTTTTCTTCTTACGTGGTTTACCTGCTGTGGCCATCGTAGGTGGGGACTGGAACTGCGTTATTAGGAGGGCTGACGTGGAACCAAAAGGGGCGGGGCACGTGTCGGCGGCCTTGCGAGATCTTTTGAGGGATATTCAGTTGCGGGATGCGGTTGGAGGAGGGGCGTGGGAGGTAGAGCACACTTTTGTAAGACGGGGTTACGCTGCTAGGTTGGATAGGCTGTATATATCTCAAGGGGTTGGGTTGACATTTTTCCGTACAATAGAAGTAGCTTATTCGGATCATCGGGCAGTAGTAGCAGAGGTGGCGTGGGAGTCACTAGCAGGTATATCTAGGGGATATTGGAAATTAAATACAAGTGTGTTAGGTGATGAGGAGGAGATAGAGGGATTTGCAACGCTGTGGGAGGGGGTTACGTGCAGAGATAAATGGGGGTTAGAGGATGTGGTGATGTGGTGGGATGGTGTGGCTAAAGAACGGATTAAGCAATATTACGTAAAGGAAGGGAAACGTATCAATTCTTTAAATATGGGCTTGCTAACTATTTGGAGGATAGATTACGGGGTTGTTATGCGATGGGGGGGGTGGCGGGCACTTATCCAATGGATGAAATTATGGCAATTAAAGGGAGGCTGCGTGAGGTACAGGATGAGAGGTTCAAGCGGTGAGGGTATAGGCGGGGGTGGAAGAGGTGTTATTGGGGCGATAGCCCTTCATCATGGTATTGCGTAGGCAGAAACAAAGACAGCAGGCAATGACTATTCCATGGTTGGAGGTTCATGAATCGATAGGAGGGTACAGGGAGGGGCAGGTCATACAAGTACGGAAGGAATGGGGGCGTTTGCTGACAAGTGGTATGAGCAGTACTGGCAACGAGAAGGGGTTAGAGGATGGGGTTTTTAACAGGTGTGTGGGAGTGTGGGTATGTCAGTTGCGTAACAGTGACAGGGAAGCACTGGGTGGGGAATAACTGAGGGGGAAATATGGAGGCTTTAAGTGGAATGCGAAAGGGCAAAGCACCGGGAATTGATGGACTCCCGGCAGAGTTTTATCAGCAGCATTGGGAATTATTGAGTCATTTTCTGGTTAGGTTATTAAATTGCATGAAGGAGAGAGGTGAGCTGGGTGAGAAGCAGGCAACGGCTGTCGTTGTATTGGTACCGAAGGGTAAGGGGCAGCATACGCTTCGGGATTACCGGCCGATCTCGTTGTTATGCGCAGATTATAAATTGTTTGCGACGGTTTTGGGAAATCGGGTCAAGTGTGTGGTGGGGCGGGTAGTATCAAAAACTCAGTTTGGTTTGCCAGGGAGGTCTATGGTGGTGGGGCATGTGTTACTTAGGGATTTCGTGGAGGCAAAAGGGGGGGGGGGAGGGAGGGAGGTTTGGTGGCGCTCGATTGGCAAGGGGCATATGATAGAGTGGATCGGAAAGCATTGAAAGCCATCCTCAGGGGTCAGGGGTTTGGGGAAGAAATAGTGGGCTGGGTTGAGGCGTTGTATGGAGGTGCAATGGCGAGGGTACAGATTAATGGTCGATTGGGTGGGAAGATTGTAATGGGTAGGGGACTTAGGCAGGGGTGTCCTATGTCACAATTATTGTTTGCATGCGTACAGGACCCCTTTTATAGATTGATGGAGCAGCGTATGTGTCACGTAGAGGGACCAGGGTGTGAGGTTGCGAGGGTTTGGCCAGTTTTAATTGGGTATGTGGATGATACAACTGTTCTGATCAGGGAGGGGATGTCAATGGACACATTAGACGGGGTAGTACAAATGTTCACAGGGGCAACTGGTATGAGGGTAAATTCAGATAAATCCATGGTCATGGGGTTAGGAGCTTGGGCGGGTAGGGTTGATTGGGGTAGTGCAGTTGTGAGGAGGCAGGTGAATTCGTTAAAATCTGCGGTCTTATTTATGCAGACGATCTACCTGTGGCACGCACGGAAAACTCGCTTAGGATGGTAGAAAGGATTCAGGGACGCTTGGGTGCATTGCGACCTTATCATTTGACCCTTGTGCAGCGTGCCATTGTTATTAATATCTTACTGTATAGCAAAGTATGGCACGTGGCAGCCGTGTTCCCATTAACTGGGCCAGCAATAACGAACATACTTAGGAAGGTTTTTAAATTCTTGTGGGGTTCGAGCTGTGATTGGATTAAGAGGGATGTGGTAATGTTACCTGTAAATCAGGGGGGGCTGGGATTGCTGGACTTAAAGCGGAGGGTCAAATGTGTCTTCATTAAAAGGGAGGTGATGAGGGAAAGTGTGGGTGGGGGGGGTTTGGCCAGGATCCATAACAGATTGCAACGGATGTATACAGGAGTTGAGTTGCATGAGTGTGAAACTGTGTTGAGGGCTCTGGCGTGGGATCGAGAGCCAGCAAAGGTCAAAATAGGTAGGTTGTGTAGATTGTTAGCCGGGAGGGTTGTAGCGCCTGTAGAGGGAATTTTCCCTATGTATGCATGGGGAAGTATATGGAATAGGTTGAGTAGGATGAGGTTGCAACCTCGTGTTCGGGATGTAATGTATCGTTTTCTGCATGGCATTTTACCGTCGGGTGTGGTTCTACGGGATAGACGAGTCGTTGACAGGGGGGAGTGTGGGATATGTGGTGGGGAGGAGTCGGCTTTTCATGTAGTATATTTTTGTGATGGACTGAGGAGTGTCAAGGGGTGGTTAAATAGGGTGATAAATAGGATAGGAGGTAAAGGAATTTCTGTATTGAGAGCATTAAGTCTCGACGTGGGGGGTTGGGAGGAACGTGTAATCAGAGCTGTGGGATACATTATGGCAGATTATATCTATATAGTGTGGGGATTGCGGGGGAAACAGGTTACTGAGGTGAAGAGGAGGGTGTTAGCGTTAACGTTCTATAAAACGGTATGTAGAAATAAGGACATTTATGGGAGGAGGTGGGTGAAGGATTTTTCAGAGGGATATAGGCAACTTATGTTACAGGTTTTATTAGACTTGTAATATACGAGGGAGGGGAGGGTATGATTGGAAAGTGTTGCTGGGGTAGGGAAGTCAGAGGTGAAAACAGGGTTGCCTCCCTGGTAATGGATAACAAATGTTTATGAGAATGTTGGATGAGTGATGCATGAGTGAATAATATGTGGACCACGGGTGCTAGCACCTGTGGAGCTGGCCAGTTTTTGTGTGACTGGACTTTACACTTATTATACATATTGTGTGTGGTAATATTGATTTACGGTAATGACATTGTAATTTGGAGATTTGCTATAATAATTGCATGTATTTGCTCCAACTTGTTTTCTAGGTGCCTTGCACTGCATAGTGTTGATGCTGTGATCATGCACGGTGTCCAGAGATATGCTGTGATATGTTTGTATTAATGTCTGTGCATTATTGTTCGTCACTGGTGTTCTGCAATTTTCAGTTTTGTTTTTCAGAGTAAAGAGGTTAATGCACGTCAGATAGTGTAAATAAAGTTGGGCAACAGTGGTGTTATAGGTTTTTGTGGTTAGGTGTGTGCTAGGCACAGTATTTATGTGTTACTTATGTCATGGTTATATTTTATGTTGTATTGTACTGTTGTCAATAGCACTATGTTATGTCCATATAAGCTGTATAGAGCTTGAATGTCATAGTTGAAGCTGTGTTATTGTTTTAACACTGGAATTGCATGTTTAAATGTGTAGAGGCTTACATGTGTTGGATTTTTGAGACTAAGTTTATACCTATGGCATTGTAGTCATTTTGTATGTCTTTGTGACTTTTCTATATCACCATTGTTGTGTAATACATATTGTTATGTAACTGAACCATTAGGACAATTACATAAATTAATGTTTTGATCATTGCTGTGTGACTTTAGATTAGGCAACATTCATTGTTTATAGTATGTTAGGTTGTAAATAGTGGGGTGGTTGGATAACCACGGGGGGGGGGTAATATGTCTGTATAATATGTTCAGTGCAATGAATTGCATGGTCTGTAGTCGATCATTAAGTACCATTTCGAGGGATGTGTATATAAAAGTGTTGTTCATATTATGTAATTCTGTTGAGTAGCTCCAACAGGTTTGGGTTAAGTGATAGGATGAGGGAGCAGGGAGGGGGGGGGGGTGTACCCACACGGAGTTGTAAGTGTGGTGTGTAATGTTAGCTGTAGGGAGGATTGTGTTAATTTATAGACTTAAATGAGTTTTACATATTATATTTTTGTAATGTCATGTTTTAAATAAAATAAAAAAAAATAAGTTTCTAGGTATATCAAAGGTTTGTGATCCATTTCTAAAATAAATTCTTTTCCCAGTAAATAAAATTTAAGTTTGGAGATACCCCACACAAGGGCCAAACATTCCTTTTCTATGGTGGAGTATCTCGTTTCTGCAGGAGGGAAGTTTTAGATTTAATAAATATACAGGAACTGGGAATGTGTGTATTTTGTGCAGTAAGCACCTGACACCTATTGCAAGAACTATACTTTTTTGTAACCTGAGAGTACATGCTTGGCCAAAAATAAGTGTGCTTGAGTTTATGCCACGTCTTACGATGGGCCAAGTGTTTGGTCACTGGCAAATCATGAGCCATTTGAAGAACAGTCTCTCGACATGGTTTAGGAACAACAAGGAGGGAATAATCTATCGCTGAAGAATGAGATTTAAATACAGATTTATGTAAGATACCATTAATATATTCAAACTTGTGAGATACGTATCTCCCATGGATAACTTTGTTGTTAAAAGCTTGATTATGACAATCCCGAATTGAAGGACAATCTCACTGTATATTGACAAAGTCATCCTTGGACATAAAATCTGGGAAAATGAAAGAACTTACGGTGGGAGAAGAGGAGGTAGGAGAAGCCAGGGTTATGGTCTGAGCCGTAGTCAAGACATTGAGAGTGCCGGAGGCAATACCCTTACTTTCACCTGACGAGAGGACATGTTATCCTGCTACCTCACTATCGAGAGCAGTATCATCTGTTTCCACCCCCAAATGAAGAGTACGAGACAATGCAGATTCCGGTGCAGAATTGTTAAGGGGCTTATTTAACTTGCAAGGAAGAGGAGCTGGAAAACTTGGATCCACGGGTGGTGACGAGAGATCCGCCTCTGAAGGAAGAACGGCACCTTTAATGTTACCCACTATTATAGAACAAGTAATTGGGGCTAGTAACGCATTAGTCCAACCTGTGAACCATTTAGTTTTCAAGTAACAACGTATTGTAGGGAAAGTATTTTCACGACCCAAGTAATCTGAAAGAATAGAGGACACATGAGAGGTTTCAAGGGGGCTGTGGGACAATTTTCGTAACTCGTTTATTTACCGTCCGATTTTCTCCAGTTTTGGTGCACAAGACAAAGTGTTCTCGCTCACTCTTGAAAATATTTATCAAAAATATACCTCAAACAACAACTGAGAAAAGACTGATTTACTGAAAATGCCCTCCGGGGTAATGTAATTTTTTTATGGGGCTACGTAAGGTTGTTTGGACACTTCGTGCCGAGAGAACAATGCTAATCCATATATTGACCGTAATATTTCCTCTAAAATACCTTACCGTTATTTCACAAAAAAAAAATAAAGTTTGTTAGTTTCTGGAATACTGCAAAAAAATCTGCCCTTTACTCCCACATAACTCCCAAAGTTTTTGGAATATTTCCAACAATTCTTCGGTCCAAAAAAGAGAAATCATAATTCTACAATGTCTGTGAATATTATTCCATTTAATTAAGTAATAAAGGAAGAATTTGGTACCTAAGGTGAATAAGTTACTTCCGAGATATCGGCCGGGAACGCCGGCCGGCCCCCGTCTCAAAAAAAAAAAAAAAATCGCAAAAATCGCGTTTGTTTGGGTGTATTTCTTAGTAAACTGATGTTCTAGTGCAGTTATCCTCTTCAAAACACAGTTTTCTCTTACTCAGAGACTAAAGCATGGGATATGGAGAGGAGTAACTCAATATTTATCGAAATATTCCCGAAAATCTTTCGTCATATTATGGCCTATTTTATTCAGTCTAGAGTATATAACATGTTTGTATGTTATTTATAGTGTTTATTATATAATATTAGATCAATTCTGATAGACAAATAAGCCGTAGAGTTGATATATAAGCGTAATAATGGGCGATTCCTGCTGGTACCACAGGAGCGGGAACACTGCTGAGAATTCCCATCTGGTTCCCGGTTGTCGCTCTAAGTCTACCGATAAGTCCCACCTACTGTTTTATGATGTCAAATAGTCAGTTATTATATTAGAAAGAATAATGCAAGAAAAGGCGATAAAAAACAAGGAAACAACTCCAAAAAATATATGGGCCGTGAGCAGACTCGCTACCAACATCGCCGTCACCATACCTGATATAAATGACTATAATTTCTTGTAGAAACGTCGTAGAACATTCATTCTGGTACCATTGTTTTGCCAAAGAGTTGAGCTATTTTTCAGTATATATAACTCAATTTCCATATTTTTCCGATTTTTGGGTGAGCGCGCGCGGAAAATTGCCCCACAGCCCCTGTCGGTATTTTATACCATTTTGATGTTCAATCTGTCAGACACTGCAACACAAGGGTATCTTGGTACAGACCTGAAATAAACTTCGACAACCTCTACTAGTGAGAACGGCTGGATTTGAGAAGGACCTGACCTCCCAACATCTGCGTTCTACTAGTGACCTACGTCTCACCTCCTGGCGCTATATAAGGCTCCATCCTGTCACTTCAACTCCATATTGTTTCATACTATGGAACAATGCTCTTCTCCAGACTGAGGGACTGACCACCTCAAAACTTTAAGGGTGATGGACTGATTACATCGTCTTCAAGTCTCTTCTGCTTCTTTCAACTTTTCTGTACTCGACTGAAGAAGCCTACTGTGTAGGCGAAATGTTTCGAAATAAAGATACCTTACTGTTGCATATGTGTCTTACCTAACAGTACATAACTTGAAGATAGTAGAACTATGTACAAAAGATGAGGTAATCAGTTCCTCAACCTAGGAGTAGGTGCGAAGATCACCGTTGTCGTGGAAATTCTGAAGTAGAAGCAAGGCTCCTGACGCTTATATACTAATGTAGGTATTGTATACCATTCCTTTACAACTTGTCAGACACTGCAACATCATGGAATCTTGGTTCTGAGGACATGTTCATAACCTTCACGACCACGACAACTACTACTACAACTAACCCATCTCTTTGGGTAGGACCTACTTCCACTGGGGATTCCCGCCTACCAGAGACTATGCCCTCGTCTGCTACCCGTACCATTTCCACCTGACATTAGTATATAAGCGTCAGGCGCCTTGTTTCTACTTCGTGAATCAATCACGGTGCTGCATTCCTCGTTTGTGACTTAGCTCTAGTGGTGACGTGTGCTTACCTAATACATCACTCACACATCGACGAACTCGCCTCTCTCGAATTACCCCGTGTTGGGAGAGACTTCGCTTAGAGTAGTGCTTGCTGGACCTTCGTCTTCCTCTCCATCAGGATTGGTGCATCGGTGGTTGCCTACCCAAGGGCAGGAAGCCTGTTGCTGCCTGAATTCTCTTCGCCTGTTGACTGCACGGCATACAGCCAGTCTTGCCGCCACTCAGGATATACAGTGCTCCATCAAGCTACAGTTCACCTCCTCAGTGTCCTGCACCAGGCAAGTACGTGTGTCTACTTACACGTACGTGCCTAGCTGAATACTCTCACTTTTTGGCCGATTGTCACCGCCAATTACATCTTTTTGTAATTAGACGATGCCTTCGTTGCCTTCCACCTCCCACCCCCCTTCCACTCTCCCCCAACCCCCCACACCTGCCTCTGCTTCTTCTAAGTCCAATTCCTTCTCGCTAAACCTAAAATTCTCTAATCCTGATGCCACTATCTGTCCTGAAAATTTATTATATCAGATAACTAATGCACCTCAACTTAAAGTCTTCAAAACCAACTCAGGCTTCAAACTCGTTCTTAACAAACATTCCTACGAAGCGTACACCTCAAGCGATACCAGACAAAAACTTCTCAACGCATGCTTCACCATTATTTGGACTCGTGAGCACCGTGCCAAAAGCACAGTCATTGCTAAACACGTAGACTACTCTCTCCTGACAGCCTATGACACAGACAAAGAATACTTAATAAAATATATCAGTACAAAGAACAAAGTCTCTGTTGACGATATTTACAGACCCGAAAACTCTACCATTCTCATAATACGCTGTTCTACTCCTGCTGACGCCTCTACACTCTTCAGTCAAGGAATCTTTGCCAAGATCATCCGCATTCCTCGAAACATTCTCTTCGCTCCAAACTTCCACCCAATCACACAATGTCTTAAATGCTACAAATTCGGCCACGACAAAAACACATGCACATCTGCAAGAGTCTGCTCCAGATGTTCAGCAACTGGCCACTTCTGGAATACTTGCAACCTTAAATCTTCTAACTGCGGCGGGTCACACACTGCAGTTGCAAATTTCTGCCCTTCTAGAAAGCACATTCTCTCCTCCCTCAGAGCTAGCCAACTCCCCCCATCCCCACCCCCTTTTTCCCGCTCCTCCCTCCCCTTCATACCTCCCCCCCTACCCCCAATCCTGGGCCCCCCCACGCACTGGTCTACCTCTTCTACTCTACACACATCAAACACCAAAACACAGACTACAATCACCTCTCCTTCTACACCTACTCCCACACTAGACTACAAAACTAACTGTCAACTCGCCACTGCTGCCCACTCTGCGATGGTAATCTCTCAAGCTTACCATCAGACTACTCACATGTCCTTAACCTAATCTTGTCTGTAAACATTCTTTCCTCCTTAATTATCCCTACGTCCTGCTTCTCTTCTAAGCCTCCTACCTCTCTCTCCTTCCTCTTACCCCCCCCCCCACTTCCTACTCCGACAAGCTCTCCTCCTCCCTTACCCCTCTTCACTACTTCTACACCTCCCACCAACACCCCTACTGCTGCTGCTACGACCACCCCTCCCCCCACTTCCTTACTCACTTCCTCTTCCCTTTCTAAAGCTTCCACTTCCTCATCCCTTACCTTAGCTTCCACTTCCTCATCACTTACCTTACCTTCCTATTCCTCATCCCCTACCAAAGCTTCCACTTCCTCTGCATCCACCTTCGCCCACTCCTACACCACAACCAAAACTTCATACAAGTCCAACTCCACCTCCTCCAGACAAAATCCGCTTAAAACCTAAACCTGCCCCAACTTCTGACAGACAGATCAAAGAACATAAAAACAGATTCATCTCTTCCTCCCCCTCCAAGAAACGGGTCCGTAGCACCTACAAACACACATCCACTGATGGCACCACTATCACGGGCTTTAATCCAAACTCCTTCCCCGATATTAACTTTGCTATGACGAAACCATTAAATCATGTTTAAGGTGATTCAGTTCAACGTACGTTCTTACTTTACAATTAGACACCTACTGGCCGAGCTCCTTGAAGCAGAGAGGCCAGATATTGTTTTGCTAAACAGTTCCTGCCTCAAAGCCTCTCAACGTATCAGCCATTATGGTTATACTGCACTACAGACCCCTTTGATCCCCACGATGGGGTTGCCATCCTTGTCAAATCCAACATAAAACACGAATTTCTCCCAATCCCTTTTATTCACCAACACCGTCTTGCAGAAAGAATACACACCCACCTTGGTCCCTTTATCTTTTTCACCACCTATGCACGCCCCAACACTACTCTCAACATACACGACCTTTCCTTAGTCTTCAACTACACCAACACACCAACATACCTACTAGCTGATATGAATGCCAAACACACCGCCTCTCATCACACTAGTAACAACCAACTTGGTCACCAATTACTCAACTTCACAAGCCACAAACATCTAGTTCACCTAGGCCCAGACTTTAACACCTTCTACAATCACACTGGCCAAGGCAAACCCGACATCATTCTGGCAAACTGAGCCAGCTCTCTCTTTCAACACTACATATCACTTGGCCCTATTACAGGCTCTGATCACATTCCCGTCATCTTACACATCTCCTCCAACCCTATCCTCATCCCGGCCACACCTTCCTTCTCCTACAAGAACGCTGACTGGAATGCCTTCAAACAACACATACATAATACTAACCTCACCTATGACTACAACAACAAACCCATCTCTAATATTGACACTCAACTTGCTCTCATCCAAGACACAATTACACAAGCAGCCAACACCGCAATACCAAAGAAAACCCACTCCACTCATTATTTCTTCAAGCCCTCAATCAGAACAAGAAGACTAATTATCTGTTACCACAACAGCTTTCTCTACAACACACACGGATTTTAATCAAGTCCGATTAGATCTCACTTACCTCAGAAACAACATTCTACACAGTCTAGACCAAGACCACAACAATCACTGGTCACTGCTCATACTACAAGCGGACAAACAGCGTATCAAAAACTCCAAAGCCTTCTCGAACTTTATAAAAAATCAGAGGCACCACTCCCACCAACAAATTCAAACACGTAAAGTAAAAGGACACAAGTGCAACTAATGTGACATTTATTGTAGCAACGTTTCGCTCTCCAGGAGCTTGATAAAGCTCCTGGAGAGCGAAACGTTGCTACAATAAATGTCACATTAGTTGCACTTGTGTCCTTTTACTTTACATATTGTCGGTAATTCTACCAACTTTATTACAAATTCAAACACATCACCCACAACAACACACACATCTCAGACCCGCAGGCTGCTACTAACATCTTCAAACACATCTGGGAGAACATCTTCCACCCTCATCCACCCCACCCTAACGCTATCCAACGCATTCAGAACATAGAACACTGGAACATTACACTCACATACGAAACAACACCAGACAGCCACATCCATCTGGACTCTTACCTCCTCCCGAGAACTTGACACTCCTTTCACCAACACAGACGTTGAAACTCTCCTCCCAAGGTCCCTGGTGCCTCTGGCCTAAACCATATTATCCTGAAACACCTTCCTGACTCTATCATTACTGCCTACACAAACCTCCTCAATGCCTCCCTTGCCTCTGGATACTTCCCTTCTCTCTTTAAAGCTGCTACTGCTATCCTCCTTCCTAAACCCAATAAAGACCACTCTGACCCTAGAAACTATCGCCCTATCAGCATCCTCGAAACTTTATGAAAACTATTTGAAAAACTCATCAATCATCGCCTTCGCAGATACCTGGAACGCAATTCTCTACTTTCTGATGGCCAGTTTGGCTTCAGAACACACAGATCCACACAGGATGCCATTAACATTATTCTCAACTACATCCACATAAACACAAAACAAAGAAACAGGACAGCCCTGGTTGCAAAAGACGTTGAAAAAGCTTTTGACACTGTCTGGCACGAAAGGCTCAAATGCAAAGTCTGCTCTAACTTTAACCTGCCTCTCACTACTCGTAAACTCCTCTGCAACTTCCTAGACGGCTGTACCATGAGAATAAAATTCCAAGACTGTTACTATGACTACTTCACAATAAATGCCAGAGTACCCCAGGGATCTCTCCTCTCCCCTAACATCAACATTTTATACACTAACGACATTCCAACACCTGTATACCACAACTCCATCACACTAGCCTATGTAGACGACATTACACAACTTATGTATGTATGTATAATGTTCGCCAGGACCAGGGTCCTGGCACGGGTCTTAATCTTGAGATGACCCGTCTCTGGCTCTTGAAGGAGAATTGATTCTTCACTGTTGGAATTTCACTATTCTTTCAAACATAGTTCCGGACAGTTCAGCTAGTGTGCCTCATAAGCGACTGAAGTTACTCCATCTCAGCTGTTTCCTGAGCTGGGGACTGGGCTCTGTCCTCTCTGATAATCTGCGGATTCATGGCATCCACTGCTTCCTGCTCTGTCAGTAAGCATACCCTCAGGAGTGTGCTGACCATCTGCCGGAACATGCTCTGTTGTTCCGTGGAGGTGACTGTGTTGCAGATAATATTCGTGAATGCCTTGATGAGTGTTAAGAGATCCTCTCTGTTGAGGGCCTGCGTTGTCGGTGGGTTCGAAGCAGTGGACATTATCTGGGCTGTCGTAATCTGTGGGGACCGCTGAGGGTTGTATTTCTTCACTGTGCACACCGTGGGCTGTTGCTGTATGCTAGGTTGTGTACCCGGAATCTGCTGGTGAGGTGCAGCCACAGCCTGCATAGTGGTTGTGCCTGGCAAGGAGGCCGGTGGGGGCTCGTGTAGTGCCGTCTGCTGATTGCGTTGCCCAGATGTTTCCTGTTGGCGCCGCTTGTTCCTCATGTTTTTGTTTCTTCGTTGCGGTAGCGGGGGAGGATGCTCCTGTTCATGACGCCTGGTTGAGTTTTCAAGGGTCGGAAATTCCTGGGCACTGAGTTGGGTTGACTGATAAGAGTTCTGCAGTATGGCAGGATTCTCTGCACCCATCGTCTGCTGAGGGTGATGCTCTGCCGTAGTTTGCTGTCTCGTCGTTGGAGTCTTCCAGGCCTCACGAATTCTAGTGAGCCTCTCAGGGCATCGAGGGTTCCAGGCATGGTGTTTCTGCCTACAATTCGGGCATCGTGGAGTGGGTGGCGATGCATTCTTCAGCTTCGTGATGCATTCCTCGGTAGGGTGGGGCTGGCTGCAGACACCGCAGATTACTCTGTTCGGACAGAGTGCACCCAGGTGTCCGTAACGCTGGCACTTGAAACAGCGAACTGGTTCTGCCGTGAAGGTCCTAACATCGTACCTGCCCCAAGAACCAAGGTCCAGCTGGGATGGCAGCGGTCCTACATGCTGAATGAGGACCTGCCGGGTTGGTGCATTGCCTGCCGATTTTGCCTTGAGACGCTGAGCTGACACGACACTGGGGAGCTGCTACTGCCTCGATGGGCATCATCAGCGGGTATCGCATCACTACACCCTTGGTGACCTTCTGCCGAGAATCCAGTTCCTCCAGGGTGAAGGAGCGGTCTGTCTCCATGACTTTCTTCAAGGTGATATGCATTTCCTGTGTGATAGGAGTCAGTATTCGTTCCTCCCTCAGGTTGAACCATATCTTGAACCTCAGTTTGTGCCGTGTTTCCAGATGTGTAACCACGCCATAGTGGGTTTTGTGTTCCCCAAAAGCCTTTACCTTGAATCTGGAAGGTGATTTGAGCTGGTTTACCTGCTCCTTGGAGGGACGGCGTGTCTTACTGTTCACATTGATCCATCCTTCCGTATTCTCTGGCTGCATGGTTAGGCTTGTCAGAACTGGAGACTTTTCCTCTGATGACACGGAGTGGTCACGCAACTTCTTCGCTAGGATTGCGCCCCACATTTCTAAATCCGAGTCGTCCATTTCTAAATCCGAGTCATCCGTCGTGTCCCTGGAACATCGTGACCTCTTCCTTTCGGCAGAAGCCATGTCTGTCCACGTGGTGCTGGACTGTGATACTGAAGTTGAACGTTGTAGAATGTGATTACACAACTTATCACTCATGCCAATATAGATACATTCACACACAAAACACAAAATGAGGTAGACAGGATAGCCATCTGGGAACAAAAATGAAGGATCAAAACCAATGCAGCTAAATCCAGCATTACGTATTTTAACTACAGGAAACATGATCCTCCATTACCTGTCGAGCTCAGAACAGCTGACACCCGCACTTACATCCCCATCACACAATCTGTCACTGTCCTTGGCGTTAATCTTGACTACCTTCTTCGTTTACATGGACACATTCACTCAAGGCATGCAATAGCTAGTAAGGCCCTTGCGGGCCTCTACAAACTGAAACATGCCTCTCAACGCACCAAACAAAACTTCTAAAATCCCTAATACGTCCTCTGATAACTTACTCTCTTCTAGCCTTCTTTCTTGCAGCAAAAACAAACTTACTTAAACTGCAGCGTGTCCAGAACAAGGCGCTGCGCTGGGTGCTTGATATCAGATGGGAAGACTTCGCCACAAGCGAGTCTCTCCATGCCCAATTAGACATCCCTGCGCTGAATCTGTACTGGAAGACGCTCAGTGACAGACAGACAGACAAACTTGAGACACGACATGACTACTGGATCTCTCTCCTTGACGAAGACATTCGCAGACCCACAAACCAACACAACCTTTTCTACTCCTTGCATTATCCTGCTCCTAACCCTGTTTACAAACAACCTTTAATTTGCTGACAGGTACCTTCCATGACAGGTACCATTTTCTGACCCACGTTCGCCTTAGCTTTTGGGTTAAGACATGGCTCAGTTCTACACTCTTCTCCAGTGCTAAACGTCGCATGTCCCTTCCTCCCCGCTGAGCCCACTGGAGTCCCAACAGAAGAGTCTGAATTTCTCTTCTCAACATCTGTCCCACGATCGCCTTCGCTGCTGGGTTAAGCCCTGGCTCTATTTCTACGGCTAAGAACACTCCTCTCCATCACTATTCTTCGTCTGTCCCGTCTTCCCCGCTCATCCCATTTGTGATCTTACCTGAACTTTCGTTCGTTCGTTCGTTCGTTCCTATGCTGTTCATTCTACAAGATTGTGGAAAAAGACACTTATGTACAGTTCAGGACATTTATTGAAGGAAACGTTTCGCCACGAGTGGCTTCTTCAGTCTTAATACAGAGAAAACTAAGAAAACATTTATATATATAGTGGCAGGAGTCAGGTGAGGTGACGCGTGGGTAGAGGTGGTAGTAGTAGTAGTAGTTGTAGTAGTAGTAGTAGTAGTAGTAGTAGTAGTAGTAGTAGTAGTAGTAGTAGTAGTAGTAGTAGTAGTAGTAGTAGTAGTAGTACTAGTAGTAGTAGTAATGGAACTAAGGTGAGGCAAGAGAGGGACCTGCTGGCATCAAGTAACACCAGTTCCCAGGATGGGTAATATCCTTTTGCTTAGTAATTTTGAAATACTGTAACTACCGGATTTTTGTTTTATAGTGTTACTGACAGAAATTAGTGCAGCTTCAATGCATTTTCTCCGTCTTAAGTCGTCTTCTTTAATAACTAGTTTAGCTTCATTGAATTTCATGAGGTGTCCAACATCGTCTCTATGTTGAACACATGCGTTTTTGCGGTCATCATTTCTGCAAGCATTTTTGTGTTCTGCTATTCTAATGTCCAGAGTTCTGGCTGTTTCCCCTACATATACTTTGTCACACCCCCCACATGGTATAGTGTAGATTGAACATTAAAATGGTGTAAAATACCGACAGGTTGTTAGGTAAGACACATATGCAACAGTTAGGTATCTTTATTTCGAAACGTTTCGCCTACACAGAAGGCTTCTTCAGTCGAGTACAGAAAAGTTGATAGAAGCAGAAGATAATTGAAGACGATGTAATCAGTCCATCACCCTTAAAGTTTTGAGGTGGCCAGTCCCTCAGTCTGGAGAAGAGCATTGTTCCATAGTATGAAACAATATCTGACTGAGGGACTGACCACCTCAAAACTTTAAGGGTGATGGACTGATTACATCGTCTTCAAGTATCTTCTGCTTCTATCAACTTTTCTGTACTCGACTGAAGAAGCCTACTGTGTAGGCGAAACGTTTCGAAATAAAGATACCTAACTGTTGCATATGTGTCTTACCTAACATAGTGTAGATTCCTGCACTTGTGCCAGAATCATGCTTGGGTTTTTGTATCAGGTTCCTAATAGTAGTTGAAGAGCGGGTGGGATATTTTACCCATTTTTCGGCCCAAAATTTTTTTTGGGAAACATTAGTGAAAAAAGGGTTGCTGACCGGTAAAAACGATGTAATTTGGGGGCCCTTTTTTTCAATTTGATAGGTTTTGGTTTTTTGCTGTGGTTTCGTGCCCCCACTTTTTCCTACAGTCACGTATAAAGTGTGGGGGGAAAAGTGCAAAAATTTAAAGATTTTGTTTTGTATTACTTTCCCTTCTTCGGGGAACTGTGGCGGGAAAAAATTTTTTAGGCTCTCGGGGAAAGAACCCAAATAATTTACCCCCCCCTTTTAGTTTTTTTTGGTGCCCATGGTAAAGGAAAAAATTTTAGAAATCGTTCTTGTGGGTTTGGCTTCCGGTAGACTTTTCTTTTAAAGTTTTAACCGGAACCCTACCTAAAAAAAAAGTTTTGAAAGAAATGATGCCCGAAAAAACCCGCTTTGGTTTCAACTTTGAGAGGGATTTGGACCCCTCATGAAATTTCAAATGAACCCTTTTTTAGTTTTTAAAAAGACAAACCTTAAGATGGAGAAATGCATTAAAGCTGAAAAAAATTTTCTGTCATTAACACTAAAAGAAAAAAAACCCCGGTTGTTAAAGTATTTCAAAATTACAAACAAAGGGTTTATTACCCCATTCCCTGGGAACGGGTTTGGTTACTTGTTTGCCAGCAGGTCCCCCTTTCCCCTCACCTCCTTATTTTCCTTTAAACTACTACTACTATCTACATACAACTACTCCTAAATATTTACTACAAAACCAACAAACTAATACACTATTTACTACCACCTCCTCCCAGGGCGTTCACCCTCACCTAAATTTCCTGTCCCTATAAAATAAATTTTCCCTTGGGTTTTCTTCTGAAATTAGGCCCTGAAAAAGAAAACCCCGTGGCAAAACCCCGTTTCCTTAAATAAATGTAAGAACTGTACATAAGTGTCTTTTTCCACATTTTTTGGGGTTTCCCATACCTTTCCTCTACAAAAATTGAGGGACTAAAAACTGACTCCAGGCGAGGGATGATTACCTCAAAAATCCTCCTCTCCTTTCCCCCTTTTTTACTTTGTATTAGACTGATGAAACCACTTGTGGCGGAAAAAGTTTCCTGAATAAAATATTCCCCCTATGTTGCATTGTGTCTCAATCTTCAACTTGTTGGTTTTTCAAACCATTCATCACAACTGTCAGACACTGCAGCATCATGGGATCTTGTTACAAAGAATTCTTCAACACTTGTTCAACCTTTGGACGAAGATCTACTTCGACTAGTGGATGATACCACTATGACCCCACCTCCTCCTGCTTCGCCTCACTCACTACAGCATATAAACCACGTCTAGGCCCTATGCTGTACATTCTACATGATTGATGGACTGAATACATCGACTCCAGGCTGAGGGACTGATTACCTCAAACTCCTCCTCTCCTTACGCCTTTCTACTTTGTATTGGACTGATGAAGCCACTGTGTGGCGAAACGTTTCCTGATATAAAGATTCCATATGTTGCATAAGTGTCTCCATCTTCAACTTTCTTTTTTTCAAAACTATTCATCACATACCCAAGACTTGCTCATGTGTCTAATTTATCAACGTGTCGGTTCTGTGAACCATTCATCTACAAGTTAAATAATGTAGAACTTGTAGAGTAAAAGGACACAAGTGCAACTAATGTGACATTTTATTGTGGGCAACGTTTCGCTCTCCAGGAGCTTTATCAAGCCATTACAAAACAATGAACATCAAAATGGTATACAATACCGACAGGTTGTTAGGTAAGACACATATGCAACAGTTAGACAACTTTATTCCGAAACGTTTCGCCTACACAGTAGGCTTCTTCAGTCGAATACAGAAAATAGGCAGGAACAGTAGAGATGTGAAGACGATGTAATCAGTCCATCACCTTGTAGTCGTAGAATTTGAGGTTGTCAGTCCCTCGGCCTGGAGAAGTTCAGTTCCCTCCAGGCCGAGGGACTGACAACCTCAAATTCTACGACTACAAGGGTGATGGACTGATTACATCGTCTTCACATCTCTACTGTTCCTGCCTATTTTCTGTATTCGACTGAAGAAGCCTACTTTGTAGGCGAAACGTTTCGGAATAAAGTTTGCATTACAAAACAATACATGGACACAGAGGGTATATAAAGGCTCAGAGTGAGTGTGCAATACTAGTGAGGTACCATTTCAATGTTCAACTAGTGGTGTAGTAGTAGTAGTAGTATGTAGTAGTGACAAAAGTAATACAATATGGTGAGCAATTAATTCGTACATGAGTAAAAGGATATAAAAGCTATTACTTGGGTAACATAAAAATAGGTTGGGCAAATATATAGACTGGAAAGAGGCAGCTTGTTTCAGTGTTCACTCTCTGTAATGTGAGAGAGTGAACACTGAAACAAGCTGCCTCTTTCCAGTCTATATTTGCCCATCCTATTTTTATGTTACCCAAGTAATAGCTTTTATATCCTTTTACTCATGTACGAATTGCTTTACCATATTGTATTACTTTTGTCACTACTATACTACTACTACTACTACTACTTACTTACTACTACTACTAACTACTACCACTAGTGAACATTGAAATGGTTCCTCACTAGTATTGCACCTCACTGAGCCTTTATATACCCTCTGTGTCCATGTATTGTTTGTAATGGCTTGATAAGTTCCTTGAGAGCGAAACGTTGCCACAAATAAAATGTCACATTAGTTGCAACTTGTGTCCTTTTACTTTACATATTGTCGGTAATTCTACCAACTTTATTACAATGTAGAACTTAGCCATACAGATTGTGAAATGGACTTGGGGGTTATGGTGAGCGTAACCTTAAACCAAGACAGCAATGCTTAAAAGGTCTAATGGGGCAAATAGATTTTTGGGGATCTATGTCAAGAAGTGAAGAACAGAAGTTCCCGAGGTTATACTGCGCTTTATACATTATTATCACACGTCAACACGCAAATCGGGGTCTTGGTATAAAAACTTTAACGCTTTTCCCCAAACCCTTTTGGGCACGACCTACTTACACAGTGGCAGGTCCCACTGTGATCCGTATCCTTTTACCTCATCTGACTGCATTTAAAAAAGCCACCCTCTGGGCCCATGCTGCGTTTAGGGCTTTAGACAGGTACTGCTTCAAAAAATTTCTTGCCTCTCTGCTTCACGGAGCTCGGCCAGTAGGTGTCTAATAGTAAAGTAAGAACGTACGTTGAACTGAATCACCTTAAACGTGATTTAATGGTTTCGTCATAGCAAAGTTAATGTCGGGGAAGGAGTTTGGATTAAAGCCCGTGATAGTGTTGCCTTCAGTGGATGTGTGTTTGTAGGTGCTACAGACCCGTTTCCTGGAGGGGGAGGAAGGGATGAATCTGTTTTTATGTTCTTTGATCTGTCCATCAGAAGTTGGGGCAGGTTTAGGTTTGAGCGGATTTTGTCTGGAGGAGGTGGAGTTGGACCTGGATGAAGTTTTGGTTGTGGTGAAGGAGTGGGCGAAGGTGGATGCAGAGGAAGTGGAAGCTTTGGTAGGGGATGAGGAATAGGAAGGTAAGGTAAGTGATGTCAGGTGGGAAGACTTCGCCACAAGCGAGTCTCTCCATGCCCAATTAGACATCCCTGCGCTGAATCTGTACTGGAAGACGCTCAGTGACAGACAGACAGACAAACTTGAGACACGACATGACTACTGGACCACTCTCCTTGATGAAGACATTCGCAGACCCACAAACCAACACAACCTTTTCTACTCCTTGCATGATCCTGCTCCTAACCCTATTTACAAATAACCGTGGATCAGTGGACAGGTACTTCTATGATCAAAGTTACCATTTGCTGGACCACAGTTCGCCTTAGCTTTTTGGAGTTATAGACATGGCCCAGTTCTACACTCCTCTCTAGCCCTAAACGTCGCAGGTCACCTTCCTCCTTCGTCTCACCCCACTGGAAGTCCGCCAAGTGAGAGCATGATTTTCTCCCTTCTCTAAGATCTTGTCCCACGATCGCCTTCGCTGCTGGGTTATTACGAGATTGTCGTTATTCGACAATCCATTGGAACACACTCAGTGCACGGAGTTTCACTACCTGATCACAAGGGATAGGCACTTGGCTTCTGCCGAAAAAGAAAGATGGTCCGATGCTCCCCATGAATCCAGACGGGGAGGTACTCAGATTTGGGAAATGTGGCGCGGCGGTAATTCTAGCGAAGAAGTTGCGAGAGGAAGAGGAAGAGAAATCTGCATCACATTGTAGCAGATCTGACAGTCTCCTAACCATGGCCAGCGACAATGCATGAACAGGTGCGGAAATAAATAAAAACACTCCACCCCCCGAATATACCAAAGACGGGATGGAAACCACTGTGGACAAACAAAAAGAAGCGCCATCCGTCCAAGGAGCAGGCCAAACCAGCTCAACGACCTGGCAAATTCATGGTGACGTCTTTACGGGGACTCATCGAACCCACTATGGGGTGTTTCATACCTGGAATCACGACCACCAACCTGAAGTTCAAGATATGGTTCAACTTGAGGGGAGATGAAACAATATGACTCCTCTCAAAAGGAAATAGGTATACCTCTGAAGAGAGTCTATGGCGACAGATCGCTCAATTCACCCCTGGAGGAAGGAACTGGACTCTCGCTGAAGATCACAAGGGTTTTTTGTAGTGATGCGATAACCCGCTGATGATTTGCATATCGAGGGGCAGTAGCGGCCCTGTCACCCCAGTTGTTTGGTTGTCAGCGCAACGTCTCTCAAGGCAAAGTACGGCAATGCAAATGCACCAACCCGACAGGTCCTCATTTCAGCATGTAGGACAATGCGCCATCCCAGCTGGACCGCGGTTCCTGGGGCAGAGTACGATATCTGGACTTCTACAGCAGAACCAGTTCGAATGTTTAAAGTGTCAGCGTTATGGACACTCTGTGTGCACTATGTCCGAACAGAGTAATCTGTGGTTGTTCCTGCAGCCAGCACAACCCTATACCGAGGCGAATGCATCACCAAGCTGAAAAATGCTTCGCCACCCACTCACAATGCCCCGAACTGAGGCAGAAACACTATGCCTGGAATCTCGTTGCCCCGGAGAGATCGCAGAATTCAGAAGTCTGGGAAGACGCCAAAAACTCGGCAACAGGCTACGATGTGTCATCACTCTCAGCAACGATGGGTTTGCAGCAGAAACCCTGCAATTCCACAGATCTCCTTCTGCAGCTAAACCAAGTCAATGCCCAAGGATTTCCCAACCCTAGTAGCCTCGCAATCAGGCGTCAAGGTCAAAGAACCTCCTCACCCCTACCTCACATCGAAGAAACAGAAAACAAGAGGAGAACAGGGAGGCGTCAACAGGGTTGTGTATCTGGTCCAATGAGATCAAGCAGGCTGCACTAGACGAGCAACCACCGGCCACAGCTCGACAACGCAGGCACTTCCTTACCCGGACTCAGGACGGCTTTTGCGCACTCAACTGGCACCTCACCAGCAGTCCCGGCTACCACAACCTGGTATCAGCAACACACCCACGGTGCATTACAATAAAGAAATCCAACCTCACGGCCAGTCCCTACAGACCAAAAACAACCCAGTTATTATCCCACTGTTTCGAACCCAACTACCAAAGCAGGCCCTCACCAGGGAGGATTCTCGTAGCACTCATCAAGGGTGTGTCACAGATATTATTGGCAAACACAATCAATCACGGAACAAACGCAGAGCGCATTCCGGCAGATGGTAAGTTACGCTCCTGAGATGTGTGCTATTCGGACACAAGAGGGAGACAGTGGTTGCCATGAATTGCTGGGTTATTCAGAGCGGGCCAGGACTCAGTCATCCAGTCAGGTAACAACATCGATGGAATTAACCTCGGTACCCTAATCACACCCTCAAGGTCATTACAGATTGGAACATTCGGGCCTGAGGGGGCAAACAGCACCTCTTGCTGGATGCAGTAATTCGGGGATCGGGTTGTTGATTCGTATTTGCTACAAGAACTCTGAATTGTCCCGAATATGCTCGTTGCCAAGACGTACCCGGTTTTGCTGGTTATTTTTCGGCACACGGACCCCGGGCGGCGCACTGCAGAGGCACAGCCTGTATTTCGTATCTCAATTCAATACCTCACGCTGGTTATAGGATAACCCTGTGGACTGTGGGGGAGGATGTCGAGGGTTCAGGCCATCCTTGTGCACATACCTGGGCGCGACCATGTACACATCTATTCATCTACAAGAAACCCTATAACACACCCTCGAAATGGCAGAGCTCTCGCACTAGCACGCAATGAAGGTGTATTATTGTGGGGTGGAACGATTTCAACGCACATCCATCACCCAATTGCTGCACTCTCCATCAGCAACCAATGCTGCTGCTGACACATAGCTCTCAATCGCTCCTACACGTTATTTCCACAGAGGGTAAAGTTGCCTAAATCAATAGGGACCCCACACACCCTGTTGGGCGGCCTGCCTCGACCTTACCCTTCGGGTCAAGGACACAAATAAAGCAGGGGCCACATGGGAAACTCATCCTCACCTGCTAGTGACCATTTGCTGGATTCACACTTTCAAACTATCAACAGGCCTCCCACAGTTGTGCTGCACCTCCTAGTTGGAACGTAAAGAGGGCAACTGGAAGGTTGTTCCAGGATTATCTTCATGACTGGTGGCTCCACTTACTTCTATCTGAAGACTGTTATACGCTCCTTAACAGGGAGCTAATCACTGTTCTCATCCAGGCTGCAGATTATGCGGACAATTCTCCAAAGAAGTCTGCAGGACGCACTCACAAAATAGGTTTGGTGGTTCTACACGACGAGGTGCGGGAGCTGAACCACCGCGTCAACTCTTTTAGGAAGCTATACTGGGGCCGTAACCTACAGCATGAAGAACAGGAATTACTTGAGTGCCATTGTGCCAGCATGCCAGCAGAGTTCTCTTCTCTCAGAGTAAAAACCGAGTGGAAAGAATGGACCCTGGAGACGTGGTGCTCAACATTCGGGCATCAACGTACCACCTTATCTGTGATATGGGGCAGTCACAAGCTCAACATAGAAACTGGCAAGAGCAAGACGAGGCCACAGCCACCCCGAACCTTCCTAGGATGTGAATGAAACTAGTGGAGCTTTTCCACTTCCAGGGGAGGCATCCGCAAGCTCCCAACTGGACATCCGGAATATACAGACGGATTTCTCCACAGCGCCAGTTTTAACGATACAAGCTGCATGTGAGTCGGAAGATGTGACTGATGAAGACTCACGGACTGTGGAACTCCGACGTGCCATTTTGAACACAGGTTGACACTGCCCGGGCATCGATGGTTGTTACCATCTCCATGATTGCTCAGGGTGGCAGGTGGGTTGGAGGCCATACTAGGGCGTCTCATGTTTAACAAGTCGTGTGAGGGCCAGGACTTACTCCCAGCAGCTTGGAACGGGAAAGCTACCATCCGACCAATTTTTCAAAGCCCAAGGATCCTGGCAGTATGAAGACCCATATCGCTGACCAGCTGCTTAGCAAGACTGCCTGAGAGGATGGTGTAAACCGCCTCCTATGGAACTTGGGCCCTCTCATCATCACATTATGTGGCTTCACAAAGTGTGGGGTCAGCACGATGTGCATACCACTCTTCTAAGCCAGTTGCTGACAGTAACGAATAAAAATCTAGTTATGTCATTCTACCTCGACTTGAAATGGCATTTGGTACGCCAGCCCACTGCAATTCCGGCAAATTCTAACTCGGAAGGGGAATCAAAGGGACGCCTCCTGGCCTGGGGATCAGAGTCCTACCTTAGGGGCAGGCAGGCCTTTGTGTCACGCTCTTTCAGTGGACACTAACTACTTCCCTTTAAATCCCTGGGAAAACGGAAGCCAACTAGGACGGTAGTGCTCAGTCCCTACCCTGTTTACACATCCATTATGCAGGAACTTGTGAGCCTTCCCTTTCATAGTGGTACACAGCTCCTTCAAGCTATGATGATGATCTTGCACTCATAGTGAATGGAAAGTCAATTTAGAACGACAGGCTCAGAGAGCTTTTGGACCTAATTTACGCAGTCTTGCAAGGAACTAGGCTCAAGATCTCGGCCGAGAAATCTCTTCCTATGATGTTCAAGGGACCCAGATTCCTGTGAATAGATACGTATTCAGGATATAGAAATTGAGTGGACAGGCTCCAACCTGTACTTGGGGAATCTACATTGAATAAAAGAGCTGACTTTCAGAAAACGGCCGAGTATGTCAGGTCACATGCTTCTAGCTCAGACTCAACGCCATGAGAGCCATGGACGAGGCACCGTGCTGCAGGGGCAAGCAGAAGATGTACTTCGCTTGTTAATATTATACAAGCTATACGCTCGCTCATTGACTACGGTTTCATGCACCGGACGTTGCTCATCTCTTCCCGCAGAGCACGGGATAAGTGTGCGAGGTGTCGTACAAAATCAGCGCGATTATGAATCTGCTTGGGGCCCACCTATCCTGGACCCAACACAGTATGTCTCAGAAATCTGAGGCCCGGCTACCTTCTTGGGCAGACAGTAGGTATTAAGATACATAAACGCCTGGCAAAAGTGGCCCACGATTCTGCAAACGGCAGCAAGGTACCCCACTAAGGAGAGGATATTGACAACCAGGCACAAGATCCCACACTCTTCACGGACTCTCTGGACTTCGTTCTTTTGTGCTGCTGAGGCGGAAAAGAGCTGCTGCCATATACAACTACTCCTTGAGGAAGAGTTTGTGAACCTTCCTGTTGCTGGGGTACCACTCACCACCTCCCTGGCGCCCAGATCCTGCCGTTGTTTGCATCATGCAGCTCCCCATCCTCTAAGCATCTTTGCAGTCAAGACATCTCTCAGCAATCATGCTGTGGACAAGCATGGCACTGGCCCAAGGGAGCACATGTGCAGTGTATTTCAAGATGGTTCTGTCGACCCTGTCAGGAAGAGGAGCAGCAGCTGGATGTACCACCAATGGCACACACAACAGGCTGGCGGGACTCCTCTGACCGCTGCATGATCCTTCAAGCTGAGCTGATGGCGATTCTGCAGGGCATTGTCACATACTCCGACCTGGTTATACATGTCTGATTCACGTCTGCAATCAATGCCCTCTCCCTATCCTCAACCACCAGGACAATGTTCACTCATCACATCGCATCTGGAGCATAACGGACAGCCTAGAAGTTCAGGGTCAGGGTAACAGATCGTCATTGAACTGGATCCCATGCGCCACTGCTGGCTTTCGGGGAAGCTGGAACTGACGGCGGCAGATGATGCAGCCAAAGGAAGCAAAGACTATACATGTAGGATTACTGTCCCAATCAGGCTACGTACAGACCAAATGGTGGCCTGCCTAGAGCCATGATCTTATGGGGATCTGGAGGTCTTAGGTGAGACCCCTTTTCTCAACAGTACGGTGGGTACCGACGCAGCGGACCCTCAGGGAGTAACCCCTCCGTATGATTAGAAGCTGGTCCATGAGCGCAGTGTACCGCCATCCCATCGGCGTCCGTTTGGGCTTTCCACAGCCAAGATGTTGGTAGACAAGGCTGAGGAGGAAGATGTGCCAGTATACTGTCAGCACGTTGTCAAGCCCGGCTCCCTAAAACACTTTCTTCTGGTGTCCTGTGCGAAGTTACTGAGGACACTCCGCTAGGTATAGGAGTGATATCCCCTCCGAAGAGGAACCAGAGATGACCTGACAGCCACATTTGTGTGCCAATGGAGAGGTAACGAAACCAGACAAGCTGTTACCTGTGTTAACGAATATCCTCCTCCTCGCTAGTGTCCTTTAGTTAGGAGGAATACGGTGTTGTCGCTTATGAGTGGCACCAGTTGAAATGACCAGAAGAGTGTTTGAACAAGCATATGTTCGCATCTTGTAGAAACCTTTCTCTCGGGAGCCAGCGACGGAGTCATCGCAAGATTGTGACCTGTGCCAGGACTTCGGTCTTGGGCGAAACTTTATACATATTCTCGGTATTAAGGGGACTGAAAAGAAGCCACTCGGGCAAAACGTTTCCTTCAAAATAAATGTCCTGATACTGTACCATAAGTGTTGTTTTTTCCACTATCTTTTCGGTTTCACCATACCATTTCTCTACAAGTTTTGACGGACATGAACACATCGACTCCAGCGGGAGTGATTCCCTCAAACTCCTCCTCTCCTTACCGGCCTTTCTACTTTGTATTAGACTGATGAAGCCACTGTGTGGCGAATGTTTCCGAATATTTATTCCAATATGTTGTGTTAGTGTCTCAATCTTTCAACTTGGAGGTTTTTCAAACCATCATCACAACTGTTCAGACACTGCAGCATCATGGGATCTTGTTAAAATGAATTCTTCAAACACTTGTTCCTAACCTCTTGGTCGTAAGACCTACTTCAAACTGCAGTGGATTGATCCCACTATGACCCCACCTCCTCCTGCTTCGCCTCACCTCACTACAGTATATAAACCACGTCTACGGCCCTATGCTGTACATTCTACATGATTGATGGACTGAATACATCGACTCCAGGCTGAGGGACTGATGACCTCAAACTCCTCCTCTCCTTACGCCTTTCTACTTTGTATTGGACTGATGAAGCCACTGTGTGGCGAAACGTTTCCTGAATAAAGATTCCCATATGTTGCATAAGTGTCTCCATCTTCAACTTATCGGTTTTTCAAACTATTCATCACATACCCAAGACTTGCTCATGTGTCTAATTTATCGACGTGTCGGTTCTGTGAACCATTCATCTACAAGTTAAATAATGTAGAACTTGTAAAGTAAAAGGACACAAGTGCAACTAATGTGACATTTTATTGTGGCAACGTTTCGCTCTCAAGGAACTTTATCAAGCCATTACAAACAATACATGGACACAGAGGGTATATAAAGGCTCAGAGTGATTAATGAAACTCAGCATGGATTCACAAGAGGCCGGTCTTGTCTAACTAATTTATTAACTTTCTTCAGTAAAGCTTTTGAGGCTGTTGACCACGATAAAGAATTTGATATTGTTTACTTAGATTTTAGTAAGGCATTTGATAGAGTTCCGCACCAAAGACTGTTGAAGAAAGTAGCAGCTCATGGCATTGGGGGAAGGGTGCTCTCGTGGATCGAATCATGGCTCACAGACAGGAAGCAGAGAGTGTCCATAAATGGGGTTAAATCCGAGTGGGGATCAGTAACAAGTGGCGTTCCACAGGGATCAGTGAACATTAAAATGGTATAAAATACCGACAGGTTGTTAGGTAAGACACATATGCAACAGTTAGGTATCTTTATTATGAAACGTTTCGCCTACACAGTAGGCTTCTTCAGTCAAGTACAGAAAAGTTGATAGAAGCAGAAGATACTTGAAGACGATGTAATCAGTCCATCACCCTTAAAGTTTTGAGGTGGTCAGTCCCTCAGTCTGGAGAAGAGCATTGTTCCATAGTATGAAACAATATGGAGAAGAAGTTGTTGTTAAAGAATCGCCGGTATTTTCCCGGCCCGGGCCCTTCCAAGGTGGGT
>NC_069482.1:3040558-3056601 GCF_026875155.1 Cherax quadricarinatus | reverse complement strand
AGCCCGTGAAGCAGAGGGGCAAGAATTGTTTTGCTAAGCAGTACCTGTCTCAAAGCCCCTCAACGCAGCATAGGGCCAGAGAGGTGGCTTATATACTGCAGTCAGATGAGGTGAAGCATGAGGCAGGATCACAGTGGGACCTGCCACTAGTGTAAGTAGGTCGTCGTCCAAAGGTTGGGCAAGCGTTGAAGTTTTTATACCAAGATCCCATGATGTTGCAGTGTCTGACAGATGTGATGAATAATGTATAAAGCTGCAGTATAACCTCTGGACTTCTGTTGCTTACACTTCTTGACATAGATCCCAATAATCTATTTGCCCTATTACGTACGCTTAAGCATTGCTGTCTTGGTTTAAGGTTACTGCTCACCATAACCCCCAAGTCCATTTCACAATCTGTATGGCTAAGTTCTACATTGTAATAAAGTTGGTAGAATTACCGACAATATGTAAAGTAAAAGGACACAAGTGCAACTAATGTGACATTTTATTGTGGCAACGTTTCGCTCTCAAGGAACTTTATCAAGCCATTACAAACAATACATGGACACAGAGGGTATATAAAGGCTCAGTGAGGTGCAATACTAGTGAGGAACCATTTCAATGTTCACTAGTGGTAGTAGTAGTAGTAGTAGTAGTAGTAGTAGTAGTAGTAGTAGTAGTAGTAGTAGTAGTAGTAGTGACAAAAGTAATACAATATGGTAAAGCAATTCGTACATGAGTAAAAGGATATAAAAGCTATTACTTGGGTAACATAAAAATAGGATGGGCAAATATAGACTGGAAAGAGGCAGCTTGTTTCAGTGTTCACTCTCTCACATTACAGAGAGTGAACACTGAAACAAGCTGCCTCTTTCCAGTCTATATTTGCCCAACCTATTTTTATGTTACCCAAGTAATAGCTTTTATATCCTTTTACTCATGTACGAATTAATTGCTCTACCATATTGTATTACTTTTGTCACTACTACTACTACTACTACTACTACTACCACTAGTGAACATTGAAATGGTACCTCACTAGTATTGCACCTCACTCTGAGCCTTTATATACCCTCTGTGTCCATGTATTGTTTGTAATGCAACTTTATTCCGAAACGTTTCGCCTACAAAGTAGGCTTCTTCAGTCGAATACAGAAAATAGGCAGGAACAGTAGAGATGTGAAGACGATGTAATCAGTCCATCACCCTTGTAGTCGTAGAATTTGAGGTTGTCAGTCCCTCGGCCTGGAGGGAACTGAACTTCTCCAGGCCGAGGGACTGACAACCTCAAATTCTACGACTACAAGGGTGATGGACTGATTACATCGTCTTCACATCTCTACTGTTCCTGCCTATTTTCTGTATTCGACTGAAGAAGCCTACTTTGTAGGCGAAACGTTTCGGAATAAAGTTGTCTAACTGTTGCATATGTGTCTTACCTAACAACCTGTCGGTATTGTATACCATTTTGATGTTCATTGTTTGTAATGGCTTGATAAAGCTCCTGGAGAGCGAAACGTTGCCACAATAAAATGTCACATTAGTTGCACTTGTGTCCTTTTACTCTACAAGTTCTACATTATTTAACTTGTAGATGAATGGTTCACAGAACCGACACGTTGATAAATTAGACACATGAGCAAGTCTTGGGTATGTGATGAATAGTTTGAAAAAAAGAAAAGTTGAAGATGGAGACACTTATGCAACATATGGGAATCTTTATTCAGGAAACGTTTCGCCACACAGTGGCTTCATCAGTCCAATACAAAGTAGAAAGGCGTAAGGAGAGGAGGAGTTTGAGGTAATCAGTCCCTCAGCCTGGAGTCGATGTATTCAGTCCATCAATCATGTAGAATGTACAGCATAGGGCCGTAGACGTGGTTTATATGCTGTAGTGAGGTGAGGCGAAGCAGGAGGAGGTGGGGTCATAGTGGTATCATCCACTAGTCGAAGTAGATCTTCGTCCAAAGGTTGAACAAGTGTTGAAGAATTCTTTGTAACAAGATCCCATGATGCTGCAGTGTCTGACAGTTGTGATGAATGGTTTGAAAAACCAACAAGTTGAAGATTGAGACACTATGCAACATATGGGAATATTTATTCAGGAAACGTTTCGCCACACAGTGGCTTCATCAGTCTAATACAAAGTAGAAAGGCGTAAGGAGAGGAGGAGTTTGAGGTAATCAGTCCCTCAGCCTGGAGTCGATGTGTTCAGTCCGTCAATCTTGTAGAGGAAATGGTATGGTGATACCGATAAGATGTGGAAAAAGACACTTATGTACAGTTCAGGACATTTATTGAAGGAAACGTTTTGCCACGAGTGGCTTCTTCAGTCCTAATACAGAGAAAACTAAGAAAACATTTATATTTATAGTAGCAGGAGTCAGGTGAGGTGACGCGTGGGTAGAGGTGGTAGTAGTAGTAGTAGTAGTAGTAGTAGTAGTAGTAGTAGTAGTAGTAGTAGTAGTAGTAGTAGTAGTAATGGAACTAAGGAGGTGAGGCAAGAGAGGGACCTGCTGGCATCAAGTAACACCAGTTCCCAGAATGGGTAATATCCTCTTGCTTAGTAATTTTGAAATACTGTAACTACCGGATTTTTGCTTTATAGTGTTACTGACAGAAATTAGTGCAGCTTCAATGCATTTTCTCCATCTTAAGTCGTCTTCTTTAATAACTAGTTTAGCTTCATTGAATTTCATGAGGTGTCCAACATCGTCTCTATGTTGAACACATGCGTTTTTGCGGTCATCATTTCTGCAAGCATTTTTGTAGGTAGGCTTCCGGTAGACTTTAAAAGAAAGTCTACCGGAAGCCTACCTACAAGAACGATCTTCTACATTTCTTCTCTCACCATGACACAAGAACTAAAAGAGGGGTAGTTATTGGCTTCTTTCTGAGAGCCTACAGAATTTCCAGTCCACAGTTCCTCGAAGAAGAATGTACATACATCACTAACTCTTTTAGTTCACTGCACTTTCCCCTACACTTCATACGTGACTGTAGGAAACGTGCGGCACGTATCCACAGCAAGACCAACACCTATCAAATTGAAGAAAAGCCTCCAAGTTACATCGTTTTACCGGTCAGCAACGTTGTCACTAATGTTTCAAAAATGTTTGACAGAAAACTGGCTAAAATATCTACCAGCTCTTCAACTACTATTAGGAACCTGATACAAAAACCCAAGCATGATTCTGGCACAAGTGCAGGAATCTACACTATGTTAGGTAAGACACATATGCAACAGTTAGGTATCTTTATTTCGAAACGTTTCGCCTACACAGTAGGCTTCTTCAGTCGAGTACAGAAAAGTTGATAGAAGCAGAAGATACTTGAAGACGATGTAATCAGTCCTCACCCTTAAAGTTTGAGGTGGTCAGTCCCCAGTCAAAAATTGTTTCAACTAGGGAACAAGCTCTTCCCCGCGAGGGATGCCACCTCAAAACTTTAAGGTGATGGACTGATTACATTCTTAAATTATCTTCTGCTTCATCAACTTTTCTGTACTCGACTGAAAAACCTTCTGTGTAGGCAAACGTTTCGAAATAAAGATACCAACTGTTGCTTTGTGTCTTACCAAAAACCTTGGGGATTTTACACCATTTTAATGTTCAATCTACATTACCATGGGGGGGGTGTGAAAAAGTATAGTGGGGGAAAAACAGCCAAACCCCTTGGACTTAGAATGCAAACACAAAAGTTTGCAGAAATTGACCGCAAAACCATGTTTTCAACATAGGAACGATTTGGGACACCTCATGAAATTCAATGAAGCAAAAACTAGTTATTAAAAAAGACGACTTAAGACGGAGAAAATGCTTTTGAACTGCACAATTTCTGTCAGAAACCATATAAAAAAAAAACCCGGGTATTACAGATTTCAAAATACTAAGAAAAAGGATATTACCCTTTTGGGAACTGGTGTTATTTATGCCAGCGGGGTCCCTCTCTTGCCTCACCTTTTTTCCATTACTACTCTATAGTATATACTACTACTACTACTCACACTACACTACACACTACTACTCTACTACTACTACACTACTACTAACTACAACTACTACACTACTCCCCACCTCTACCCACGCGCACCTCACCTGACTCCCCCAATTTAATATATAAATGTTTTTTATTTTCCGTTTTAAACTGAAGAAGCCCCGGGGCAAACTTTTCCCTTCAATAAATGTCCTAACTGTACATAAGTGTTTTTTACAATCTTGTAAATAAACAGCATGGGAAACGAACAAACGAACGAACGAAATTAGAAAACACAAAGGGGATGAGGGGGAAAGGACGACGAAAATAGTGAGGAGAGGATGTTCTCCGTAAAATAGAGCCAGGCTTAACCCACACAAAGGGCGATCGTGGGACAGATTTTGAGAAGGAAATTCAACTCTTCTTTTGGGGACCCAGTGGCTCAGCGGGGGGAAGGGACATGCGACTTTTTTAGCACTGAAAAGAGTGTAAAAACGAGCCTGTCTAACCCAAAAGCAAGGCGAACGTGGTCAAAATGGTACCTGCAGGGAAAAGGTACCTTCAGAAAATTTAAAAAGGTTGTTTGTAACAGGGTTAGGGCAGGAAATGCAAGGAGTAAAAAGGTTGTTGGGTTTGTGGTCTGCGAATGTCTTCGTCAAGGAGAGAGATCCATATCAGTGGTCTCAAATTTGTCTGTGTCTGCACTGAGCGTCTTCCCGTACAGATTCCCCGCAGGGGTGTCAAAATTGGCATGAGAACTCGCTTGTGGGGAAGCTTCCCATCGTTAAAACCCCGCGCAGCGCCTTGTTCTGGACACGCGCAGTTTTAAATAAGTTTTTTTTTGCTCAAAAAAGAAGGGTAGAAAAGAGTAAGTTATCAGAGACGTATAGGGATTTTAGAAGTTTTTTTTGGTGCGTTAGAGGGTGTTTTATTTGTAGAGGGCCCCCAAGGGGCCCTTTCATATTGCTCCTTAGGAATGTGTCCATGTAAAAAGAAGAAGGTAGTCAAGATTAAAGCCAAGGGCAGTGACAAAATTTTGTGATGGGGGGTAAGTGCGGGGGTCAGCTGTTCTGAGCCGACAGGGAATTTGGGGGATCATGTTTCCCGTAGTTAAAATACTAATGTGGTTTTTGCTGCATTGGTTTGATCTTCTTTTTGCCCAATGGCTACCTTTTACCCTCATTTTGTGTTTTGTGTGTGAATGTATCATATTGGCATGATGATAAGTTTGTAATCACATTTAAAAAACGTTCAACTTCAGTATCACAGTCCCCCACCCGTGGACAGACAGGTTCGCCGAAAGGAAGAGGGACGATGTTCCCGGACACACGGGGGACTCGGATTTTGAAAAGGGCACTCGGGTTTGAAAGTGGGGGGGCAATCCAGCGAAAAGGGTTTCGGACCACTCCTGTCATCAGAGGAAAAGTCTCCATTCTGACAACCTAACCCTCAGCCAAAATACGGAAGGATGGACAAAGGAAAAAATAAACCGCCCTCCCCCCAGGGGCAGGTAAACCCGCCAAAACACCTTCCAATTCAAGGAAAAGGCTTTTGGGAACACAAAACCCTAGGGGGTGGTTTCACATCTGGAAACCGGGGACAAAATGAGGTTTTAAGATATGGTTTAACCTGAGGGGAACGAATACTGATCCTTCAAGGTAAAAGCTATCACCCTTTGAAAAAGTCTGGGGACGCCGCTCCTTCACCCTGGAGGAAAGGATTTCGGCAGAAAGGGCACCCAAAGGGGGTGTGATGCGATACCCCCTGATGATCCCCTCGAGGGGAGTAGCGCTCCCCAGTGGTGTACTCACGTCCCCCCAAGGCAAAATCGGGAGGCAAGCACCAAACCCCGGGAGGGCCCCTTCGCAGTAGGACCCCTGCCACCCACTGGACCTTGGTTTTTTGGGGGGGTACGAGTTTGGACCTTCACGCAGAACCATTCGCTGTTTCAAGTGCCAGCGTTACGGAAAACCTGGGTGCACTCTGTCCGAACAGAGTAATCTGCGGTTGTCTGCAGCCAGCCCCACCCTACCGAGGATGCATCACGAAGCTGAAGAATGCATCGCCACCCACTCCACGATGCCCGAATTGTAGGCAGAAACACCATGCCTGGAACCTCGATGCCCTGAGAGGCTACACTAGAATTCGTGAGGCCTGGAAGACTCCAACGACGAGACAGCAAACTACGGCAGAGCATCACCCCTCAGCAGACGATGGGTGCAGAGAATCCTCCCATACGCAGAACTCTTATCAGTCAACCCAACTCAGTGCCCAGGAATTTCCGACCCTTGAAAACTCAACCATGCGTCATGAACAGGAGCATCCTCCCCCCGCTACCGCACAAGAAACAAAAACAATGAGGAACAAGGGGCGCCAACAGGAAACATCTGGGCAACGCATCAGCAGACGGCCCCTACACGAGCCCCCACCGGCCTCCTTGCCAGGCACAACCACTATGCAGGCTGGGGCTGCACCTCACCAGCAGATTCCGGGTACACAACCTAGCATACAGCAACAGCCCACGGTGTGCACAGTGAAGAAATACAACCCTCAGGGGTCCCCACAGATTACGACAGCCCAGATAATGTCCACTGCTTCGAACCCCCCGACAACGCAGGCCCTCAACAGAGAGGATCTTTTAAAAACACTCATCAAGGATTCACGAATTTTAAATCTGCAACACAGTCACCTCCAGGGGAACAACAGAGCATGTTCCGGCAGATGGTCAGCACACTCCTGAGGTATCTTACTGACAGAGCAGGAAGCAGGGGAAGCCATGAATCCGCAGATTATCAGAGAGGACAGAGCCCAGTCCCCAGCTCAGGAAACAGCTGAGATGGAGTAACTTCAGTCGCTTATGAGGCCCCCTACTGAACTGTCCGAACTATTTTGAAAGAATAGTGAAATTCCAACAGTGAAGAATCAATTCTCCTTCAAGACCAGAGACGGTCATCTCAAGATTAAGACCCGTGCCAGGACCCTGGTCCTGGCGAACATTATACATACATACATAAGTTGTGTAATGTCGTCTACATAGGCTAGTGTGATGGAGTTGTGGTTTAAAACAGGTGTTGGAATGTCGTTAGTGTATAAAATTGTTGATGTTAGGGGAGAGGAGAGATCCCGGGGAAACTCTGGCATTTATTGAAGTAGTCATAGTAACAGTCTTGGAATTTTATTCTCATGGTACAGCCGTCTAGGAAGTTTCAGAGGAGTTTACGAGTAGGAGAGGCAGGTTAAGTTAGAGCAACTTTGCATTTGACCTTTCGTGCCAGACAGTGTCAAAAGCTTTTTCAACGTCTTTTGAAACCCGGGGCTGTCCTGTTTCTTTGTTTTGTGTTTATGTGGATGTAGTTGAGAATAATGTTAAAATGGCATCCTGTGGGGGATCTGTGTGTTCTGAGCCAAACTGGCCATCAAAAGTAGAGAATTGCGTTCCAGGATCTGCGAAGGCGATGATTGATGAGTTTTTCAATAGTTTTTCATAAAGTTTCGGGGATGCTGATAGGGCGATAGTTTCTAGGGTCAGAGTGGTCTTTATTGGTTTTAGGAAGGAGGATAGCAGTAGAAAGCTTTAAAGAGAGAAGGGAAGTATCCAGAGGCAAGGAGGCATTGAGGAGGTTTGTGTAGGCATAATGATAGAGTCGGGAAAGGGGTGTTTCAGGATAATATGGTTTAGGCCAGAGGCACCAGGACCTTGGAGGAGAGTTTTCAACGTCTGTGTTGGTGAAAGGAGTGTCAAGTTCTAGGAGAGGTAAGAGTCCAGATGGATGTGGCTGTCTGGTGTTGTTTCGTATGTGAGTGTAATGTTCCAGTGTTCAATTTTCTGAATGCGTTGGATAGCGTTAGGGTGGGGTGGATGAGGGTGGAAGATGTTCTCCCAGATGTGTTTGAAGATGTTAGTAGCACCTGCGGGTCTGAGATGGTGTGTGTTGTTGTGGGTGATGTTTTGAATTGTAATAAAGTTGTAGAATTACCGACAATATGTAAAGTAAAAGGACACAAGTGCAACTAATGGTGACATTTATTGTAGCAACGTTTCGCCCCTCCAGGAGCTTGATAAAGCTCCTGGAGAGCGAAACGTTCCCTACAATAAATGTCAACAAGTTGCACTTGTGTCCTTTTATTTTTACGTGTTTGAATTGTTGGTGGGAGTGGGTGCCTCTGATTTTTTATAAAGTTCGAGAAGGTTTTGGAGTTTTGATACGCTGTTTGTCCCCTTGTGTATGAGCAGTGACCAGTGATTGTTGTGGTCTTGGTCTAGACTGTGTAGAATGTTTTTTGAGGTAAGTGAGATCAAATCGACTTGATTAAATCCGTGGTGTTGTAGAGAAAGCTGTTGTGGTAACAGATAATTAGTCTTCTTTCTGATTGAGGGCTTGAAGAAATAATGAGTGGAGGGGGTTTTCTTGGTATTGCGGTTTTGGCTGCTGTGTAATTGTGCCCTTGGATTGGAGCAAGTTGAGTGTCAATATTAGAGATGGGTTTGTTGTTGTAGTCATAGGTGAGGTTAGTATTATGTATGTGTTGTTTGAAGGCATTCCAGTCAGCGTTCTTGTAGGAGAAGGAAGGTGTGGCCGGGATGAGGATAGGGTTGGAGGAGATGGTAAGATGACGGGAATGTGATCAGAGCCTGTAATAGGGCCAAGTGATATGTAGTGTTGAAAGAGAGAGCTGGCTCAGTTTTTGCCAGAATGATGTCGGTTTGCCTTGGCCAGTGTGATTGTAGAAGGTGTTAAAGTCTGGGCCTAGGTGAACTAGATGTTTGGGGCTTGTGAAGTTGAGAAATTTGGGTGACCAAGTTGGTTGTTACTAGTGTGATGAGAGGCGGTGTGTTTTGGCATTCAATCAGCTAGTAGTATGTTGGTGTGTTGGTGTAGTTGAAGACTAAGGAAAGGTCGTGTATTGAGAGTGGGTGTTGGGGCGTGCATTGGGTGGTGAAAAGAATAAAGGGCCCAAAGGTGGGTGTGTATTCTTTCTGAAAGACGGTGTTGGTGAATAAAAGGGATTGGGAGAAATTCGTGTTTTAGTTGGATTTGACAAGGAGGCAACCCCATCGTGGGGATCAAAGGGGTCTGTAGTGCAGTAAACCATAATGGCTGATACGTTGAGAGGCTTTGGGCGGGAAATGTTTAGCAAAACAATATCTGGCCTCCGCCCTTTAAGGAGCTCGGCCAGTAAGGTGTCTAAATTTTAAAGTAAGAACGTACGTGAACTGAATCACCTAAACATATTTAATGGTTTCGTCATAGCAAAGTTTAAAATCGGGGAAGAGTTTGGATTAAGCCCGTGATAGTGGTGCCACATGGATTGTGTTTGTAGGGAAGGACCCTTTCTTGGAGGGGGAGGAAGAATTGAATCTGTTTTTTATGTTCTTTGATCCCGTCTGTCAGAATTGGGGCAGGTTAGGTTTAGCGGATTTGTCTGGAGGAGGTGGAGTTGGGACTTGTAGAAAGGGTTTTTTGTGGTGTAGGGGTGGGCGAAGGTGGGGTGCAGGAAGTGGGAAGCTTTTTGGGAGGGTGAGGAAGGAAGGGAAGGTAAGTGATGAGGAAGTGGAAGCTAAGGGAGGGATGAGGGAAATGGAAGCTTTAGAAAGGGAAGAGGAAGTGAGTAGGAAGTGGGGGAGGGGTGGTCTAGCAGCACAGTAGGGGTGTTGGTGGGGGGTGTAGAAGTAGTGAAGAGGGTAAGGGAGGAGGAGACTGTCGGAGTAGGAAGTGGGGGGGGGGTAAGAGGAAGGAGAGAGAGTAGAGGCTAGAAGGAAGCAGGACTAGGGTAATAAGGGGGAAAGAAGTTTACAGACAAGATTAGGTTAAGGACATGTGGGGTAGTCCCGAATGGGGAAGGGTGAGAGATACCAACGCGAGTGGGCAGGGAGTGGCGAGTTGACAGTTAGTTTTGTAGTCTAGGTGGGAGTGGTGTAGAAGGAGAGGTGATTGTAGTCTGTGTTTTGGGTTTGATGTTGTAGAGTAGAAGGGAGAACCCAAATGCGTGGGAGGCCCAGGCATTGGGGGGAGGGGAGGGGGTATGGGAAGGGGAGGGAGAGCGTAAGGGGGTGGGGGATGGAGGGGAGGTGGCTAGCTCTGAGGGAGGAGAGAATGTTCTTTCTAGAAGGGCAGAAATTTGCAACTGCAGTGTGAGCCGCCGCAGTTGAAGATTAAGGTTGCAAGTATTCCAGGAAGTGGCCAGTTGCGAACTCTGGACAGACTCTTGCAGATGGCATGTTTTTTGTCGTGGCGAATTGTAGCATTTAGACATTGTGTGATTGGGGGAAGTTGGAGCGAAGGGAAAATTCGAGAATGCGATGATCTTGGCAAAGAATCCTTTCTGAAGAGTGTAGGCTCAGCAGGTAGAACGCGTATTATGAGAATGGTAAGAGTTTCGGGTCTGTAAATACGTCAAAAGAGACTTTGTTCTTTGTACTGATATATTTTATAAGTATTCCCTTGTCTGTGTCATAGGCTGTCAGGAGAGAGGAGTCTACGGTTTAGCAATGACGTGCTTTGGCACGGTGCTCACGAGTCAAATAATGGTGAAGCAGCGGTTGAAAGTTTTGTCTGGTATCGGGTTTAGGTGTACGCTTCGTGGAATGTTTGGGTTTAAAACGAGTTTTAAGCCTGAGTTGGTTTTGAAGACTTTAAGTTGAGGTGGCATTAGTTTTTCTGATTATAAATAAATTTCAGGACAGAAGTGGGATCAGGATTTTTGAGAATTTTAGGTTTAGCGAGAGGAATTGGACTTAGAAGAAGCAAGGCAGGTGGGGGGTTGGGGAGAGTGGAAGGGGGTGGGGTTTGGGAAAGGGAACGAAAAGGGACGTCTAATTACAAAAAAATGTTTGGCGGTGACAAACGGCCAAAAAGTAGAGTAAATTCAGCTAGGCACGTACGGGAAGTAGACACACGTACTGCCTGGTGCGGACACTGAGAGTAACTGTAGCTTGATGGCACTTTTAATCCTGATGGCGGCAAGACGGCGTATGGGGGGCAGTCACAGGCGAAGAGAATCAGGCAGCAACGGCTTCCTGCCCTTGGGGGGCAACCACCGAGCACCAATCCTGATGGGAGGGAAACGAAGGCCAGCAAGCATACTCTAGGAAGGTCTCTCCCAACACGGTAATTCGAGAGAGGCGAGTTCGTCGATGTGTGATGATGTATTAGGTAAGCACACGTCCCACTAGGCTAAGCCAAACAGGGAAAGCGCACCGTGATTGATCACGAAGTAGAAACAAGGCGCCTGAACGCTATATACTAATGTCAGGTGGAAAGGTACGGGAGCAGACGGGGGGCATAGCTCGGTAGGCGGGAATCCCCGTGGAGAAGGTCCCCACCCAAAGAAAGGGTAGTTGTAGTAGTAGTTGTCGTGTCGTGAAGTTAGGAACATGGCCTCAGAACCAAGATTCCATGTGTGCAGGTGTCGACAAGTTGTAAAAGGAATGGTATACAATACCACATTAGTATAAAGCGTCAGGGGAGCCTTGCTTTCTACTTTAGAATTCACGACAACGGTGATCTTCGCACCTACTCCTAGGTTGAGGAACTGATTACTCATCTTTTTTACATAGTTTACTATCTTCAAGTTATGTACTGTTAGGTAAGACACATTTGCAACAGTAAGGTATCTTTATTTCGAAACATTTGCCTACACAGTAGGCTTTTCAGTCGAAGTACAAGAAAAGTGAAAGAAGCAGAAGAGACTTGAAGACGATTGTAATCAGTCCATCCTACACCTTAAAGTTTTGAGGTGGTCATTCCCTCAGTCTGGAGAAGAGCATTGTTCATAGTTGAAAACATATGGAGTTGAAGAATGACAGGATGGAGCCTTATTTAGCGCCAGGAGGTGAGACGTAGGTAACTGCTCGAACGCAGATGTTGGGAGGTCAGGTCCTTATCAAATCCAGCCGTTCTCATAGTAGAGGTTGTCGAAGTTATTTCAGGTCTGTAACCAAGATACCTTGTGTTGAGTCTGTCTGACAGATGGAAAATCAAAATGGGTAAAAAATACCGACAGGGGCTGTGGGGCAATTTTCGCGCGCGCTCCCCCCCAAAAAATCGGAAAAATATGGAAATTGGGTATATTATACTGAAAAATAGCTCAACTCTTTGGCAAAACAATGGTACCGAGGAATGAATGTTCTACGACGTTTCTACAAGAAATTTTAGTCATTTTATCGGTATGGTGGAACGGACGATGATTGGTAGGCGAGTATGCTCACGGCCCATATATTTTTGGAGTTGTTTCCTTGTTTTTTTATCGCCTTTCTTGCATTATTCTTTCTAATATAATAACTGACTATTTGAATCATCATCAAAAACTGTAGTTGGACTTATCGGTAGATTTAGTGCGACAAACGGGGAACCAGATGGGGAATTCCTCAGCAGTGTTCCCGCTCCTGTGGTACCAGCAGGATGGAATATCGACCATTTTTACGCTGTATATATCAAATCACGGCTTATTTGTCTATCGAATGATCTATTATTATATATATAACACTATAAATATCATACACACATGTTATATACTCTAGACTGAAATAAAAATAGGCCAAATAGGACGAAAGATTTTGCGGAATATTTCGATAAATATTGAGTTACTCATCTCCTTTATCCATGCTTTAGTCTCGGTGTAAGAGAAAACTGTGTTTTGAAGAGGATTAACTGCATCTAGACATCAGTTTACTAAGAAATACACACATAAAAACACGCGTGTTTTGCGATTTTTTTTTTTTTTTTGAGACGGGGGCCGGCGGCGTTACCGGCAGATATCTCGGAAGTAAACTTATTCACTTGGTACCATATTTACTTCCTTTTATTTACTTATTAAATGGATTAATATCTCAGAATTTGTAGAATTTTGATTTCTCTTTTTTGACCGAAGAATTGTTGGAAATATTTTACCAAGAACTTTGGGAGTTAGGTGGGGAGTAAAGGTTGATTTTTTTGCAGTATTCCAGAAACTAACAAAACTTTATTTTTTTTTTTGTAAATAACGTAAGGATTTTATTTTAGAGGCAATATTACGTCAAATATATGGATTAGCATTGTTCATATCGGCAGAAGGTGTCAAACACCTTTACGTAGCCCCATAAAAAAAGTTTACATTACCCCGGAGGGCATTTTCAGTAAATCAGTCTTTTCTTCAGTTGTTTTTTTTTTTTGGGTTTTGTTTGAGGTTAATTTTTGATAAATATTTTCATAGACCTTCGTGGAGGGAGAAGAACACTTTTGTCTTGTGCACACAAAAACTGTGGAGAAAATCGGCACGGTAAATCAAACTGTAGTACGAAAATTGTCCCACAGCCCCTTGGAAAACCTCCATGTGTCTCTATTTTTTAGATTTCTTGGGTCGTGAAAAATACTTTTCCCTAAATACGTTGTTACTTGAAAACTAAATGGTTCACAGGTTGGACTAATGGTTAAGAGCCCCAATTTCTTGTTCTATTAATAGTGGGTAACATTAAAGGTGCCGTTCTTCTTCAGAGCGGATCTCTCGTCACCACCCGTGGAACCAAAATTTTCCAGCTCCTCTTCCTTGCAGTTAAATAAGCCCCTTAACAATCTTGGCACCGGAATCTGCATTGTCTCGTACTCTTCATTTGGGGGGTGGAACATATGATTTATTGCTCTCGATAGTGAGGTAGCGGATAACATGTCTCTCGTAGGTGAAAGTAAAGGGTATTGCTCCGGCCACTCTTCATATTCTTTGACTACGGCTCGACCATAACCCTGGATTCTCCTACCTCCTCTTCTCCCCACCCGTAAGTTCTTTGCATTTTCCCAGATTTTAAGTTCCCAAGGATTGACTTGTCAATATACATTGAGATTGTCCTTCATTGGGTTTGTCATAATCAAGCTAATAACAAACAATGTTATCCATGGGAGATATGTATCTCACAAGTTTGAATATATTTTAATGGTATATTACATAATCTGTATTTTAATCTCATTCTTCAGCGATAGATAATTCCCTCCTTGTTGTCCTAACCATGTCGAGAGACTTGTTTTCCAAATGGCTCATGATTATGCCAGTGAACCAAAACTTGGCCCATCTTAAGACGTGGCATAAAACTCCAAGCACACTTATTTTTTGGCCACGCATGTACTCTCAGGTTACAAAAAGTATAGTTTCTTGCAATAGGTGTCAGGTGCTTACCTGCACAAAATACCACACATTCCAGTTCTGATATTATTTATTAAATCTAAATAACTTCCTCCTCCTGCAGAAGAAAACGATGATACTCCACCATAGAAAAGGAATGTTGGCCCTGTGTGGAGGTATCTCCCAAACTTAAATTTTATTACTGTCCCCGAATTTATTTTAGAACATGGATACCACAAACATCCCCTTTGATATAACCTAGACAAATTATTTTTTTTCCTATTTTATTTAAAACATGACACTTACTAAAATTTAATAGTAAACCACTCATTTTAAGTCTATACACATTTAAACACAATCCTCCCTACAGCTAACCAATCTACACAAACCACACTTACACCCCCTCCGCAACGCTGTGGGTACACCCCTCCCCCCTCCCTGCTCCTCATCCTATCACTTTACCCAAACTGCGGTTGGTGCTACTTCAAACAGAATTTACTAATATGAAAAACACTCTTGTATTACACATCCCTCGAAAATGGTACTTAATGATCGATCAGTCCATGCAATTCTGTGCACTGAACATATTTACAGACATATTACCCCCCCCGTGGTTATCAACAACCCCACTATTTACACACCTAACATACTATAAACAATGAATGTTGCACTAATCTAAAGTCACACAGCCAATGATCAAACATTAATTTATGTTATTGTCCTAATGGTTCAGTTACATAACATTATGTATTACACAACATGGTGATATAGAAAAGTCACAAAGACATACAAAATGACTACAATGCCTAGGTATAAATTAGTCCTCAAAAATCCAACACATGTAAAGCCTCTACACATTTAAACATGCATTTCCAGTGTTAAAACAATAACACAGCTTCAACTATGACATTCAAGCTCTATACAGCTTATATGGACATAACATAGTGCTATTGACAACAGTACAATACAACATAAAATATAACCATGACATAAGTAACACATAAATACTGTGCCTAGCACACACCTAACCACAAAAACCTATACACCACTGTTGCCCAACTTTATTTACACTATCTGACGTGCATTAACCTCTTTACTCTGAAAAACAAAACTGAAAATTGCAGAACACCAGTGACGAACAATAATGCACAGACATTAATACAAACATATCACAGCATATCTCTGGACACCGTGCATGATCACAGCATCAACACTATGCAGTGCAAGGCACCTAGAAAACAAGTTGGAGCAAAATACATGCAATTATTATAGCAAATCTCCAAATTACAATGTCATTACGTAAATCAATATTACCACACACAATATGTATAATAAGTGTAAAGTCCAGTCACACAAAAACTGGCCAGCTCCACAGGTGCTAGCACCCGTGGTCCACATATTATTCACTCATGCATCACTCATCCAACATTCTCATAAACATTTGTTATCCATTACCAGGGAGGCAACCCTGTTTTCACCTCTGACTTCCCTACCCCAGCAACACTTTCCAATCATACCCTCCCTCCCTCGTATATTACAAGTCTAATAAAACCTGTAACATAAGTTGCCTATATCCCTCTGAAAAATCCTTCACCCACCTCCTCCCATAAATGTCCTTATTTCTACATACCGTTTTATAGAACGTTAACGCTAACACCCTCCTCTTCACCTCAGTAACCTGTTTCCCCGCAATCCCCACACTATATAGATATAATCTGCCATAATGTATCCCACAGCTCTGATTACACGTTCCTCCCAACCCCCCACGTCGAGACTTAATGCTCTCAATACAGAAATTCCTTTACCTCCTATCCTATTTTCACCCTATTTAACCACCCCTTGACACTCCTCAGTCCATCACAAAAATTATCTACATGAAAAACCCACTCCTCCCCACCACATATCCCACACTCCCCCTTTTCAAACGACTCGTCTAAGTAGAACCACACCCCACGGTAAAATGCCATGCAGAAAACGATAATTACTCCCGAAAC
>NC_069482.1:3000012-3037512 GCF_026875155.1 Cherax quadricarinatus | reverse complement strand
CTTCCTAATACTGCTAGGTGTTGGTGTTATGATAATCGCCCTCGAGCAGGGTTTAGATAGCGAAGCTATACCGTGTCCGCCGGGCCGGTTCTACCCTCAGATTCCGCCACACAAAACAAGTGAATTTGTACGTTTTACTAGAGGGGGAGACGTCCATCCCAGATGCCTGAATGTACGATGCTCGCTGTTACGATTGCTCGTTGTACGATGACTCGTACCACCTCGCCTTCCGCCTCAGACATTCTTCGGCTATACTTTTCTCTTGCCTTTTGAGTTCTCATTTACACATTATCACCTGTATACTGTACTTTTATAATATTCACTCCACTTTTGGTTAAGTCACACTACTTATTTGTGATGACACCCCAACCTTGTTATGGCGGCCTACTCCCTCAGGCTTACTGCTTGCCACCACCTCTGCTTATATAATATATTGTATACATATATTATATCCCCTTTTCTGGCTTAGCTTGTTCCACGCTGTGCGATACATCCATTTTGTCGTTACCACCCTCTTCTTAATTCTATTTGGTCTTTCTTTTCTCTTTAGTCACTCGCTTTGTACTTGTATATATGTAACATTGTTCGGCAACAGGACGTGCCCACTAGGCCTCAAACGAAACTGGCACTCTTTGAAATTTTGTTGTATTATTTAAGGCTTTCTCTAGCCTTTACTTTTTTTTTTTTCTAATACATTTGGTTATCACTTGTAGGGTGTGTGAGTTGAGTGTGTGTGTGTGTGTGTGTGTGTGTGTGTTTGTTGTTGTGTGTGTGTGTGTGTGTGTGTGTTGTGTGTGTGTTGTGTGTGTGTGTGTGTGTGTGTGTGTGTTGTGTGTTGTTTGTGGTGTGTGTGTTTGTTTGAGTGTGTGTGTGGTGTGTTGTGTGTGTGTGTGTGTGTGTGGTTGTGTGTGTGTGTGTGTGTTTGTTTGTGTGTGTGTGTGTGTGTTTCTGTGTACTCACCTAGTTGTACTCACCTAGTTGAGGTTGCAGGGGTCGGGTCCAAGCTCCTGGCCCGGCCTCTTCACTGGTCGCTACTAGGTCACTCTCCCTGAGCCATGAGCTTTATCGTATACCTCTGCATTAAAGCATATGTATCGGATTGCCTCCACTACATCGCTTCCCACAACTATTCCCATTCCAGACTACTCGTGGCTGAAGAAATACTTCCTAAATCCCTTTGATTTATCTGTGTCTTCAGCTTCCATCTGTGTCCCCGTGTTGCTGTGTCCAGTCTCTGGAACATCCTGTCTTTGTCCAACCTTGTCTATTCCTCTCAGTATTTTGTAAGGTCGTTTCATGTCCCCCCTATCTCTCCTGTCCTCCAGTGTCGTAAGGTTGATTTCCCTTAACCTCTCCTCATAGGACATACCTCTTAACCCTGGGGGACTAGTTTGTTGCAAACACTTGCACTTTCTCTAGTTTCTTTACATGTTGGCTAGGTGTGGGTTCCAAACTGGTGCCGCATACTCTATATGGGGCCTAACGTACACGGTGTACAGGACGGGGTCTGAACGACTCCTTATAAGATGTCGGAATGCTGTCTGAGGTTTGCCAGGCGCCATGTGCTTGCGGCAGTTTTTGGTTGATGTGCGCTTCAGGAGATGTGCTGGTGTTATACTCACCCAAGATCTTTTTCCCTTGATTGGATGTTGTAGTCTTGGCCCCTTAGACTGTACTCCGTCGCGGTCTTCTTTGCCCTTCCCCAATCCTCATGACATTGACTTGGTGGGATTGAACTCCAGGAGCCAGTAGTTGCTGCGACCAGGTCTGCAGCCTGTCCAGATCCCTTTGTAGTTCTGCCTGGTCTTGATTCGAACGAACTCTTCTCATCAATTACACGTCATCTGCAAACAGGGACACTCGGAGTTTATTCCTTCCGTCATGTCGTTTCACAAAATACCAGAACGCACTGTGGTCTAGGCTGACCCCTGGGGACCCCGCTGGTCACAGGTGCCCACTCTGGGACACTTCGCCACGTACCATATCGCTGCTGTCTTCCTGACAAGTATTCCCTGATCCCTTGCAGTGCTTCCCTGTTATCCCTGCTTGATCCTCCAGTTTTTGCACTAATCTTTTGTGTGGTACTGGTGTCAAAAGCCTTCTTGCAGTCCCAAGAAAAATGCAATCCACCCACCCCTCTCTCTCTTTGTCTTACTGCTGTCCACCATGGTCTGACAACAGGATTTCCCATCTCTGAAAAACCATGTTGGCTGCTGGTGATGAGTCATCCCTTTTAGATGTTCACCATTCTCCCCTCTCCTGACATCTTTTCCATGATTATGTTGACTATACATGTCAGTGACACTGGTCTGTAGTTTAGTGTAGTGCTTCATGTCTGTTCTTCCTTTTTTAAAGATTGGGACACATTTGCTGTCTTCCATTGCCTCAGGCAATCTCCCTGTTTGATAGATGTATTGAATATTGTTGTTAGGGGTACACTAGCGCCTGTGCTCCCTCTCTCAGGACCCATGGAGAGATGTTATTGGCCCCATTGCCTTTGAGGTATCTAACGCACTCAGAAAAGCCTCTTCACGTCTTCCTCAGTTGTGTGTACTGTGTCCGCACATGGTGGTGTACCCCACTCTCCGTCTTTCTGGAGCCTTCTGGATCTCCTCTGTGGGAAACACTTCTTTGAATCTCTTGTTGAGTTCCTCACATACTTCACGGTCATTTACTTGTTGTTCTCTCTCCTTCCTTCCTTAGCCTGTTACCAGGTCCTTAACGGTTGTTTTCTTCCTGGATGTGGCTGTATAAACATCTTGGGTCAGATTTGGGCTTTTGTGCTATGTCGTTTTCTATTGACGTTTGGGCCTCCTTCTTTTGTCTGGCATATTCGTTTCTGGCTCTCTCGATGCTCTCCTTATTCTTCCTGGGTCCTTTGCCTTCTATATTTCTTCCATTCCCTAGCACACTGGTTTTTGCCTCCATTGCATCTTGGGGTGAACCATGGGCTCATCCTGGCTTTTTCATTATTCTGTTACCCTTTGGGTACAAACCTTCCTCCAGGCCTCCTTGCAACAATGTGTAATATTCCATTCATCTCATTAACTGGCTTCCCTCCAGTTCTCTGTCCACTGAACCTCATTCAGTGAGTTCCTCATTCCTGTGTAGTCCCCTTTCCTGTAGTTGGTTTCATTTGTCGGTGCCTTCCTGCTTCCCCCTCCACTTGTAGCTCTATTCGTGTATTCGGAAGTCAAAACCACATGATCGTGGCCCCAAGGGGTCTGTTTTCATTGTGATGTCCTCAATATCTGCACTACTCAAGGTGAATACTAAGTCCCAGTCTTGCTGGTTCATCTCTCTCATCTCTCTTGTATGTCATTACGTGCTTGGTACATAAGTTTCCAGTACACCTCATCTTCTTACTTAGCCCTCCATGTATCTTGGCCCCCATGTGGCTCCAGTTCTCCCATTCAATTCTTGTGGTTGAAGTCGCCCATGATCAGGAGCTTTGCCCTGCATGCATGAGTCTTCTCGCCTCTACAGCCAGTGTGTCAACATCGGCTCTATTGCTCTCGTCATACTCTTGCCTTGGCCTCCTGTGTTCCTGTGGTGGGTTATACATCACTGCAATTATCACCTTGGGACCACCAGAGTGAAGCGTCCGCTATTGTTAATCACTTTCTTCTCCGCTGTCCTCCCTCTCTCCAGCCTCATCCAAAATTCAATCGGTTGTTTGATCAGCAATGCCCACTCCTCCACCCCCCCCTGTTTCCTTCTGTCTTTTTTCAGGATCTGGTATCTGCTACTGGGAAAGATGATCTGTTATCATACCTGTAAGCTTGGTTTCTGTGATCGCTTTGATGTCTGGTGATGCCTCTTTGACTCTTCGTGCAACTACTCCCACTTGTTTTGTTTTCCATCTGCGTTTGTGTACCATACCTTCAGTTTCCTTTCTGAAACACTGTGGTTTGGGAGGCCTGTGGGGTGGGAGTGACCATTGGTAGCTTACTGTGGGATTCATAGTTGGGGGTTGGGTGGACTGGAGGAAGGCTCGTGGGTATGGATTGTATTGCTGTGTTGGGATGTATGATAGGTTGTGGGGTTCTGAGGATAGTTGTGTGTGTGCTTGCCCTTGCTGCCTGTTTGCTCTGACTCGACCTTGGGTTTCCATCCTTGTCTCCTTTCTAGCTCCTTTCGCTGTTTTTGTCCTCTCCCATAGCTTTGCTTTCTCTTGTTTGAGTTCTGTCTCTGGTTAGGAACACTTCTTGTACTCTTCGAAACTTTTCAACGTGGTTTCTCTTGGAGGATCCTGTTGCCGCCACTGTTTCTGTCATGAGAATCAGCTTGATCGGCGTCGGTTTCTCCCTTTCAAGTACCCCCCTATTCTCTGAAAATTTACATCTCATCCATGGTCTTCTCCCCATTTCTGTGATGGATTTTTCAATCTTCCTTTCTTTCTTCCTGCCGTCTTTCAGTGTTGTGTCCTTTTCCTCTCTCTCCCGAAGCCAACTGGATAATCACTGATTTTGCCCTTTCCTCCCTCCATTGCCTCTTCCTCTGGACTCTGGTTCCTGTCTGTATGTGGGTCATTTTCCTCCCTGACTTTTCCAGTGGCTCTTGGTAGTTGGTTCGTGCTCAGCCATTCGACTATCTCCCTCTCCATCTGCACCCATCTGCTTTCATTCCACTCACTGGCCCCTTCTTTGCAGGCGATTGACATTAGCATAATTCATATCTCTTCCTTCCTGTTCAGCCTCTCATCATCGTATGGTGTGTCTTCTCTGGTCACTACCCCTGAGACTTGCTTCGGCCTGTTTACCTCAAATGATAGGGACCTTTACCCTGGGCTACTGACAGTTTCGACTTGTGACTCCCAATTCTTCCGTCCTCCGTCTCCAACCTCTTTTCCATTTCACGAGAGCTCTTTTCTTCCATCTTTTTCAGAAAGCTTCCTAATTTTCTCTCCATTCTTGCTCTAACCTTTTCCACTGTTCCTCCATCCATTCCTCCCTACCAGTTACATTGTCATCTGATCCCTGTTCCTTGCGAGTCCCAACCATTTTTTTTTTATGAAAGAGAGAAGAGAAAAAGAAAAGGGGGAGAGAGTGAGTGATAGGAGGAGAGAGCGAGAGAGAAGGGAGCCTAGAAGGAGGGGGAAAAGAAAAGAATGGAAAAAGGGGGGAGAAAAGAAAGTGAGAGCGGGAAAGGTATAAGAGGAGTTGGGGGAGTGAAAAGGGAAGGAGAGGAGAGTGAGGAAAAGGAGAGGGTTAAGAAGAGAGGAAAGAGAGAGATGGAGGAGAGAGAAAGAGTGAAAGGAAAAAAGAGAGGAAAGAGAGAGAGGAAGAGAGAGAGGTGAGAGAGGAGAGGTGAGAGAGAGGATGAGAGGAAAGGGGGAGACAGAGAGAGTAGAGAGAGTGAGGAGAGAAGAGGAGAGAGAGAGGGAGACGTGGAGATGGAGAGAGAGAGAGAGAGGAGGGGAGTGGAGACGAGAGAGAGGGAGAGAGAGAGGATATGAGAGTGAAGAGAGAGGGAGAGGAAAGAGAGAGGAGGAGGAGAGGGATGAGAGATGGGGGGGGGAAAGGAAGGGTTATAGGGTTACTTCACAGGAAGGTGTAAAATCCTGAATATGTGTAGTGTGTCTATTATATGTGTTGGTCGTGTGTTGTGTCCTGTATGTTTTATGTGTGGTGTGTGTGTGTGTGTGTGTGTGATCGTGGGTGTGTGTGGTGTGTGTACGCTATTCAAGTGCCTAAAAAACAGTTTACTATTTCACCAAGTGTGGTTGCATAAGTTTATGTAAACAGCCTTATTTCCCACGTATGTATACATATGTATTGCAGATTAACCCGATTTCCTTGGTTCCTCCCACTGTACTCTATGAGTTTTAAAATTTCGTTCAAAAATTAATTACACTAGGCTTTGCCTTGTATGCCGCTACCTCTAAATTCTATTAAATGCCCCAGTAAATGGCTGCTTTATTCTAATTCTGATAGCTCGAGGAGTGGACCCCCATTTCCAGCTAGAGGACAGGTACTATTAACCCCATGCAACTCAACTAGAGTGAATATTACTTGCGGTGTCAGTGCATGTAACGTTGCTGGTCTGTCCTGTGTCCCAGAAGTTGGTGTTTGATGCTTCTCGGTAATTTTTCCCTAACTTCCTGTATGCACTATATTCTCTAGCTCTTCTAATTTTTTCCCACTCACTCACTGTATTTTACTGACACTCTATAATAGCCTCTTATTCCCTGGTCTTGAGTCGCCTTATTCCTCAAAATAGCCCACTGCATTATTATGGCAACATATTTAGGCCTGACACAACCGTTCACCTTCCAACGGCCCTCTCTAAACACTCAACCAATATTTCCTTTATTTCTTTTCTTGTGATCCACTTACATTTCCTTTTTTCGGGGATTAAGTTATTATATGCCACTTCTTTGCATGCGTTGCTACTCGCCTATATCCCACACTCTATTCCTTATGGCACAGTCAGAATTATCACCCAAAACACAAAGCTCAAAACCTCGTGACTCCTCCACGAGTGTGTGTGTGTGGGTGTGTTGTGTGTGTGTGTGATGTGTGTGTGTGGTGTGTGTTGTGTGAGTGTGTGTGTGTGTTTGTGTGTGTGTACTCACCTATTTGTACATACCTATTTGTGGTGGCAGGGGGTCGAGTCAAAGCTCCTGGCCCCGCCTTCTTCACGTGTTGCTCTAGGCCCTCTCTCTCCCCGCTCAATGAGCTTATCGAACCTCGTCTAAAAACTGTGTATGTTCCTGACCTCCACTACGTCATTTTTTAGTCTATTCCACTGCCTTACAAAACTCTATGGACTGAAGAAATACTTCCTACTATCTCTCGACTCATTTGTGTCTTCAACTTCCAATTGTGGGCCTCTTGTTTTCTGTGTCCCTCCCTGGAAACATCCTGTCTTTGTCCACCTGTCTATTCACGCAGTATTTTATATGTCGTTATTTCATGTTCCCTGACCCTCCTGTCACTCCTGTGTGGTCAGGCCGCCGATTTCCCTTAATCTTTCCTCATAGGACATTCCCCTTAGCTCTGGAACTACCTTGTTGCAACCTTGTACTTTCTCTAGTTTCTTGACGTGCTTTATCAAGGTGCGGGGGTTCCAAACAGTGCTGCATACTCCAGTATGGGCCTGACATACCACGGTGTACAGGTGTCTTGAATGATTCCTTACTTAAGGTATCGGAATGCTGTTTCACGTTTCCAGGCGCCCATATGCTGCAGCAGTTATCTGATTGTGTGTGCTTCGGAGACTGTCGGTGTTATACTACCCCAAGATCTTTCTCCTTGAGTGAGGTTTTGCATTCTTGGCCACCTAGCCTATACTCTGTTGTGGTCTTCTGTGCCCCTCCCCCTCTCATGACATTTGCATTTGGCAGGATTAAATTCGAGAAGCCATTTGCTGGCCAGGAGTCCAGTCTGACCAGGTCTCTTTGCATGTCCTGCCTGGTCCTCATCAGATTTTTAATTCTCCTCATAACTTCACATCATCTGCAAACAGGGACACTCTGAGTCTAAACCCTTTCCGTCATGTCGTTCAATATACCAAAATATGTCACTGGTACTAGGCACCGACACCTGGGGACCCCGCTCGTCACAGGTTGCCCACTTGATAATCATTAGTACCATGGACTCGTTGTTGCCTCCTGTCAGGTATTCTCTGATCCATTGCAGTGCCCCTTCCTGTTATATGCGCCCTGATGCTCTAGCTTCTGCACTAATCTCTTGTGAGGAAACTGATGTCAAAGGCCTTCTTGCAGTCAAGAAGATGCATCAACCCAACCCCTCTCTCTCTTGTCTTACTTCTGTTATTTTATCATAAAATCTCCAGATGGTTTGTGGACACAGGATTTGCCTTCCTGTGAATCCGTGCTGGTTGGCATTTTACTCTCCTGTTACATTCCAGGTGCTCCACCACTTCTCCTTCCTGATAATATTCTCCATAATTCTTGCATTACTATACACCGTCAACGGACACAGGTCTATAGTTTAGTGCCTCTTTTCTGTCTCCTTTTTTTAAAAAAAAAATAAATGGGAAATACATTTGCCGTCTTCCATACCTCAGGTAGTTGCCAGGTTTCCAGGGATGTTTGAAGATTGTGTAAGTGGCACGCACAAACATATCTGCTCCCTCTCTAAGGACCCACGGGGAGATGTTGTCTGCGTCCCATTGCCTTTGAGGTTATCGATGTCCTTAGCAGTTCTTCACCTCCTCCTCATCTGTATGTTGTCGTCCAACACTTGAGGGTGTATCCTTGTGGTGTCCCCCGTTTGTCTGTCCCCCCAGAGTCCTTCCGATCTCTACTGTAAATTACTTCCTTTTTAAATCTTCTTGTTTAGCTCCTCACATACCTCTTGATGTTTCTTGTGAGTTCTCCACCTTCCTTTCCTCAGCCTTATCACCTGGTCCTTGACTGTTGTCTTCCTCCTAATGTGGCTAACAGCAGTTTCGGGTCAGATTTGACTTTCGATGCTATGTCGTTTTCATACTGTCGCTGGGCCTTCCCTTCTTATCTGTGCATACTCGTTTTGGCTCTTCTACTAATCTACTTGTTTTCCTGCGTTGTCCTATGCCTCCTGTACCTTTTCCATTCTCGTTTGCACTTAGTTTTTTGCCTCCCTACACCTTCGGGTAAACATGGATCGTTTTGGGTCTTCCCTATTATTTCCGTTTCCCTTGGGAACAAAACTTTCCTCGCCTCCTTGCACTTTGTTGCCACATATTCCATACATTGTTTACGATTTGTCCTACCATTTCTCTGTCCCACTGAACCTCCTGCAGGAAGTTTCTCAACCTGTGTAGTCCCCCTTTTATAGTTTGGCCTTCCCCTTCAGTTTCTGGTTTACCTTCACCACTTGTTAACTCTACTATATCTACCGTCAAAATCAGAACCACATGATCGCTAGCTCCAAGGGGGGCCTTCTCAAAATTGATGTCCTCAATGTCCTGACTGCTCAGGGTGAACACAAGTCCAGTCTTGCTGGCTATCCTACTTCCCTCCTCTCAGGTTTGTGTCACCTGCTGTTGATGCATGAGGTTTTCAAGTACCCCATCCATCATCTTGGCCTCTCCATGTTTCGGGCCCCATGTGCTCCAGGTTTTTCCCAGTCGATCTCCCTTGTGGTTGAAATCGCCCATTACCAGTAACTTTTGCTCTGCTCGAGTGAGAGCTCTTCTTGCCACTCCGCCAGTGTGTCCACCATCACCCTGTTGTTTTCTTCGTACTCCTCTCTTGGCCTCCTGCAGTTCTGTGGGTGGTTATACATCACTCCAATGATTACTTTATGTTCTCCGGACCTGAATTGTACTACAATGTAGTTCCTTTCTCCAATCATGTCATGCCTTCCATTTCTCAAATCCCCATCGGTGGTTTTATGGCAGTGCAACCCCTCCTCCCCCTCTACTCCTTTCTATCTTTCCTCAGGATCTGATATCCTGTTGGGATGATTGTGTCTGTTATTGTCTCAGCGGAGTTTTGTTTCTGTGACTGCTATGTGATGTCTGGGAGATTTTTTTCACTGATTTCTTTCATTCCACTCCTCTTGTTTATCAATTATTCCATCCGCGTTGTGTACCAAACCTTTTATGTTTTAGTTTCTTTTCTTATGCATTGTGCGTCATGCAAGAATATTGGGGTGGGGGAGCGAGAGCCTTGGTTGGGGGCTATATGGGGCTGTGGTGTAGGTGGGGTTAGTGTTGATGGGGGGGGTGGGGTCATGATTGCCCATTAAGGGACAGCTGTTGGGGTTGAGGTTTGTTTGTATGGGGATTGGTGGAGAGGGAACAAGTGAGTGGGTTGTAGTTAGGTTTGCTCAGGTTGCGTTGGGAATGTCGCGGGTGAAGTCTTTTGGTTGGGGAGATTCTGTAGGGTGTGTTGCCCTTCCTCCTGTGTCTGGGTCCGTGCTCATTTTCATTGCTTCTCGTTCCTCCTTGGTTCTCTGTACCCTCTCTTTCAGTGTAGTCCTTCTTCTTGTGTTCTGTTGCGGTCGAGGTATACTCTCTGGTACACCCCCTCTTTGTCCTCAGTTCTTGCTTTTCTCTTGCGGAATCCTGGTTCGAACTGATGCTTCCTTGAAAGTTACTCTGACAGGCCGTATCCTTCCACTCGCAAAACACCCAATTCTCTGAAAAAATTTGTCACCTGGGTCATATGCCCTCCCCCTATTGTTTTTCATGATGCCTTCAATCATTTTTTCTCCTCTGTTTTATTTTTCAATGTGTGTGTTGTTGTGTGTGTGTGAGTGTGTGTGTGTGTGTGTGTGTGTTGTGTGTGTGTGTGTATGTGGTGTGTGTGTGTGTGTTGTGTTGTGTGTGTGTGTGTGTTGTGTGTGTCTGTGTGTGTGTGTGTGGTGTGTTTGGTGTGTGCACAACAATCAATATTTGCACAATAACTCATTACAGTTTTGACGGTTTTGGAAATTTAATTGTTCATTACTTCTTAATTTGTAAGAAAAAAAACCATTTCTTACAGGAATTCATTACCTTTGTAACTTGTTGGGTTCATTACCTATTGTATCTAGTTCAGCTATGAAAACTTTGGGGGTCCAGCCCCTGGACTCATTACGTACCTCTGTAATCTGTAAATACCTTTGTAACTTGTCATGATTGTGACCAGACATACCTGGAGTTCAGTACCTTTGTAAATTGTGAGTTCATTACCTTTGTAAATTATGAGTTCATTACCTCTGAAACTTGCTCAGCTAACAAAACTTTGGAGTCCAGTCTCTGGACCAATTATGTACCTCTGTAATCTATTGACTACCACCGACAGGATGGGTATAGGGTGCATAATAAACATATTAAACTAACTAAAAACTCCCCCTAGTACTAGGATTGTTTTGGTTCTCAACCTTGACAAAACTGACAGTAAGATATTCTGGACACAGTTTATGGAAAATTTTATAGGGGTATTACCTGTATGTACCTCAACATTACATGCATACGAGTAATCTCATTGGGAGACAACAACTATATTGTTTACCGTAGTCACCCCGTGTAGACATGTGGGAAAACTTACCCACCCCTGGTCACTACAGGTGGCCTTCGACACTCACAATCTTATCCATATCTATCCGAAACCAGTATAAATTGGATAGCACCCACAAGTACGTGTCTGCTAAAATCTAATTGTGGGACTGTTATAGATTTACGTAGTTTATCTGAATGAAGGGGGGCGGGGGGGGTAGGTCTAACATGGATATATCCATCAGGAAAACACTTGTACATAATCACACCATTTCGGATATTCTTGGTGCGTCACTTGATGTAGCTGGATTCCCCATAACCTATCCAATTACCAACATACTAACTGGGCCAGTATCATGTCTGCTATACTAGAAAGGTTACTTAACTGTGGGTGGACTGTTGTCCTTTTTCCTCCCCATTAACCATCTCATTCGATGTCCCTGTTAAACCGATCACGTTCTATTCCAGCAGGACGAGGTATCCGTTGGTTTGTCCCGGATTAGAAGTCGTGATCCATAAAACTTCAACTATCTTGGGACAGGAACAACAAGGTCTAACATGTTTCAATTGGAGCAAGGTGACTTATTTCCCTTCACATATTCTCTTAACTTAGTGTTATTATCATTGATTACATTACAATTCACAAGACAATTTAATATCTCATAATTATTATACACATTAGAGGTCACTCCATTAAGATCTGAGACCGATGAGTGAGGATTAAATCACGGGTATTTTCCACTGAACACACTCCATGGCGGCGCACCAGTCACCCCAGTCCCACCATTATTCACTAATTTTATCACTTTGTAATGGTGGTACCATAAATCACGTTCCCTCACTCTTTACCAGGAACAATTACGACACTTCCTATTATGAAGTTAGGCCTATATTAATCCTTAGGCCGCCGTGAACGCCAATTTCCTTGTCCCATGCTTTCCCAGCCTCTTCAATCCATTCAAAACACTCCCGCTCCCTGATGCCCTGTGTCGACCTGTTCCCCCTTACATCCGCCCAGGCACAGCAGGAACCCTCTTGGTTCTATTCCATTTTCAAATTCATTTTGACCCATATCAACACATTAAACACTTATTAGGCATTATAGCTTCGGAAATTAAATCATTTCCACACTGCGGCCGGGCGAAAGTCATTGTTAGACGACTTAAATTGTATCGATTGAGACGATTCCAGCCCGCTCTAGATTGCGCTGCTGTTTTCCTAGTGGGTCTTACTACAATTTCTTCTTGCATCACTCGGTCAGTGTCTTCATTATCACTCATGTCACTTTCCCTTAGATTTCCATCTGCACTGGACTGAGCACCATTTAATTCTAAGGGAATTAATTTATTAATGGTACACAAACTTTCCTGATCACGACACAACACTTTGACGTTTCTGACAACACCTTGTGCATCTGGGTATAATGTAACTACCTGGCCCAGAGGCCAAAATGTTCGAGGGTTGTTCAGTATCAATTTAACAATGTAAACCGGGTTTAAATTTGTTCTGTGGGTTTTACTGCTTCTGGTAACCCAAAAAAGTGTTCACATAGGAAAAGAAGTATTTTTTTACCCCAAACCCCTTGGGGACCAATGGAAAATTACCTTATTTAATATCTTAAAACTTATCACTCAACAGTCACGTTATTGAAACCCTAAATCCCTTCCCTAGGGATTATCTCATAGATAGGTGCGCTTCTCCCCTTCGCCTAATATTAGGTGAGAGGGAGCCCATGATCCCGCGTCAGGGGGGGTATCGCTCATGTAGACTGAGGGCGATTGTTTCCCCGATTCCTCCCTCCCCCAACCCCACTGCAGGGAAAAATTCCCCCCAAATTAATTCTCTTCCTGTGTAGCCTTACAAAGGGACATCTTTTCACTGTCCCTTTTCATTCTTTCTTTCTTCCTCTCTCCCAAAAGGGGCTCGGGGGATTTAATAAATTTCCAGAACCCTTTGCTAGGTAAACAAAGATTGTACATCTTTCACTCTTTTTTAAATTTCCCCATCAAGTGTTGAGAACCCCGCTACAAAATTGGTGGCTTTATCTGAGACCCATCAATTTTGGGGACGGGTTTCTTCTAGCGGCAAATTTCTGGAACAGCTGTATAAACCTTTTCTGCGGGCCTTTGTCCTGTTTTCCACTTCTGGGATGAACAGCCCTAGTAGCTGTTACAAGTAAAAAAAAAATTACATACCCCTTTCAAAGGAAACACCTTTGGGAAGTACCGGGTTAAAAAATTGATTGGCCCACTATAGCCCCTCCGGTCAAAAAAAAGGGGGTTTTTAACCAACTTGAAAAACCCTTTTTACACTTTGCTGTCCTTGGAACCCAAAAGGGTTTTCCGGGAAAAATACAGTTTAAGGAAATCCTGTCCCCCACCATGCATCCCCGTTTTTAAATGGGCTTTTAAAAACAATCAAAGGTGGTCGGGGTGATGATTTTTGGGCGCAAGATAGGGTGTTTTAGCATATTTCCTAAAGTCAGAATTTTGTAACTTGCCTTGACCAAATTTAAAATCACCTAAAATTTACAGCCCCTTTTTCTTTTATTAAAGTCTTTCAAAATTTTTCCTTCCATCTTTAAATTTAAATTTCTCTTTTCTTGTGGGTTTTTTCTTGTCCCCTCTTAGCCAGTATTTCGGGGGGGGGGAAAATTATATGAGATTTTTCACTTATTTAAAAATTTAAACACTAACCTTGTCACGTTAATCAGCTTGGGAAAGGGAAAAGAATCCCTATTCATTCAATAAACTAAGGGGGGGAATTTATGACGGAGGGTGATCACCTAATTTTGGGGCCAAGGGCAATATGTGCCTTTTGCACCGGCCATTTTAATTTTTTTGAAAACCCATTTGGCCCTTTAAACCGGGTTAAAAACCCACTCACAAATTTTTTCATAAGTCAAGCCTGAGAAAAGAAGTCAGCCGGATTTCGCCCAGGGATTTTTTAAAGGTTAAAAATATGCTAACCCAAACGGTTTTTGTTTTTTCCTGTTTTTGATTGATTTAGCGATCTGTTTTGTATGTACACAATCTTACTGTTACCATTAAAAAATCCATTGAAAGGATACCTAATTATCAAAACCAAATTACGGTGTCGCTGATATTTTTCTCTCCCCAATTTATTTCTTAAAAAAATTTTGGCAAATTTTGGAAAACCTACTTAAATGGCTTTTAAATTCCAATTTGAGGTAAGGTACGTGATTTGTTTGGGGAAAAAATTAGCCTTAGAAATAACAAGGGGAAATGGCACTATTACATTGAAGGTAGCGAATGTCCATATGCTAATTTTTGAAAAAATCGCAAAAAAAGTGGGAGTTAAATTTTCTCCATCTTGACTGGGGCCCATTTCGTGGGAATCCAAAAATTGGTAATTTTACATATTCACCTATTAGGTTTTTTCCCACCTTTCAACCAAAAAATTTAGGTGGGTTTTATCCCAAAACACACTTAATTTTCCCCTGTTTCTTGTATCAATAATTTTTTCTTTTATTTTAAGGGGGGGACACCCAAACCTAGTGGATAAAAGCATTTTTAAACTTTTTCAAGTAAACTCCTTGGTTAATTTATTGGGATCTTTGTTATTAGCCTTAAAGATAACAATCTCTTGTGTGTCCCCCAAGTCGGGCCCAGCCCCGTTTTCTTTATTTTGACACTTCAACTCCAGGGGTCTTTATTTTTTTTGAGCCTTTAAACTGGACGAAATTTTCTGTTTTTATTCCTCAGGGGAATATTTGCCCTTTTCATTATTTCATTAGCCCCCTTTAATATGCTCATTAGTTCCTTTCGTGAGGTCACCCTCAGGAAATTGTCCAATAAAAATTTTTTTACCCTTACTCCACCCAATGGAAACCCCCCTGAAAGCTTTAAAGGGGTGCCCCTTTACCCCTTGCCCGGAGTAGGAACGGACTGGAGGGGCACCAAACAAAACTCCTGAAGCGAAAAGTCTTCAGGGGACTAAGTGGGGGCACCCAAAGGGTTCTTTGGGCCATAAGAACCCTTTTGGGAATCTCGGTCAGCTCTTTCAGAACCACCATCTCAAAGGAAAAACTTTATAATGTCCATCGTAAAGGGATTAATTTTTTTAAAAACCCTTTAAAATTTTAAAAATTGTTCCCCGTTTTTCCCCTCAACGAAGGAAACCCGTCATCAAAAAGTCATTCAAAAATAGGTAAATTTTTTTTACTCCTGGCACTACCCAATTTTAAAAACCCAAACCTCGAGGTGTGGGGTTTTGAAACCTTCTTCACTCCGTGATGTGGCAAAAAAATGACCCTAAAACTGGGGGGTTGCTCGGGAGGTACCTTTTCTTTTAAAATTTTTTATTTAAAAGGCTCATTAATTATTTTAATTTGTAAGCAGTCCCAAAAAGTTTTGGTTTTTGCCGTTCGTGGAGCTGGGGGCCCTTTTAATTTTTCCCTTTGCCATTTGGTTAAATTTGTTGGTTGGTGTAGTTGGTTCAGCTTCCCCCCGGAAGTTCACCCAGTTTTTTTCCCGATTCAAATTTAAAAAATCCTTTGGTTATTGTTTTGAGTTAAAAGGGAAAAATTTGGGTTTTTTTCTTTTTCATTTATCCCTATGCTGTCCAAATTTCCCATAATTTATACAATGTTTTAAATTAAACTTTTTTTTGAAGAATTTTTTAATGGGGCGTATTTATGAGTAAGCACACCGTAAATGTATTTTTTGGTTTCCTCCAAAATCATTATTTTTCAGAAAGAGAAAGTGCCATACATCCGTACCCCCTGCTGTCCTTAGAAGGGGAATCCGAAATTTTTTTGTCAACCCTTTTCAAAGAAGGCTAATAGTCACACCTTTCAAAAATTTTCTTTTGGCCCCACAGAATCATTATTTACGCCAGAAGGTGCCAATTGTACCTTACTTGAAAGCCTTTCAGTAGCGTTACCAAGCCCTATTGTAGATATTTTCTCTGGGAGCCTATGCATAATTACGGCATTAATACGTTTTCTCTCATATCCCAGCCTGACAGTTACATAAACAGTGTCGTATGACTGGGCCTTCTTATTCGAAAGAAAGCCAGATAACTTGAGAATAGCAGGATCTCCCATTTGTACCTTCATCCCATTAAGGCAATTACGTTTTATGAAGGTACGTTGTGATCCTTGATCCAGTAATGCTGTTACTATTTTGGATTTACGCCATTTATTATTAATCACCACATCCAACACAGGTAAAGCTACCTCAGCTAGGCCATCATTACCGATATTAGCTGCAATATCTATGTTGGCTACTGTTGTGTCCGGGTTATTATCACTATCAGTACTATTGTTACCATCATTAAAATTAGATCCGTCCTTACACAAAGCTATGTGGTGTCTTCCCTTGTTACACTGATAACGATGGTTCAAGTTAGCACGGCAATCTCTTGCAAATTGATTGGAACGATATGACAGGAAATCTTGAGTCTAGTGACTTTCTTGATACGGCTCAGGATTGTTTTTTAGAACAGGTTGTGACAGAACCAACTAGAGGAAACAATCTGCTTGACTTGGTTCTTGCCAACAAAGATTCACTAATTAATAATCTGGAAGTAAATGATGAGCTTGGGGAAAGTGATCACAAATCACTTAGTTTCAAAATATCATGGAATTACCCAGATAACTGCAATCAAATCTCCGTCCCAGATTACTTGGATGGGCTAAATTGGGATGTCCTGACTATGGGTCAGGTAGGTGATCTTGGTTGCCAATATGACGTTTTTCAGAGCATAGTTCTAGCTTCCCAGACAACTTTTGTTCCGAGTAGGGAAATTAGATCTAACAAAAATGATCCCAAATGGATGAACAATAGATTAAAACATCTCATTGGTCAAAAGAGAGGCATATATAGGCGTATCAAAAGAGGGGATGGGCAGTTAAGAAATCAATATATTCAATTAAAGAGAGAAATAAAGAAAGGAATAAGAAAAGCAAAAAGGGATTATGAGGCTAAGGTCGCAAGGGATTCAAAGACTAACCCAAAAGGGTTCTTTCAGGTATACAGAAGTAAGATTAGGGACAAGACTGGCCCACTTAAGAGTAACTCTGGTCAGATCACTGACAGTGATAAGGATATGTGTGAAATACTAAATACCTACTTCCTCTCAGTTTTCACCCAGGAAAATACTAGCGAGATTCCTGTAATAATAGATTACGTAGAACAGGATGATAATAAACTATGTTCAATAGCGGTAACTAGTGACATGGTCCTCAGACAAATAGAGAAACTAAAACCCAACAAATCCCCCGGTCCTGATGAACTGTTTGCAAAGGTGTTAAAGGAATGTAAAGAGGAACTTAGCATACCTTTGGCCAATCTTTTCAACATATCACTACAAACTGGCATAGTGCCTGATAAGTGGAAAATGGCAAATGTAATACCTATGTACAAGGCAGGTGACAGGTCCTTGGCTCCGAACTATAGACCAATAAGCCTTACCTCTATAGTGGGAAAAGTTATGGAATCAATAATTGCCGAAGCAATTCGTAGCCATCTTGAAAAGCACAGATTGATTAATGATTCTCAACACGGTTTTACAAAGGGGCGTTCCTGTCTTACGAATTTACTAACTTTTTTCACTAAGGTGTTTGAGGAGGTAGATCATGGTAATGAATATGATATTGTGTATATGGACTTCAGTAAGGCTTTCGATAGAGTTCCACCCCAGAGGCTATTGAGGAAACTTAAGGCACACGGAATAGGAGGAGAAATGTTTTCCTTGGTAGAGGCATGGCTGACAAATAGACAGCAGAGAGTTTGCATTAATGGGGAGAAATCAGAATGGGGGCATGTCACAAGCGGTGTTCCTCAGGGGTCAGTGTTGGGCCCGTTGTTGTTCACAATTTACATAAACGACATAGATGAGGGAATAAATAGCGACATAAGCAATTTTGCTGATGATACCAAAATAGGCGGTCCAATTCATTCTAATGAGGACATTAGAGCACTCCAGGATGATTTGAATAGACTGACACAATGGTTGGAGAAGTGGCAGATGCAGTTTAATATTGACAAATGCAAAATTCTAAATGTTGGACAGTTAAATAACCATGCCACACATAAATTAAATAACGAAGATCTTAATACTACTGATTGCAAAAAGGATTTAGGAGTTCTGGTTAGCAGTAATCTAAAACCAAGACAACAGTGCATTAGTGTTCGCAATATAGCTAACAGAATTCTTGGCTTCATATCTAGAAGTATAAATAATAGAAGTCCTCAGGTTGTGCTTCAACTTTATATATCATTGGTTAGGCCTCATTTAGACTATGCTGCTCAGTTCTGGTCACCGTATTACAGAATGGATATAAATGCTTTGGAAAACATACAAAGGAGGATCCCATGTATCAGAAATCTTCCCTATGAGGATAGACTGAGGGCCCTGAATCTGCACTCTCTCGAAAAACGTAGAATTAGGGGGGATATGATCGAGGTGTATAAATGGAAAACTGGAATAAATAAAGGGGATGTAAATAGTGTGCTGAAAATTTCCAGTCGAGACAGGACATGCAGCAATGGTTTCAAGTTGGAAAAATTCGGATTCAGGAAGGATATAGGAAAGCACTGGTTGTGGATGGGCGGAACAAGCTCCCGAGTATAGTTATTGAGGCTAAAACGTTGTGTAGTTTTAAAAATAGGTTAGATAAATACATGAGTGGGTGTGGGTGGGTGTGAGTTGGACCTGACTAGCTTTGCTGCTGGGTCTGGTACAGTGCTCCTTCCTTGAGTTGGGATGACCAGACTGGGTGGGTCATTGGGATAATCTGGGGGGTGGGTCATTGGTCTAATCCGGAAGGGGGGGACATGGACCTGCTCCGCATGGGTCAGTAGGCCTGTTGCAGTGTTCCTACTTTCTTATGTTCTCATTATGATTTCCTAGACACCTGATACATCTAGTAAGGTCTTCCAATCTTTCCATTTTAACATCCCATGAATTATAGGCATTACAGTTCTTAGAGAAATGAGTACCGTTGCAGAAGATACAATCTCTCCTTTCTTTGCCTGACCTCTTATCAACTGGGCTACCCTTATTGTGGTACTTCCTCCTCTTGCTTTGATGTGAAGAACCACTATTACTGCCCCCTGTCACCTGATATGTGCCTACGTAACCCAGTTTAGTAGGTGGCTTATGATTATTGACATTGGGATAAATTTTCCTTTTGTAGAACTTGACAGGTGCACTGGGGTCTGTAGACGTGGTATTCCTGGAGGTAATGGGTTGGCTGGTCTGCAGATGGACAATTAGCTCCTGCAGGCCCACTCTTATTTCTTCCAACCCGAAGTAACCCTTGTGAAATCTGTTAGATAGCCACTCTACTGTCTTGTGGTTCAATTTATTCTGAATCAAGGCACTCAGCAACCACTCTGCTCCCTCCAGATCATATTTATTACTCAAGGTCTTGAGAGTGCTTTCTAGTTTGATCCTAAATTGCTGTAAGCCGTTTTGGTTGTGACCTGGAGTCTTCAAACTAGCCAAAATAGCTACTAGATCCAGCCTACTTTGCTCCAAGTTACCATAAGTGACCTCCAACAAGTCTACTGCCTCACTATATGAGTCATCTACATTTGGGAATGCTTGTATGAGAACATGCGCATCTCCCCTTACTTGTCCCTTTACATAGCATAAATTGGTAACACTTGCAAGATCACTCCTATCATGTACGACTGCTTTAAAGATAGACCAAAACTCTTCCCAGTTTTCCCCCGGTTTAAAAACACAGACATGCATAATTCTGGGAGTTTTGGTAGACATCTCTGATTTTCCTTACTAGGTTGACCAACAACATTGTCTACACCCTTTACCTTCTCTAAAACCATAGTTTTGCAGGACACAATGTTGTCCTCCACTTCATAATACTGATCCAGCAGCTGCCCCTTTCAGCATCATCTGCATAATTCACCAATAGATCTCTCTCACAGTCCTATACCACAATTTTATGACTCATATCTATTTTCTAAGGCATCTAGGTGTAGCTTTAATTCTTCATGGTTTACCGTTTCTTGTTTCGTTAACTCCATAAAATTGTTGAATGATTTAGTAACATGACCTTCCCAGCTTGTAGTGATGCTTTCTTTGCTTTTTGGGATCCATGGACTTGCCACCACAAATAACTTTCTCAGAAACCCAGCCATGGTTAGGGAATTAATAATCACCCAATTATAAACTTAAGTAGACACCCTTTTGAGAGTAATTTTTTTTGCATTTTACTATTGTATAAATTTCCTAGCCACCCATGTGCTAGTAATTAATTGGGCCCAAATTTTCATCACCACACGACCCCAAATTTAAAATTTGTGTACCCTGTACCCACTTCCTTCAATCAGTCACTTAATTATTAAGTAAATTTAAATTCAATTAATTTTATCACTGATTGCATGCGGTTCGAAGGACCCGCGGGCAGAAAATGGAAAATTTTATAGGGGTATACCTGTATGTACCTCAACATTACATGCATATGAGTAATCTCATGGGAGACAGTAACTATATTGTTTACAGTAGACACCCGTGTAGACATGTGAGAAAACTTAACCACTTTCCCGGTCACTACAGGTGGGCCCTTTGACACTCACAATCTTATCCATATCTTCCGAGACCAATATAAATTGGATAGCACCCACAAGTATGGAGCAACTAATTTTAATTGTGGAATGTACAGATTATATTAGTTTAACTGAATGAAGGGGGGGGTAGGTTACACATGGATATATCCATCAAGGGAAAAACATTTTTACATAACCCCACCACTTACCAGATTTTTCTCTGGTGGTCATTGATGTAGCTGGGTCACCCATAACCCATCCAATTACAACATACCTAACTGGCCAGTATCAGTCTGCTATAACTAGAAAGGTTACTTAACTGTGGGTGACTGATGCTCCTTATTTCCTCCATTCACCACCTCATTTCGATGTCCTGTTACACCGACACGGTTCTTATTTCAGCAGGACGAGGTATCCGTTGGTTTGTCCCGGTTTAGAAGTCGTGACTCTATAAAAACTTCGCTATCCTTGGGACAGGAACAACGAGGTCTAACATGTTCACTCAGAGCAAGGCGACTTATTTCACCTCACGCATTCTCTTAGTGTTATTATCATTGATTACATTACAATTCACAAGACGATTTAATGTCTCATAATTATTATACACATTAGAGGTCACTCCATTAAGATCTGAGACCGATGAGTGAGGATTAAATCACAGGTATTTTCCCCTTAACACACTCCATGGCGGCACACCAGTCACCCCGGTCCCACCATTATTCACTAATTTTACCATTTTGTTACGGTGGTCCCGTAAATCACGTTCCCTCACTCTTTACAAGGAACAGTTACGACACTTCCTATTATGAAGTGAGGCCTATATTAATCCTTATGCTGCCATGAACGCCAATTTTCTGGTCCCATGCTTTTCCAGCCTCTTCACTCAATTCAAAACACTCCCACTCCCTGATGCCCTGTGTCAACTTGTTCCCCCGCACATCCGCCCAGGTGCAGCGGGAACCCTCTTGGTTCTATTCCATTTTCAAATACATTTTGACCCAAATCAACACATTAAACACTTATTAGGCACTATAGCTTCGGAAATTAAATAATTTCCACACTGTTTGTGAGCAATTTTATAAACATGATTTAGCTTCAGTTTTACTCTGTCTTCAACATTCAGCATATCCAACTGCTGTAATTCATCCTGGCCTACATGTTCTCTTGGTCCCAACCCCAGGATGAATCTTACGATTTTGTTCTGGGTGATTTGCAGTCTATCTTTCAGTTTTTTTGTCAAGGCAGAGTACCATGAAGAGCAAGCGTATACGACGTTTCTACAAGAAATTATAGTCATTTACATCAGGTATTGTGACGGTGATATGGGTAGCGCGTCTGCTCACAGCCCATATATTTTTTTTGAAATTTTTTCCTTGTTTTTTTATCGTTTTTTCTTGCATTGTTCTTTCTAATATAATAATTGACTATTTGGCATCATAAAACAGTAGGCAGAGCTTTTACATAGACTTCCAGCTAATCAGGAACCATCTAGGAACACCGGCAGTATTCCCGCTCCAGAGAGCCAGGAGAAATCACTTCATTGTTACTCTTATATCAACTCTACGGCTTATTTATCTATCAGAATTGATCTAATATGATATAATAAACACTGTAAATAACATACAAACATGTTATATACTCTAGACTGAAATAGGCCATAATATTTCGAGAGTCCACCAGGAATATTTCGATATAAATCTGTTACTCCTCTCAATGTCGTCTTTGAGTAAAAGAAAACGGTGTTTTGAAGAGGATAACTGCACTAGAACATCAGTTTACTAAGAAACACCTAAATAAACGCGATTTTCGCGATTTTTTTTTTTTTTTTTGAGACGGCGGGCCGGCCGGCGCTCCAGGCCAATATCTCGGAAGTAACTTATTCACTCATTTCGCTTTACTTTTCCTTTATTACTTAATTAAGGGAATAATATTCACAGAAATTGTAAAATAATGATTTTCTCTAATTACTGAAGGTACAATTTTGGAAATATTCCAGATATTTTGGGATTTATGTGGGAGTAAAGGCAGATATTTTGCAACATTCCTAGAACTAACAAACTTTTTTTTTTTTTTTTGTGAAATAAAGATGAGACATTTAGAGGACATTATACCTTTAGAAATTCGTACAAGCATTGTTCTCTCGGCACTAAGTGTCCAAACAACCTTACGTCGTCCCACATAGGACTACCATCCTGCCAAAGGGCATTTTCAGTAAATCAGTTCTTTTTCAGTCTTTTCTCAGTTGTTGTTTGAGGTATCTTATTGACAATATATTTACAGGAAAGAGAGAAAACACTCCGTCTTGTGTACCAAAACTGGAGGAAATTGGACGGAAAGCAACAACAAAAAAAAAATCATTGCTTCACAGGGCCCTGAAGACCAACTATCCAAATGTTGTCTTTTTTTTTTCATGAAGGAAGCTCACAAAACCTCAAAACCCTGCCAATGTATGCCACATTTCTGACACTATCCTAACTGCACTAGACTTTGAGAAAGCCATTGACAACATGCCCATGCACTCAGGCCCAGCCCAAGCTCAAGTAATTCTGTGTTCATTAAGAACTTTTGGAAATTATTTAATTTCCGAAGCTATAGTGCCTAATAAGTGTTTAATGTGTTGATTTGGGTCAAAATGTATTTGTATTTTGAATGGAACCAACTGGGTTCCCACTGCGCCTGCACAGATGTGCGGGGTATAGGTCGAGCTGGGGTACTGGTGGCGGGAGTGTTTTGAATGTAGTGAGGAAGCTGTGAAACATGGGATCAAGAAATTGACGTTCACGGCGGCCTAAGGATTAACATAGGCCTCACTTCCTAATAGGAAGTGTCGTAATTGTTCCTGGTGAAGTGAGGGAACGAGATTTACGGGACCACCATGATAAAGTGGTAAATAAGTGGATAATAGTAGGACCGTGAGTGACGGGTGCGCCGCCATGAATGTGTCCAGGAAAATTACCAGTGAGATTAATCCTCACTCATCGTCTCCAGATCTTAATGGAGTGACCTCTAATGTGTATAATAATTATGAGACGTTAAAATCGTCTTGTGAATGGTAATGTAATCAATGATAATAACATTAAGTTAAGAGAATGCGTGAAGTGAAATAAATCGCCCTGCTCTGAGTGAACGAGTGGTTCTCGTCCCAAGGATAGCGAAGTTTTATGGAATCATGACTTCTAAACTGGGACAAACCAACGGATACCTCGTCCTGCTGGAATAAGAACCGTGTCGGTGTAGCAGGACATCGAAAAGAGATGGTGAATGGAGGAAATAAGGAGCATCAATCACCCACAGTTAAGTAACCTTTCTAGTTATAGCAGACTGATACTGGCCAGTTAGGTATGTTTTAATTGGATAGGTTATGGGTGATCCAGCCACATCAAGTGACCACCAGAGAATATCTGGTAAGTGGTGGGATTATGTACAAGTGTTTTTTCCTTGATGGGTATATCCATGTATAACCTAACCCCCCCCCTTCATTCAGTTAAACTAATATAATCTATACAGTCCACAATTAATTAGTAGTGCCCTACTTGAGGGTGCTACCCAATTTATACTGGTCTCGGATAGATATGGATAAGATTGAGAGGGTCGAGGGGCCACCTGCAGTGACCAGAGGTGGTTAAGTTTTCTCACATGTCTACATGGTGACTACGGTAAACAATATCGCTGTTGTCTCCCAAGGAGATTACTCGTATGCATGTAATGTTGAGGTACGTACAAGTAATCACTCTTATAAAATTTTCCACATCTGCCCGCTGGTCCTTCCTGAACCGGATACAATCAGTGAAAAATTATTGAATTAATTACTTTAATAATTAAGTGACTGATGAAGAAAGTGGGTATAGGGTACACAAATTTAATCGGTCGTGTGGTGGATGATAATTAGCCCAATTAATTACTAGCACATGGGTGGCTAGGATTTATACAAGTGCAAGAATTACTCACACAAAGTGTCTACTTAAGTCGTATAATTGGTGATTATTAATTCCCTAACCATGGCTGGGTCTGAGGAAGTTAGTGCGGCTGGCAAGTCCATGGATGCCAAAGCAAAGAAAGCGTCACTACAAGCTCGGAAGGGTCATGTTACTAAATCATTCAACAAGTGTATGGGTATACACTTGTTGTATGAGTTAATAAGACAAGAAACAGTAAACCCTGATAAATTAAAGCTACACCTAGATGCCTTAGAAGTAGATATGAGTCATATAAATTGTGGTATAAGGACTGAGAGCGATCTTCTGGTGAATTGTGCAGATGATGCTAAAAGAGAGCGGCTGCTGGATCAATTTTATGAAGTGGAGGACAACATTGTGTCCTGTAAAACTAAGGCTTTAGAGAAGGTAAAGGGTGTAGACAATGTTGTTGGTCAACCTAGTAAGGAAAATCAGAGGTGTCTACCAAAACTCCCAGAATTATGCATGTCTGTGTTTAATCCGGGAGAAAACTGGGAGGAGTTTTGGTCTATCTTTAAAGCAGTCGTACATGATAGGAGTGATCTTGCAAGTGTTACCAAATTATGTTATTTAAAGGGACAAGTAAGGGGAGATGCGCATTTTCTCATACAAGCATTCCCAAATGTAGATGACTCCTATAGTGAGGCAGTTGACTTGTTGGAGGCCACTTACGGTAACTTGGAGCAAAGTAGGCTGGATCTAGTAGCTAATTTGGCTAGTTTGAAGACTCCAGATCACAACCACAACAGCTTACTGCAATTTAGGATCAAACTAGAAAGCACTCTTAAGACCTTGAGTAATAAATATGATCTGGAGGGAGCAGAGTGGTTGTTGAGTGCATTGATTCAGAATAAATTGAACCACAAGACAGTAGAGTGGCTATCTAACAGATATCACAAGGGTTACTTCGGGTTGGAAGAAATAAGAGTGGGCCTGCAGGAGCTAATTGTCCAACTGCAGACCAGCCAACCCATTACCTCCAGGAATACCACGTCTACAGACCCCAGTGCATCTGTCAAGTTCCACAAAAGGAAACTTTATCCCAATATTAATAATCATAAGTCACCTACTAAACTGGGTTACGTAGGCACATATCAAGTGACAGGGGGCAGTAATAGTGGTTCTCCACATCAAAGCATGAGGAGGAAGTACCGCAATAAGGGTAGCCCAGTTGATAAGAGGCCAGGCAAAGAAAGGAGAGATTGTATCTTCTGCAACGGTACTCATTTCTCTAAGAACTGTAATGCCTATAATTCATGGGATGTTAAAATGGAAAGATTGGAAGAGCTTGCTAGATGTATCAGGTGACTAGGAAATCATAATGTAATGGATTGCCGTGCTAACTTGCACCATTGTTATCAGTGTAACAAGGGAAGACACCACATAGCTATGTGTAAGGGCGGATCTAATTGTAATAATGGTAAAAATAGTACTGATAGTGATAATAACCCGGACACAACAGTAGCCAACGTAAAGATTGCAGCTAATGTCGGTAATGATGGCCTAGCTGAGGAAGCTTTACCTGTGTTGGATGTGGTGATTAATGATAAACGCCGTAAATCCAAAACTGTAACAGCATTACTGGATCAGGGATCACAACGTACCTTCATAAAACGTAATTGCCTTAATGGGATGAAGGTACAAATGGGAGATCCTGCTATACTCAAGTTATCTGGCTTTCTCTCGAATAAGAAGGCCCAGTCATACGACACAGTTAATGTAACTGCCAGGCAGGGATATGAGAGAAAACGTATTAATGCCGTAATTGTGGATAGGCTCCCAGAGAAAATATCTACAATAGGGCTTGGTAACACTACTGAAAGGCTTTCAAGTAAGGTAAATTTGGCACCTTCTGGTGTAAATAATGATTCTGTGGGGCCAATAGATATTTTGATAGGTAGTGACTATTATGCCACCTTTGTAAAGGGTATGACAAAGAAATGCGGAGTCACCCTTCTAAGGACAGCAGGAGGTCACGTGATGTATGGCAGGCTTCCTCGTACTGATAATGAATGACTGGAGGAAGCCATAAATACAGTTACGGTGTGTCTTACTCATGAAATATCACCCCAGTATAAATATACTTCAATAGAGGATGAAGTTGAATCTGTGTATAAATTATGGGAATTGGACAGCATAGGGATCAATGTAAATGAAGAAAATCCAGATGATTCATTTACTCAAGAACAATACCAGAAGGATGTTAAATTTGAATCTGGACAATACTGGGTGAGACTTCCGTGGAAGCTGAACCATCCAGACCTACTAACTAATTACCGGATGGCGTATGGACAATTAAAGGCTCAGCTCCACGAACTGAGCAAGACACCAGAACTGTTGACTGCTTACGATGATATAATTAATGATCAGTTAAATAATAAATTCATAGAGGAGGTACCTCCCGAGCAAGCCCAGATTTATGGTCATTATTTGCCACATCACAGAGTGAAGAAGGATTCTAATACCACACCTCTGAGGATTGTGCTTAATTGTAGTGCCAGGAGTAACAAAAATGTACCTAGTTTGAATGACTGCTTGATAACAGGTCCGTCGTTGACGAAAAAACTGGGAGACATATTATTAAACTTTAGGGTTAAGAATTATGCCTTTACGGCGGACATAAGTAAAGCTTTCCTGAGAGTGGGTCTGCATGAGGCTGACCGGGATTGCACTAGGTTCTTATGCCCCGAGGATCCTAATGACCCACTTAGTCCCCTGAAGACTTTTCGCTTCAGGAGTGTATTGTTTGGTGCTACCTCCAGTCCGTTCCTACTCCAGGCAACGATAAATGCGCACCTTAAGCGTACGGGTGGTCCACTGAGTGGAGTAATGGGTAAACAATTTTATGTGGACAATTTCCTGGGGGTGACGTCTACTGAAGAGGAACTAATGAGCATATATGAAGGGGATAATAAAATAATGCAAGGTGCAAATATGCCCCTGAGGGAATGGAACAGTAATTCGTCCAGTTTAAGGGCTCAAATAAATAAAGACAACCCTGGAGTTGAAGTGTCTAAATATAGTAATGTGCTGGGACTGACTTGGGACACACAGAGAGACTTGTTATCGTTAAGGTCTAATAACTACAGCATGCCCAATAAATTAACCAAGAGAGTCTTACTTGCGGAAGTTTCAAAATGCTTCGATCCACTAGGCTTAGTGTCCCCATTTACCATAAGAGGAAAATTGTTGATACAAGAAGCATGGAAGATTAAGTGTGCTTGGGATGAAACCCTACCTGAGGAATTTGTTGAAAGGTGGGAAGAACTAATAGGTGAATATGTAAAATTACCAATGTTGGAGTTCCCACATAATGTGGCCAGTCAAGATGGAGAAAATGTACTCCACATTTTTTGCGATGCTTCGAAATTAGCATATGGAGCAGTCGCTTACCTTCAATGTAATAGTGCCATTTCTCTTGTTATGTCTAAGGCTAAGGTGGCTCCAATCAAATCACGTACCTTACCTCAGTTGGAATTAACGGCCATTTATGTAGGTGTCAAATTAGCCAATTATATAAGAAAAAAATTGCGAGAGATATATATCAGCGACACCGTAATTTGGTCTGATAACGAGGTATCCTTACAATGGATTAGTAATGGTAACAGTAAGATTGTGTATTTACAAAACAGAGTCGCTGAAATCAATCAAATGCAGGAGAAATATAACAGTTTGGGATAGCATATGTTAACCTTTAATCACATTCCTGGTGACGAGAATCCGGCTGACTTCTTGTCTCGAGGCTTGACTTATGAAAAATTTGTGAGTGCTTTATCGTGGTTTAAAGGGCCAAGTTGGCTGGTGGACAAAATTAACTGGCCAGTGAAAAAGGCTCATATTGCTCCTGTCGAAATTACGGTGAGCACCGCTCCAGTCAGTAGTCCCTCCTTAGCCATTGACATTAATAGGTATTCTTCCTTACCCAAGCTGATTAGCATGACAAGGTTAGTGTTTAAATTTATAAGTAAGATGAATATCTCATATAATTTTCCCCATCCCCTGAAATACTGGCTACAGAGGGTACAAGAAGAAACCTACAAGAATGAGATTAAATTAATGATGGACGGAAAAATTGTGAAAGGCTCAATAATAAAAAAGCTGGGGCTGTATTTAGAGGATGAGGTAATTAGGTGCAGAGGCAGGTTACAAAATGCTGAATTGGGGGAATATGCTAAGCACCCTATCTTGCTGCCCAAAACTCATCACCTGACAACCTTGATTGTCTTTAATGCCCATAATAACGTGATGCACGGTGGGGTACAGGATACCTTAAACTGTATTCGGGAAGCCTTCTGGATTCCACTAGGACGGCAAAGTGTAAAAAGGGTTATCAAGTCGTGTGTAATATGTCGCCGGGTGGATGCCAGAACCTACATGTACCCATGTCCCCACCATTGCCCAAGGAACGCGTGCAGTTGGTAAAACCATTTGATGTGACCGGAGTGGACTACAGTGGGCCAATCATTTTAACAGGTACTTCAGATGGTGTTCCCTTGAAGGTGCATGTATGTCTATTTACTTGTACAGCTACTAGGGCTGTTCATCTAGAAGTGGCTCAGGACTTGTCTGCAGAACAGTTCATACAGCTGTTCCGGAAATTTGCAGCTAGGAGATCCTGTCCAAGATTGATGATCTCAGATGCCACCAATTTTGTAGCGGGTGCTCAACACTTGATGGAATTAAATAAGAGTGATGATATACAGTCTTTGTTGACCCAGCGAGGGTGTCTGGAAATTTATTACTCCCAGAGCCTCTTGGCAGGGAGGATTGTCCGAAAGAATGATAGGTACAGTGAAAAGATGTCTTCGTAAGGTGCTATACAGGAAGAGAATTAATTTGGAGGAATTCCATGCAGTGTTGGTGGAGGCAGAGAATCGGGTAAACAATCGCCCTCTGTCATACATGAGCGATACTCCTGACGCGGAGATCCTGACTCCCTCTCACCTAATATGCGGACGAAGGTTAGAAGCTGCACCTATCTATAGAGATAATCCCGAGGGAAGTGATGAGGATTACAATAACGTGACCGTGTTGAGTGATAAGTTCAAGATGTTAAATAAGGTAATTACTCATTGGTCCGATGTGTGGCGTAAAGAATATCTTCTTACACTACGTGAACACTTTTATGGTGTGCGAGAGGCAGTAAACCGACAGAACATTCAACCAGGTGACATTGTGTTAATTGATACTGAACAACATCGAACATTGTGGCCTCTGGGCAAGGTAGTTACATTATACCCAGATGCACAAGGTGTTGTCAGAAACGTCAAAGTGTTGTGTCGTGGTCAGGAAAGTTTGCGTACCATTAATAAATTAATTCCCTTAGAATTAAATGGTGTTCAATCCAGTGCAGATGGAAATCTAAGGGAAAGTGACATGAGTGATATTGAAGACACTGACCGAATAATGCAAGAAGAAATTGTAGTAAGACCCACTAGGAAAACAGCAGCACAATTTAGAGAGGGCTGGAATCGTCTCCTGGACTTCCGCCCGGCCGCAGTGTGGAAATTATTTAATTTCCGAAGCTATAGTGCCTAATAAGTGTTTAATGTGTTGATTTGATTCAAAATGCATTTGTATTTTGGATGGAACCAACTGGGTTCCCACTGCGCCTGCACAGATGTTTGGGGGTATAGGTCGAACTGGGGCACGTGGTGGCGGAAGTGTTTTGAATGTAGTGAGGAAGTTGTGAAACATGGGATCAGGAAATTGGCGTTCACGGTGGCCTAAGAATTAATATAGGCCTCACTTCCTAATAGGAAGTGTCGTAATTGTTCCTGGTGAAGCGTGAGGGAACGAGATTTACGTGACCACCGTGATAAAGTGGTAAAATAAGTGGATAATAGTAGCACCGTGAGTGACGGGTGCGCCGCCATGGAATGTGTCCAGGGGAAATTACCCGTGAGTTAATCCTCACTCATCGGTCTCAGATCTTAATGGAGTGACCTCTAATGTGTATAATAATTATGAGACGTTAAATCGTCTTGTGAATGGTAATGTAATCAATGATAATAACATTAAGTTAAGAGAATGAGTGAAGTGAAATAAATCGCCCTGCTCCGAGTGAACGCGTGGTTCTCGTCCCGAGGATAGCGAAGTTTTATGGAATCACGACTTCTAAACTGGGACAAACCAACGGTTACCTCGTCCTGTTGGAATAAGAACCGTGTCGGTGTAACAGGACATCGAAAAGAGATGGTGAATGGAGGAAATAAGGAGCATCAATCACCCACAGTTAAGTAGCCTTTCTAGTTATAGAAGACTGATACTGGCAAGTTAGGTATGTTTTAATTGGATAGGTTATGGGTGATCCAGCCACATCAAGTGACCACCAGAGAATATCTGGTAAGTGGTGGGATTATGTAACATAAGATAAGATAAGATTTCGTTCGGATTTTTAACCCCGGAGGGTTAGCCACCCAGGATAACCCAAGAAAGTCAGTGCGTCATAGAGGAATGTCTAACTTATTTCCATTGGGGTCCTTAATCTTGTCCCCCAGGATGCGACCCACACCAGTCGACTAACACCCAGGTACCTATTTGCTGCTAGGTGAACAGGACAACAGGTGTAAGGAAACGTGTCTAATGTTTCCACCCGCCGGGAATCGAACCCGGGCCCTCCGTGTGTGAAGCGGAGGGCTTTAGCCACCAGGCCACCGGGCCAAGTGTTTTTCCCTTGATGGGTATATCCATGTGTACCCTACCCTTCCCCCCCCTTCATTCAGTTAAACTAATATAATCTATACAGTCCACAATTAATTAGTAGCGCCGTACTTGTGGGTGCTACCCAATTTATACTGGTCTCGGATAGATATGGATAAGATTGTGAGGGTCGAGGGGCCACCTGCAGTGACCAGAGGTGGTTAAGTTTTCTCACATGTCTACATGGGTGACTACGGTAAACAATATCGTTGTTGTCTCACAAGGAGATTACTCGTATGCATGTAATGTTGAGGTACGTACAAGTAATCACTCCTTTAAAATTTTCCACAGAACTGCAAGAAGCCACTTTCGTGAGCCCTAAGTATACTCTGGAGAAGGAGTTTAAATATGGGTAAAATTCTACAGTCCCTAAAAACAACAGTTATAACCCACTCCATGACAGTGACAGGAAAGCATTAGCTAAGAACTATAGACCAATAGCTCTAACGTCCCAGATAATAAAAATCTTCGAAAGAGTACCAAGAAACATAACTACAAACCACTTGGATTTCAACAAAAAATGCACAGTCCAGAGCAGGTCGCTCGTGCCTCTCGCAACTACTGGGTCACTATGATATGATACTGGATGTATTGGGAGTCAAACAGAATACAGATGTAACTTACAGACTTTGCAAAAGCCTCTGACAACTGTGATCATGGTGTAATAGCGCACAAAATTCGTGTTAAAGGCATAACTGGAAAAGTGAGCAGATGGATCTTCAATTATCTAACCAATTGAACACAAAGAGTAGTGGTAAAAAGAGTTATTGGAAGCTGCCTTAGAGAAAAGTCCTGTTCCACATGTCACAGTACTCGTCCCCATCCTGTTTCTCATCCTCATATCAGACATAGACGGAAATATAATCCACAGCACTGTGTTATCCTTTGCAGACGATACTAGATCTGCACGAGACTGTCATCCATTGAGGACATAGTTAACCTTCAATAAGGTATAAACCAAGTTTTCCAATACGCAACAGAAAACAATATGTCCATTGAAGACAAATTTCAGCTACTATGTTATGCATAACTGGAGTGGTTAATTAAAACTGAATATACTACAAACTCTAATTATACAATAAAGTGGAAAAGTAATGTGAGGGACCGTGGAGAGGTAATGTCTAAGGATCTCACTTTCGAGGATCACATCAGTGCCACGATCACAACTGTGAAGAAAATGATAGGATGTATAACGAGAACTTTCAAAACAAGAGATGGCAAGCCACTGATGATCCTTTTTAAATCATTTGCTCTCTCTAGGCAGGAATAATGCTTGGAGATGAATGGTTCAAAGAACCGACATGTTGCTAAATTAGACACATATGCAACTCTTGGGTATTTTTTATTGAGGAAACGTTTCGCCACACAGTGGCTTCATCAGTCCATACAAAGGATAAACTTGAAGAACAGGAGGAGAATGAGGAAATCAGTCCCTCAGCCTTGAGTCGATGTGGTCAGTCCATCAATCTTGAATAGAATACGGCATATGAGCGAGAAGCAGCTTATAAACCGTAGACAGGAGAGGTGCAACAGTCGTAGGTGGTGTCACATTTGTCCAATGTGGAAGTAGGTCGTGCCCAAGGGTTAGGCAAGCGAAGAATTCCCAAGTATTAAGATCCCAAGAAGTTGCAGTGGCTGACAGGAATGTAGATGAATGGTTCAAAGAACCGACATGTTGTTAAATTAGACACATGTGCAACTCTTGGTATCTTTATTGAGGAAACGTTTCGCCACACAGTGGCTTCATCAGTCCATACAAAGGATAAACTTGAAGAACAGGGGGAGAATGAGGTAATCAGTCCCTCAACCTACTTCCATATTAGACAAATTTGACTCCATGGTATAAACCTTGGTAATAAATACCGACAAGTTGGTTTAGAAAGACACGTAAGCAAACACTATAACATATTTATTAGAAAACGTTTCGGTCCTGGGACCTTGATCACTTCTGATCAAGGTCCCAGGACCGAAACGTTTTCTAATAAATATGTTATAGTGTTTGCTTACGTGTCTTTCTAAACCAAATTTGACTCCACCTATGACTGCTGCACCTCTCCTGCCATACGGCTTATAAGCTGCTTCTCCGCTCCTATGCCGTATTCCATTCAAGATTGATGGACTGACCACATCGACTCAAGGCTGAGGGACTGATTACCTCATTCTCCTCCTGTTCTTCAAGTTTATCCTTTGTATGGACTGATGAAGCCACTGTGTGGCTAAACGTTTCCTCAGTAAAGATACCCAAGAGTTGCGTATGTGTCTAATTTAACAGGAATAATGCTGCACATTAACATCTCCATTCAAAGCAGGTGAAATTGCAGATCTAGAGAATGTACTGCATGCATAAGATCCGTCAAAGACCTTAACTACTGGGAACACTTGGAAGCAATTGACTTGTACTCGTTGGAGTGCAGGCGAGAGTTGTATCATAATCTACAGTTGGAAAATCCTAGAAGGAATTTTCCCAAATCTGCACACAGAAATCATTCCTGACAAAAGCAAAAGACTGGGACGGCAATGCAAAATTCCCCCTGTGAAAGTAAGGGAGAAATTGGTACACTAAGAGAAAACTTAATAAGTGTCCTGGGCCCAAGACTGTTCAACAGCCTCCTACCATCCACAGGGAAAATTGCTGATAGACCCCTGGCTACCTTCAAAAGGGAGCTGGACAGATACTTAAAGTCGGTGTTGGATCAGCTGGACTGAGGTTCGTTTGTTGAAGTACTGGCGACCAGTAGTAACAACCTGGTTGATAAGGCCCTGGTCCACCGGTAGACCAGGTCGTGGACCGAGCCGCGGGGGCGTTGATCTCCGGAATACCTTCCAGGTAGACTCCAGGTAATGCTGGATACGATAATGTTAGCTTCTGGGAATACTTTAGAAACGTTTATTTCAACCTGGCTTTTGGAAAGAATTATAATTTTCTTAGTATTAGTTTACTAGGAGAGGATTTAAGTGACCAATGCCTCCGCGGCTCTGTCTGAGACCAGGCCTCGTGGAGGATCAGGGTCTGATAAACCAGGCTGTTACTGCTGGCTGCACATAAACCAACGTACGAACCACAGCCCGCTGGTCAGGTACTGATTTCAGGTGAAATGTCCAGCGCCTCCTTGAAGACAGCCAGGGTCTATTGGCAATCCCCCTTATGTATGTTGGGAGGCAGTTGAACAGTCTTGGGAACCTGATACTTATTGTGTTGTCTCTCATTGTACTCGTGGCGCCCCTTCTTTTCAATGGAGGAATGTTGCATCTCCTGCCGAGTCTTTTGCTTTAGTAAGGAGTGATTTTCGTGTGTAGGTTTGGTATTAATCCCTCTAGGATTTTCCAAATGTATATTATCATGTATCTCTTTCGCCTGAGTTCCAGTGAATGCAAATCAAGGGACTTTAAATGTTCAAAGTAATTTAGCTGCTTTAACATACCTATGTTTGCCGTGAAAGTTCTCTGTACATTCTCCATGTTATCAATTTCGCCTGTCTTGAAGGGGGCAGTTAGTGTGCAGCAGTATTCCAGACTAAGGAGAACAAGCTATTTGAAGCGAATCATCATGGGCTTGGAGTCTTTAATTTTGAAGGTTCTCATCAGTCATCCTATCATTTTTCTAGCAGATGAGGAATATACATTGTTGTGGTCTTTGAAGATGAGATCCTTTCATATTATCACTCCCAGGTTCCACACATTATTTTTTCGCTCTATTATGTGGCCACAATTTGTCGTATACCCTGATAAAGATTTAATTTACTTAAGTTTTCCATGTGTGAGTAGTTGAAATTTCTCTTCATTGAACTTTATATTGTTTTCTGCGGCCCATTTAAATATTTGGTTGATCTCCTCTTAGTGTCTTGCAGTGTCTTCGATGGAGAACACTGTCATAGCTATTCGGGTGTCATTCGCAAAGGAAGACACGAAGCTATGGCTTACATCTTTGTCTATGTCAGATATGAGGATGAAGAACAGACTGGAAACAAGTACTGTAACTTGTAGAATAGAGCTTTACACTGTAGCCACCTCAGACTTTACTTCTGCTTCCTTTAATTTTTTGTGTCCTATTTTTTAGGAATTTATAGATCTATCTACCAACTTTTCCTGTCATTCCTTTGTGGACGCATTTTGTACGCTATTACACAATGGTCACACTTGTCAAAGACTTCTTAATGTCTGTGTATACTTCATCTGCATTTTGATTATCTTCTAAAGCATCCAGGACCTTGTCAGTCTTTGTGTTAGAAATAAGATGGAAGAGTTAAGATTAGTTCCAAGTGCTGGTAACATTGATGTATTTGCCAAAACTGAGATGTGGTTTAATATGAAAAATCGGGACATGCTTGCTGAATGTCACGTTCTAGGTTTTAAATTGTTGCAAGTAGATATAAGTATCAGAAAAGGGGGTGGGGTGAGACTGTATGTCCGAGATCACGTGAATTGTTGCATATGAACAGGAATAAAGTCTGAAATAAGACATACATTTTCTGTCTGAATAGAATTTTCAGAGGGGCATGAAAAATTTATTTTAGACGTGATATACCGTCTCCCAAACTTGGAGAGGGACAAAGGGAGACTACTTTGGTAGGAAATGTTTAGGGCCACATGGCACGATAACATAATAATTCTAGGTGACTTTAACTTTAGTCAGATTGATTGGAATTCCTTGATTGGGACTTTGGAATCAAACGACGGATCCTTCACAAACCTAACCCATCTCCACCACTACTACTCACGTGGCCTTCCACCTGATACCTGCCACTATACATACTCGTTTCCTTAGTTATCTCTGTATTAGGACTGTAGAAGCTACTCAGGATGAAACGTTTCCTTCGATAAATGTCCAGAACTGTACATAAGTGTCTATTTCCACATCTTGTCAGTATCACCAGACCATTTCTCTGCTGTCTAGATCCACGTCACAGCCACTCCTACTATACCATGAGCTGTCACTTTCCTTAAACCCTTGAATAACCCACCGGCAATCATATCCCGACTCTTTAAATATAATGACATCCAATTTTCTCCGCACCAAAACGTATTTCAATAATTTTATTCCTATCATTTTGACTATTAGTATAAAATACACTGTTTTCTTCTCTTATTTTTCTATTTAGCTTTGCTTTTCCACAATTTCTTTAATCATTACCGTGTTACTTGATGACTGATATTCTTAAGGTTCATGATATCAAAGCTTAAACAAATATTTCCACTCTCATACCTGATTGACTGTCATTAGTGTTAGAAATATCTAATTGACCCTTATTAATGATAGACAATCTGAGTGACGGCCATTAGTGTTCGACATACCTGAGTGTCCGTCATTAGTGTTAGACATATCTGATTGACATCATTAGGTTTGACATACCTGATTAACCTCTCCTGGCATGTAGCACATGGCATCATTAGTGTTTGACATACCTGATTAACCTCTCCTGGCATGTAACACATGCATCATTAGTGTTTGACATACCTGATTAACCTCTCCTGGCATGTAGCACATGACATCATTAGCGTTTGACATACCTGATTAACCTCTCTGGCATGTAGCACATGACATCATTAGCGTTTGACATACCTGATTAACCTCTCCTGGCATGTAGCACATAACATCATTAGTGTTTGACATACCTGATTGACCTCTCCTGGCATGTAGCACATGACATCATTAGCGTTTGAGATACCTGATTAATCTCTCCTGGCATGTAGCACATGACAATATTAGTGTTTGACATACCTGATTAACCTCTCCTGGCATGTAGCACATGACAATATTAGTGTGTGACATACCTGATTAACCTCTCCTGGCATGTAGCACATGACAATATTAGTGTGTGACATACCTGATTAACCTCTCCTGGCATGTAGCACATGACATTTATTAGTGTTTGACATACCTGATGTAACCTCTCTGGCATGTAGCACATGACAATATTAGTGTTTGACATACCTGATTAACCTCTCCTGGCATGTAGCACATGACAATATTAGTGTGTGACATACCTGATTAACCTCTCCTGGCATGTAGCACATGACAATATTAGTGTTTGACATACCTGATTAAACCTCTCCTGGCATGTAGCACATGACATCATATGTGTGACATACCTGATTAACCTCTCCTGGCTGTAGCACATGACAATATTATGAATGACATACCTGATTAAACCCCTCCTTTGGGATGTAGCACATGACAATATAGTGTATGACATACCTGATTAACCCCTCCCCGGCATGTAGCAATGGCAATATTAGTGTGTGACATACCTGATTAACCTCTCCTGGCATGTAGCACATAACAATATTAGGTGTGACATACCTGATTAACCCCTCCTGGCATGTAGCACATAACATGGAACTTTGTCAACAGATCGACCCTTAACACG
>NC_069482.1:2960336-2999512 GCF_026875155.1 Cherax quadricarinatus | reverse complement strand
TTTCCTGGTTGGGGGCCCGTTGTTGTTCACAATTTACATAAACACAAAAGTGAGGAATAAATAGCGACATAAGCAATTTTGCTGATATCCCAAAATAGGGGGCCAATTCATTCTAATGAGGACATTAGAGCACTCCAGGATGATTTGAATAGACTGACACAATGGTTGGAGAAGTGGCAGATGCGTTTAATATTGACAAATGCAAATTCTAAATGTTGGACAGTTAAATAACCATGCCACACATAAATTAAATAACGAAGATCTTAATACTACTGATTGCAAAAAGGATTTAGGAGTTCTGGTTAGCAGTAATCTAAAACCAAGACAACAGTGCATTAGTGTTCGCAATATAGCTAACAGAATTCTTGGCTTCATATCTAGAAGTATAAATAATAGAAGTCCTCAGGTTGTGCTTCAACTTTATATATCATTGGTTAGGCCTCATTTAGACTATGCTGCTCAGTTCTGGTCACCGTATTACAGAATGGATATAAATGCTTTGGAAAACATACAAAGGAGGATCCCATGTATCAGAAATCTTCCCTATGAGGATAGACTGAGGGCCCTGAATCTGCACTCTCTCGAAAAACGTAGAATTAGGGGGGATATGATCGAGGTGTATAAATGGAAAACTGGAATAAATAAAGGGGATGTAAATAGTGTGCTGAAAATTTCCAGTCGAGACAGGACATGCAGCAATGTTTCAGTTGGAAAAATTCGGATTCAGGAAGGATATAGGAAAGCACTGGTTGTGGATGGGCGGAACAATCCCGAGTATAGTTATTGAGGCTAAAACGTTGTGTAGTTTTAAAAATAGGTTAGATAAATACATGAGTGGGTGTGGGTGGGTGTGAGTTGGACCTGACTAGCTTTGCTGCTGGTCTGGTACAGTGCTCCTTCCTTGAGTTGGGATGACCAGACTGGTGGGTCATTGGGATAATCTGGGGGGTGGGTCATTGGTCTAATCCGGAAGGGGGGGACATGGACCTGCTCCGCATGGGTCAGTAGGCCTGTTGCAGTGTTCCTACTTTCTTATGTTCTCATTATGATTTCCTAGACACCTGATACATCTAGTAAGGTCTTCCAATCTTTCCATTTTAACATCCCATGAATTATAGGCATTACAGTTCTTAGAGAAATGAGTACCGTTGCAGAAGATACAATCTCTCCTTCTTTGCCTGACCTCTTATCAACTTGGGCTACCCTTATTGTGGTACTTCCTCCTCTTGCTTTGATGTGAAGAACCACTATTACTGCCCCCTGTCACCTGATATGTGCCTACGTAACCCAGTTTAGTAGGTGGCTTATGATTATTGACATTGGATAAATTTTCCTTTTGTAGAACTTGACAGGTGCACTGGGGTCTGTAGACGTGGTATTCCTGGAGGTAATGGGTTGGCTGGTCTGCAGATGGACAATTAGCTCCTGCAGGCCCACTCTTATTTCTTCCAACCCGAAGTAACCCTTGTGAAATCTGTTAGATAGCCACTCTACTGTCTTGTGGTTCAATTTATTCTGAATCAAGGCACTCAGCAACCACTCTGCTCCCTCCAGATCATATTTATTACTCAAGGTCTTGAGAGTGCTTTCTAGTTTGATCCTAAATTGCTGTAAGCCGTTTTGGTTGTGACCTGGAGTCTTCAAACTAGCCAAAATAGCTACTAGATCCAGCCTACTTTGCTCCAAGTTACCATAAGTGACCTCCAACAAGTCTACTGCCTCACTATATGAGTCATCTACATTTGGGAATGCTTGTATGAGAACATGCGCATCTCCCCTTACTTGTCCCTTTACATAGCATAAATTGGTAACACTTGCAAGATCACTCCTATCATGTACGACTGCTTTAAAGATAGACCAAAACTCTTCCCAGTTTTCTCCCGGATTAAACACAGACATGCATAATTCTGGGAGTTTTGGTAGACATCTCTGATTTTCCTTACTAGGTTGACCAACAACATTGTCTACACCCTTTACCTTCTCTAAAACCATAGTTTTGCAGGACACAATGTTGTCCTCCACTTCATAATACTGATCCAGCAGCTGCTCCCTTTCAGCATCATCTGCATAATTCACCAATAGATCTCTCTCACAGTCCTTATACCACAATTTATATGACTCATATCTATTTTCTAAGGCATCTAGGTGTAGCTTTAATTCTTCATGGTTTACCGTTTCTTGTTTCGTTAACTCCATAAACTTGTTGAATGATTTAGTAACATGACCCTTCCGAGCTTGTAGTGATGCTTTCTTTGCTTTGGCATCCATGGACTTGCCAGCCACACTAACTTTCTCAGACCCAGCCATGGTTAGGGAATTAATAATCACCAATTATACAACTTAAGTAGACACCTTGTGAGAGTAATTCTTGCATTTTACTATTGTATAAATCCTAGCCACCCATGTGCTAGTAATTAATTGGGCCAATTATCATCCACCACACGACCAATTAAATTTGTGTACCCTGTACCCACTTCCTTCAATCAGTCACTTAATTATTAAGTAATTAATTCAATTAATTTTATCACTGATTGCATGCGGTTCGAAGGACCAGCGGGCAGACATGGAAAATTTTATAGGGGTATTACCTGTATGTACCTCAACATTACATGCATATGAGTAATCTCAATGGGAGACAGTAACTATATTGTTTACAGTAGACACCCCGTGTAGACATGTGAGAAAACTTAACCACTCCTGGTCACTACAGGTGGCCTTCGACACTCACAATCTTATCCATATCTTACCGAGACCAATATAAATTGGATAGCACCCACAAGTATGGAGCAACTAATTAATTGTGGACTGTACAGATTATATTAGTTTAACTGAATGAAGGGGGGGGTAGGTTACACATGGATATATCCATCAAGGAAAAGCATTTGTACATAACCCCACCACTTACCAGATATTCTCTGGTGGTCACTTGATGTAGCTGGATCACCCATAACCTATCCAATTACAACATACCTAACTGGCCAGTATCAGTCTGCTATAACTAGAAAGGTTACTTAACTGTGGGTGACTGATGCTCCTTATTTCCTCCATTCACCACCTCATTTCGATGTCCTGTTACACCGACACGGTTCTTATTTCAGCAGGACGAGGTATCCGTTGGTTTGTCCCGGTTTAGAAGTCGTGACTCTATAAAAACTTCGCTATCCTTGGGACAGGAACAACGAGGTCTAACATGTTCACTCAGAGCAAGGCGACTTATTTCACCTCACGCATTCTCTTAGTGTTATTATCATTGATTACATTACAATTCACAAGACGATTTAATGTCTCATAATTATTATACACATTAGAGGTCACTCCATTAAGATCTGAGACCGATGAGTGAGGATTAAATCACAGGTATTTCCCTTAACACACCTCCATGGCGGCACACCAGTCACCCCGGTCCCACCATTATTCACTAATTTTACCATTTTGTTACGGTGGTCCCGTAAATCACGTTCCCTCACTCTTTACAAGGAACAGTTACGACACTTCCTATTATGAAGTGAGGCCTATATTAATCCTTATGCTGCCATGAACGCCAATTTTCTGGTCCCATGCTTTTCCAGCCTCTTCACTCAATTCAAAACACTCCCACTCCCTGATGCCCTGTGTCAACTTGTTCCCCCGCACATCCGCCCAGGTGCAGCGGGAACCCTCTTGGTTCTATTCCATTTTCAAATACATTTTGACCCAAATCAACACATTAAACACTTATTAGGCACTATAGCTTCGGAAATTAAATAATTTCCACACTGTTTGTGAGCAATTTTATAAACATGATTTAGCTTCAGTTTTACTCTGTCTTCAACATTCAGCATATCCAACTGCTGTAATTCATCCTGGCCTACATGTTCTCTTGGTCCCAACCCCAGGATGAATCTTACGATTTTGTTCTGGGTGATTTGCAGTCTATCTTTCAGTTTTTTTGTCAAGGCAGAGTACCATGAAGAGCAGCGTATACGACGTTTCTACAAGAAATTATAGTCATTTACATCAGGTATTGTGACGGTGATATGGGTAGCGCGTCTGCTCACAGCCCATATATTTTTTTGAAATTTTTTCCTTGTTTTTTATCGTTTTTTCTTGCATTGTTCTTTCTAATATAATAATTGACTATTTGGCATCATAAAACAGTAGGCAGAGCTTTTACATAGACTTCCAGCTAATCAGGAACCATCTAGGAACACCGGCAGTATTCCCGCTCCAGAGAGCCAGGAGAAATCACTTCATTGTTACTCTTATATCAACTCTACGGCTTATTTATCTATCAGAATTGATCTAATATGATATAATAAACACTGTAAATAACATACAAACATGTTATATACTCTAGACTGAAATAGGCCATAATATTTCGAGAGTCCACCAGGAATATTTCGATATAAATCTGTTACTCCTCTCAATGTCGTCTTTGAGTAAAAGAAAACGGTGTTTTGAAGAGGATAACTGCACTAGAACATCAGTTTACTAAGAAACACCTAAATAAACGCGATTTTCGCGATTTTTTTTTTTTTTTTGAGACGGCGGGCCGGCCGGCGCTCCAGGCCAATATCTCGGAAGTAACTTATTCACTCATTTCGCTTTACTTTTCCTTTATTACTTAATTAAGGGAATAATATTCACAGAAATTGTAAAATAATGATTTCTCTAATTACTGAAGGTACAATTTTGGAAATATTCCAGATATTTTGGGATTTATGTGGGAGTAAAGGGCAGATATTTTGCAACATTCCTAGAACTAACAAACTTTTTTTTTTTTTTTGTGAAATAAAGATGAGACATTTAGAGGACATTATACCTTTAGAAATTCGTACAAGCATTGTTCTCTCGGCACTAAGTGTCCAAACAACCTTACGTCGTCCCACATAGGACTACCATCCTGCCAAAGGGCATTTTCAGTAAATCAGTTCTTTTTCAGTCTTTTCTCAGTTGTTGTTTGAGGTATCTTATTGACAATATATTTACAGGAAAGAGAGAAAACACTCCGTCTTGTGTACCAAAACTGGAGGAAATTGGACGGAAAGCAACAACAAAAAAAAAATCATTGCTTCACAGGGCCCTGAAGACCAACTATCCAAATGTTGTCTTTTTTTTTTCATGAAGGAAGCTCACAAAACCTCAAAACCCTGCCAATGTATGCCACATTTCTGACACTATCCTAACTGCACTAGACTTTGAGAAAGCCATTGACAACATGCCCATGCACTCAGGCCCAGGCCCAAGCTCAAGTAATTCTGTGTTCATTAAGAACTTTTGGAAATTATTTAATTTCCGAAGCTATAGTGCCTAATAAGTGTTTAATGTGTTGATTTGGGTCAAAATGTATTTGTATTTTGAATGGAACCAACTGGGTTCCCACTGCGCCTGCACAGATGTGCGGGGGTATAGGTCGAGCTGGGGTACGTGGTGGCGGGAGTGTTTTGAATGTAGTGAGGAAGCTGTGAAACATGGGATCAAGAAATTGACGTTCACGGCGGCCTAAGGATTAACATAGGCCTCACTTCCTAATAGGAAGTGTCGTAATTGTTCCTGGTGAAGAGTGAGGGAACGAGATTTACGGGACCACCATGATAAAGTGGTAAAATAAGTGGATAATAGTAGGACCGTGAGTGACGGGTGCGCCGCCATGGAATGTGTCCAGGGAAAATTACCAGTGAGTTAATCCTCACTCATCGGTCTCAGATCTTAATGGAGTGACCTCTAATGTGTATAATAATTATGAGACGTTAAATCGTCTTGTGAATGGTAATGTAATCAATGATAATAACATTAAGTTAAGAGAATGCGTGAAGTGAAATAAATCGCCCTGCTCTGAGTGAACGAGTGGTTCTCGTCCCAAGGATAGCGAAGTTTTATGGAATCATGACTTCTAAACTGGGACAAACCAACGGATACCTCGTCCTGCTGGAATAAGAACCGTGTCGGTGTAGCAGGACATCGAAAAGAGATGGTGAATGGAGGAAATAAGGAGCATCAATCACCCACAGTTAAGTAACCTTTCTAGTTATAGCAGACTGATACTGGCCAGTTAGGTATGTTTTAATTGGATAGGTTATGGGTGATCCAGCCACATCAAGTGACCACCAGAGAATATCTGGTAAGTGGTGGGATTATGTACAAGTGTTTTTTCCTTGATGGGTATATCCATGTATAACCTAACCCCCCCCTTCATTCAGTTAAACTAATATAATCTATACAGTCCACAATTAATTAGTAGTGCCCTACTTGAGGGTGCTACCCAATTTATACTGGTCTCGGATAGATATGGATAAGATTGAGAGGGTCGAGGGGCCACCTGCAGTGACCAGAGGTGGTTAAGTTTTCTCACATGTCTACATGGGTGACTACGGTAAACAATATCGCTGTTGTCTCCCAAGGAGATTACTCGTATGCATGTAATGTTGAGGTACGTACAAGTAATCACTCTTATAAAATTTTCCACATCTGCCCACTGGTCCTTCCTGAACCGGATACAATCAGTGAAAAATTATTTGAATTAATTACTTAATAATTAAGTGACTGATTGAAGAAAGTGGGTATAGGGTACACAAATTTAATCGGTCGTGTGGTGGATGATAATTAGCCCAATTAATTACTAGCACATGGGTGGCTAGGATTTATACAAGTGCAAGAATTACTCACACAAAGTGTCTACTTAAGTCGTATAATTGGTGATTATTAATTCCCTAACCATGGCTGGGTCTGAGGAAGTTAGTGCGGCTGGCAAGTCCATGGATGCCAAAGCAAAGAAAGCGTCACTACAAGCTCGGAAGGGTCATGTTACTAAATCATTCAACAAGTGTATGGGTATACACTTGTTGTATGAGTTAATAAGACAAGAAACAGTAAACCCTGATAAATTAAAGCTACACCTAGATGCCTTAGAAGTAGATATGAGTCATATAAATTGTGGTATAAGGACTGAGAGCGATCTTCTGGTGAATTTTTCAGATGATGCTAAAGGGGAGCGGCTGCTGGATCAATTTTATGAAGTGGAGGAAAAACATTGTGTCCTGTAAAACTAAGGCTTTAGAGAAGGTAAAGGGTGTAGACAATGTTGTTGGTCAACCTAGTAAGGAAAATCAGAGGTGTCTACCAAAACTCCCAGAATTATGCATGTCTGTGTTTAATCCGGGAGAAAACTGGGAGGAGTTTTGGTCTATCTTTAAAGCAAGTCGTACATGTAGGAGTGATCTGAAAAGTGTTACCAAATTATGTATTTAAAGGGACAAGTAAGGGAGATGCCCCATTTTCTCATCCAAGCATTCCCAATGTAGATGACTCCTATAGTGAGGCAGTTGATTTGGGTTGGAGGCCACTTACGGTAACTTGGAGCAAAGTAGGCTGGATCTAGTAGTTTAATTTGGCTAGTTTGAAGACTCCAGATCACAACCACAACAGCTTATTTGCAAATTTAGGATCAAACTAGAAAGCACTCTTAAGACCGAGTAATAAATTTGATCTGGAGGGAGCAGAGTTGGGTTGTTGATGCATTGATTCAGAATAAATTGAACCACAAGACAGTAGAGTGGCTTCTAACCAGATATCACAAGGGTTACTTCGGGTTGGAAGAAAAAGAGTGGGCCTGCAGGAGCTAATTGTCCAACTGCAGACCAGCCCACCCATTACCTCCAGGAATCCACGTCTACAGACCCCAGTGCATCTGTTCCAAGTTCCACAAAAGGAAACTTTATCCCAATATTAATAATCATAAGTCACTACTAAACTGGGTTACGTAGCACATATCAAGTGACAGGGGGCAGTAATAGTGGTTCCCACAACAAAGCATGAGGAGGAAGTACCGCAATAAGGGTAGCCCATTTTGATAAGAGGCCAGGCAAAGAAAGGAGAGATTGTATCTTCTGCAACGGTACTCCATTTCTCTAAGAACTGTAATGCCTATAATTCTGGGATGTTAAAATGGAAAGAATTGGAAGAGCTTGCTAGATGTTCAGGTGACTAGGAAATCATAATGTAATGGATTGCCGTGCTAACTTGCACCCATTGTTATCATGTAAAAAGGGGGAAGCCCACCACATAGCTTGTGTAAGGGGCGGATCTAATTGTAATAATGGTAAAAATATTACGATAGTGATAATAACCGGAACAACAGTAGCCAACGTAAAGATTGCAGCTAATGTCGGTAATGATGGCCCTAGCTGAGGAAGCTTTTACCTGTGTTGGATGTGGTGATTAATGTAAAAAGGGCCGTAAATCCAAAACTGTAACAGCATTACTGGATCAGGGACACAACGTACCTTCATAAAACGTAATTCCTTAATGGGATAGGTACAAATGGGAGATCCTGCTATCCCAAAAGTTATCTGGCTTTCTCTCGAATAAGAAGGCCCCAGTCATACGAAAACAGTTAATGTAATTTGCCAGGCAGGGATATGAGAGAAAACGTATTAATGCCGTAATTGGGATAGGCTCCCAGGAAAATATCTACAATAGGGCTTGGTAACACTACTGAAAGGTTTTTCAGTAAGGTAAAATTTGGCACCTTCTGGTGTAAATAATGATTCTGTGGGGCAATAGTATTTTGATAGGTAGGGGACTATTATGCCACCTTTTGTAAAGGGTTTTTGACAAAGAAATGCGGAGTCACCCTTCAAGGACAGCAGGAGGTCACGTGATGTATGGCAGGCTTCCTCGTACTGATAATGATGACTGGAGGAAGCCATAAAACAGTTTACGGTTTTGTCTTACTCATGAAATATCACCCCAGTATAAAAAAACTTCAATAGGGGGATAATTTTGAATCTGTGTATAATTTATGGGAATTGGACAGCATAGGGAATCAATGTAAATGAAGAAAATCCGATGATTCATTTACTCAAGAACAATACCAGAAGGAATGTTAAATTTGAATCTGGACAATACTGGGTGAGACTTCCGTGGAAGCTGAACCATCCAGACCTACTAATATAATTACCGGGAGGGCGTATGGACAATTAAAGGCTCAGCTCCACGAACTGAGCAAGACACCAGAACTGTTACTGCTTACGATGATATAATTAATGATCATTAAATAATAAATTCATAGAGGAGGTACCTCCCGAGCAAGCCCAGATTTATGGTCATTATTTGCCACATCACAGATGGAAGAAGGATTCTAATACCACCCCTTTGAGGATTGTGCTTAATTGTAGTGCCAGGAGTAACAAAAAATGTACCTATTTGAATGACTGCTTGATAACAGGTCCGTCGTTGACGAAAAAACTGGGAGACATATTATTAAACTTTAGGGTTAAGAATTATCCCTTTTTCGGGGGGACATAAGTAAAGCTTTCCTGGAGTGGGTCTGCTTGAGGCTGACCGGGATTGCACTAGGTTCTTATGCCCCGAGGATCCTAATGACCCCACTTAGTCCCCTGAAAAACTTTTCGCTTCAGGAGGGGTTATTGTTTGGTGCTACCTCCAGTCCGTTCCTACTCCAGGCAACGTTAAATGCGCCCCTTAAGCGTACGGGTGGTCCACTGAGTGGAGTAATGGTAAACAATTTATGTGGACAATTTCCTGGGGGTGACGTCTACTGAAGAGGAAAAATGAGCATATATGAAGGGGAAAAATAAAATAATGCAAGGTGCAAATATGCCCCTGAGGGAATGGAACAGTAATTCGTCCAGTTTAAGGGCTCAAATAAAATAAAGACAACCCTGGAGTTGAAGTGTCTAAATATAGTAATGTGCTGGGACTGACTTGGGACACACAGAGAGACTTGTTATCGTTAAGGTTCTAATAAACTACACATGCCAATAAATTAACCCAAAAGAGAGTCTTACTTGCGGAAGTTTCAAAATGCTTCGATCCACTAGGCTTAGTGTCCCCATTTACCATAAGAGGAAAATGTTGATACAAGAAGCATGGAAGATTAAGTGTGTTTGGGATGAAACCCTACCTGAGGAATTTGTTGAAAGGTGGGAAGAAACAATAATAGGTGAATATGTAAAATTACCAATGTTGGAGTTCCCACATAATGTGGCCAGTCAAGATGGAGAAAATGTACTCCACATTTTTTTGGGGATGCATCGAAATTTAGCATATGGAGCATCGCTTACCTTAAATGTAATAGGGGCCATTTCTCTTGTTTTTGTCTAAGGCTAAGGTTTGGCTCCAATCAAATCACGTACCTTACCTCATTTTGGGAATTAACGGCCATTTTTTGTGGGTTTGTCAATTAGCCAATTATATAAGAAAAAAATTGCGAGAGATATATATCAGCGACACCGAAATTTGGTCTGATAACGAGTATCCTTAAATGGATTAGTAATGGTAACAGTAAGATTGTGTATTTACAAAACAGAGTCGCTGAAATCAATCAAATGCAGGAGAAATATAACGTTTGGGATTGCATATGTTTAACCTTTAATCACATTCCTGGTGACGAGAATCCGGCTGACTTCTTGTCTCGAGGTTTTGACTTATGAAAAATTTTTTGTGAGTGCTTTATCGGGTTTAAAGGGCCAAGTTGGCTGGTGGACAAAATTAATCTGGCCATGAAAAAGGCTCATATTGCTCCTGTCGAAATTAACGGTGAGCACCGCTCCAGTCAGTTAGCCCCCTCCTTAGCCATTGACATTAATGGGGTATTCTTCCTTACCCAAGCTGATTAGCATGACAAGGTTAGTGTTTAAATTTATAAGTAAGATGAATATTTTCATATATTTTTCCCCATCCCCTGAAAACTGGCTACAGAGGGTACAAGAAGAAACCTACAAGAATGAGATTAAATTAATGATGGACGGAAAAATTGTGAAAGGCTCAATAATAAAAAAGCTGGGGCTGTATTTAGAGGATGAGGTAATTAGGTGCAGAGGCAGGTTACAAAATGCTGAATTGGGGGGGAAAATGCTAAGCACCCTATCTTGCTGCCCCAAAACTCATCACCTGACAACCTTGATTTCTTAATGCCCATAATAACGTGATGCACGGTGGGGTACAGGATACCTTAAACTGTATTCGGGAAGCCTTCTGGATTCCACTAGGACGGCAAAGTGTAAAAAGGGTTATCAAGTCGTGTGTAATATGTCGCCGGGTGGATGCCAGAACCTACATGTACCCATGTCCTCCACCATTGCCCAAGGAACGCGTGCAGTTGGTAAAACCATTTGATGTGACCGGAGTGGACTACAGTGGGCCAATCATTTTAACAGGTACTTCAGATGGTGTTCCCTTGAAGGTGCATGTATGTCTATTACTTGTAACAGCACTAGGGCTGTTCATCTAGAAGTGGCTCGGACTTGTCTGCAGAACAGTTCATACCCGCTGTTCCGGGAAATTTGCAGCTAGGAGATCCTGTCCAAGATTGATGATCTCAGATGCCACCAATTTTGTAGCGGGTGCTCAACACTTGATGGAATTAAATAAGAGTGATGATATACAGTCTTTGTTGACCAGGGGAGGGTTTTCTGGAAATTTATTACTCCCAGAGCCTCCTTGGCAGGGAGAAATTTTCCGAAAGAATGATAGGTACAGTGAAAAAAAAAATGTCTTCGTAAGGTGCTATACAGGAAGAGAATTAATTTTGGAGGAATTCCTGCAGTGTTGGTGGAGGCAGAGAATCGGGGTAAACAATCGCCCTCTGTCATACATGAGCGATACTCCTGACGCGGAGATCCTGATCCCTCTCACCTAATATGCGGACGAAGGTTAGAAGCTGCACCTAATCTATAGAGATATTCCCCAGGAAGTGATGAGGATTACAATAAAAAGTGACCGTGTTGAGTGATAAGTTCAAGATGTTAAATAAGGTAATTACCATTGGTCCGATGTGTGGCGTAAAGAATATCTTCTTACACTACGTGAAACACTTTTTTGGTGTGCGAGAGGCAGTAAACCGACAGAACATTTAACCAGGTGACATTGTGTTATTGATACTGAAAAAACATCGAACATTGTGCCTCTGGGCAAGGTAGTTACATTATACCCAGATGCACAAGGTGTTGTCAAAAACGTCAAAGTGTTGTTTCGTGGGTCAGGAAAGTTTGCGTACCATTAATAAATTAATTCCTTAGAATTAAATGGTGTTCAATCCCAGTGCAGATGGAAATCTAAGGGAAAGTGACATGAGTGATATTGAAGACACTGACCGAATAATGCAAGAAGAATTGTAGTAAGACCCACTAGGAAAACAGCAGCAAAAATTTAGAGAGGGCTGGAAAACGTCTCCTGACTTCCGCCCGGCCGCAGTGTGGAAATTATTTAATTTCCGAAGCTATAGTGCCTAATAAGTGTTTTAATGTGTTGATTTGATTCAAAATGCATTTGTATTTTGGATGGAACCAACTGGGTTCCCACTGCGCCTGCACAGATGTTTGGGGGGTATAGGTCGAACTGGGGCACGTGGTGGCGGAGTGTTTTGAATGTAGTGAGGAAGTTGTGAACATGGGATCAGGAAATTGGCGTTCACGGGTGGCCTAAGAATTAATATAGGCCTCACTTCCTAATAGGAAGTGTCGTAATTGTTCCTGGTGAAGCGTGAGGGAAACGAGATTTACGTGACCACCGTGATAAAGTGGTAAAATAAGTGGATAATAGTAGCACCGTGAGTGGACGGGTGCGCCGCCATGGAATGTGTCCAGGGAAATTACCGGAGTTAATCCTCACTCATCGGTCTCAGATCTTAATGGAGTGACCTCTAATGTGTAAAAAAAATTATGAGACGTTAAATCGTCTTGTGGGAAAAAGGGAATGTAATCAATGAAATAACATTAAGTTAAGAGAATGATTGAAGTGAAATAAATCGCCCTGCTCCGAGTGAAAAGCGTGGTTTTTCGTCCCCAGGATAGCGAAGTTTTATGGAATCACGACTTCTAAACTGGGACAAACCAACGGTTACCTCGTCCTGTTGGAATAGAACCGTGTCGGTGTAACAGGACATCGAAAAAGAGATGGTGAATGGAGGAAATAAGGAGCATCAATCACCCACATTAAGTAGCCTTTTTAGTTATAGAAGATGATAACAGAAGTTAGGTATGTTTTAATTGGATAGGTTATGGGGGATCCAGCCACATCAAGTGACCACCCGAGAATTTTCTGGTAAGTGGGGGGGGATTATGTAACATAAAATAAGATAAGATTTCGTTCGGATTTTTAACCCCGGAGGGTTAGCCACCCAGGATAACCCAAGAAAGTCAGTGGGGTCATAGAGGAATGTCTAACTTTTTTTCCATTGGGGTCCTTATCTTGTCCCCAGGATGCGACCCACACCAGTCGACTAACACCCAGGTACCTATTTGCTGCTGGTGAACAGGAAAAACAGGTGTAAGGAACGGTCTAATGTTTCCACCCGCCGGGAATCGAAAACCCCGGGGCCCCCCGTGGGTGAAGCGGAGGGCTTTAGCCACCAGGCCACCGGGGCCAAGTGTTTTTTTTCCCTTGATGGGTATATCCATGTGTACCCTACCCTTCCCCCCCCTTCATCAGTTAAACTAATATAATCTATACAGTTTCCCCAATTAATAGTAGCCGTACTTGTGGGTGCTACCAATTTATGGTCTCGGATAAGATAAGGATTAAGATTGTGAGGGTCGAGGGGCCACCTGCAGTGACCAGAGGTGGTTAAGTTTTTCTCACTGTCTACATGGGTGACTACGGAAACAATATCGTTGTTGTCTCAAAAAGGAGATTACTCGTATGCATGTAATGTTGAGTTTCGTACAAGTAATCACTCCTTTAAAATTTTTCCACAGAACTGCAAGAAGGCCACTTTCGTGGCCCTAAGTATACTCTGGAGAAGGGAGTTTAAATATGGGTAAAAATTTACAGTCCCTAAAAACAACAGTTATTAAACCCACCCATGACAGTGACAGGAAAGCATTAGCTAAGAACTATGACCAATAGCTCTAACGTCCCAGATAATAAAAATCTTCGAAAGAGTACCAAGAAACATAACTACAAACCACTTGGATTTCAACAAAAAATGCACAGTCCAGAGCAGGTCGCTCGTGCCTCTCGCAATAAAGGGTCACTATGATATGATACTGGATGTAATTGGGAGTCAAACAGAATACAGATGTAACTTACAGACTTTGCAAAAGCCTCTGACAACTGTGATCATGGGGTAATAGCGCACAAAATTCGTGTTAAAGGCATAACGGAAAAGTGAGCGATGGATCTTCAATTATCTAACCAATTGAACACAAAGAGTAGTGGGTAAAAAGAGTTATTGGAAGCTGCCTTAGAGAAAAGTCCTTTTTCCACATGTCACAGTACTCGTCCCCATCCTGTTTTCCCCATCCTCAATATCAGACATAGACGGAAATTTTAAAAACCCCAGCACTGTGTTATCCTTTGCAGACGATACTAGAATCTGCACGAGACTTTTCATCCATTGAGGACAAGTTAACCTTCAATAAGGTATAAACCAAGTTTTCCAATACGCAACAGAAAACAATATGTCCATTGAAGACAAATTTCAGCTACTATGTTATGCATAACTGGAGTGGTTAATTAAAACTGAATATACTACAAACTCTAATTATACAATAAAGTGGAAAAGTAATGTGAGGGACCGTGGAGAGGTAATGTCTAAGGATCTCACTTTCGAGGATCACATCAGTGCCACGATCACAACTGTGAAGAAAATGATAGGATGTATAACGAGAACTTTCAAAACAAGAGATGGCAAGCCACTGATGATCCTTTTTAAATCATTTGCTCTCTCTAGGCAGGAATAATGCTTGGAGATGAATGGTTCAAAGAACCGACATGTTGCTAAATTAGACACATATGCAACTCTTGGGTATTTTTATTGAGGAAACGTTTCGCCACACAGTGGCTTCATCAGTCCATACAAAGGATAAACTTGAAGAACAGGAGGAGAATGAGGAAATCAGTCCCTCAGCCTTGAGTCGATGTGGTCAGTCCATCAATCTTGAATAGAATACGGCATATGAGCGGAGAAGCAGCTTATAAACCGTAGACAGGAGAGGTGCAACAGTCGTAGGTGGTGTCACATTTGTCCAATGTGGAAGTAGGTCGTGCCCAAGGGTTAGGCAAGCGAAGAATTCCCAAGTATTAAGATCCCAAGAAGTTGCAGTGGCTGACAGGAATGTAGATGAATGGTTCAAAGAACCGACATGTTGTTAAATTAGACACATGTGCAACTCTTGGTATCTTTATTGAGGAAACGTTTCGCCACACAGTGGCTTCATCAGTCCATACAAAGGATAAACTTGAAGAACAGGGGGAGAATGAGGTAATCAGTCCCTCAACCTACTTCCATATTAGACAAATTTGACTCCATGGTATAACCTTGGTAATAAATACCGACAAGTTGGTTTAGAAAGACACGTAAGCAAACACTATAACATATTTATTAGAAAACGTTTCGGTCCTGGGACCTTGATCACTTCTGATCAAGGTCCCAGGACCGAAACGTTTTCTAATAAATATGTTATAGTGTTTGCTTACGTGTCTTTCTAAACCAAATTTGACTCCACCTATGACTGCTGCACCTCTCCTGCCATACGGCTTATAAGCTGCTTCTCCGCTCCTATGCCGTATTCCATTCAAGATTGATGGACTGACCACATCGACTCAAGGCTGAGGGACTGATTACCTCATTTCCTCCTGTTCTTCAAGTTTATCCTTTGTATGGACTGATGAAGCCACTGTGTGGCTAAACGTTTCCTCAGTAAAGATACCCAAGAGTTGCGTATGTGTCTAATTTAACAGGAATAATGCTGCACATTAACATCTCCATTCAAAGCAGGTGAAATTGCAGATCTAGAGAATGTACTGCATGCATAAGATCCGTCAAAGACCTTAACTACTGGGAACACTTGGAAGCAATTGACTTGTACTCGTTGGAGTGCAGGCGAGAGTTGTATCATAATCTACAGTTGGAAAATCCTAGAAGGAATTTTCCCAAATCTGCACACAGAAATCATTCCTGACAAAAGCAAAAGACTGGGACGGCAATGCAAAATTCCCCCGTGAAAGTAAGGGAGAAATTGGTACACTAAGAGAAAACTTAATAAGTGTCCTGGGCCCAAGACTGTTCAACAGCCTCCTACCATCCACAGGGAAAATTGCTGATAGACCCTGGCTACCTTCAAAAGGGAGCTGGACAGATACTTAAAGTCGGTGTTGGATCAGCTGGACTGAGGTTCGTTTGTTGAAGTACTGGCGACCAGTAGTAACAACCTGGTTGATAAGGCCCTGGTCCACCGGTAGACCAGGTCGTGGACCGAGCCGCGGGGGCGTTGATCTCCGGAATACCTTCCAGGTAGACTCCAGGTAATGCTGGATACGATAATGTTAGCTTCTGGGAATACTTTAGAAACGTTTATTTCAACCTGGCTTTTGGAAAGAATTATAATTTTCTTAGTATTAGTTTACTAGGAGAGGATTTAAGTGACCAATGCCTCCGCGGCTCTGTCTGAGACCAGGCCTCGTGGAGGATCAGGGTCTGATAAACCAGGCTGTTACTGCTGGCTGCACATAAACCAACGTACGAACCACAGCCCGGCTGGTCAGGTACTGATTTCAGGTGCATGTCCAGCGCCTCCTTGAAGACAGCCAGGGGTCTATTGGCAATCCCCCTTATGTATGTTGGGAGGCAGTTGAACAGTCTTGGGAACCTGATACTTATTGTGTTGTCTCTCATTGTACTCGTGGCGCCCCTTCTTTTCAATGGAGGAATGTTGCATCTCCTGCCGAGTCTTTTGCTTTAGTAAGGAGTGATTTTCGTGTGTAGGTTTGGTATTAATCCCTCTAGGATTTTCCAAATGTATATTATCATGTATCTCTTTCGCCTGAGTTCCAGTGAATGCAAATCAAGGGACTTTAAATGTTCAAAGTAATTTAGCTGCTTTAACATACCTATGTTTGCCGTGAAAGTCTCTGTACATTCTCCATGTTATCAATTTCGCCTGTCTTGAAGGGGGCAGTTAGTGTGCAGCAGTATTCCAGACTAAGGAGAACAAGCTATTTGAAGCGAATCATCATGGGCTTGGAGTCTTTAATTTTGAAGGTTCTCATCAGTCATCCTATCATTTTTCTAGCAGATGAGGAATATACATTGTTGTGGTCTTTGAAGATGAGATCCTTTCATATTATCACTCCCAGGTTCCACACATTATTTTTTCGCTCTATTATGTGGCCACAATTTGTCGTATACCCTGATAAAGATTTAATTTACTTAAGTTTTCCATGTGTGAGTAGTTGAAATTTCTCTTCATTGAACTTTATATTGTTTTCTGCGGCCCATTTAAATATTTGGTTGATCTCCTCTTAGTGTCTTGCAGTGTCTTCGATGGAGAACACTGTCATAGCTATTCGGGTGTCATTCGCAAAGGAAGACACGAAGCTATGGCTTACATCTTTGTCTATGTCAGATATGAGGATGAAGAACAGACTGGAAACAAGTACTGTAACTTGTAGAATAGAGCTTTACACTGTAGCCACCTCAGACTTTACTCTGCTTCCTTTAATTTTTGTGTCCTATTTTTTAGGAATTTATAGATCTATCTACCAACTTTTCCTGTCATTCCTTTGTGACGCATTTTGTACGCTATTACACAATGGTCACACTTGTCAAAGACTTTCTTAATGTCTGTGTATACTTCATCTGCATTTTGATTATCTTCTAAAGCATCCAGGACCTTGTCAGTCTTTGTGTTAGAAATAAGATGGAAGAGTTAAGATTAGTTCCAAGTGCTGGTAACATTGATGTATTTGCCAAAACTGAGATGTGGTTTAATATGAAAAATCGGGACATGCTTGCTGAATGTCACGTTCTAGGTTTTAAATTGTTGCAAGTAGATATAAGTATCAGAAAAGGGGGTGGGGTGAGACTGTATGTCCGAGATCACGTGAATTGTTGCATATGAACAGGAATAAAGTCTGAAATAAGACATACATTTTCTGTCTGAATAGAATTTTCAGAGGGGCATGAAAAATTTATTTTAGACGTGATATACCGTCTCCCAAACTTGGAGAGGGACAAAGGGAGACTACTTTGGTAGGAAATGTTTAGGGCCACATGGCACGATAACATAATAATTCTAGGTGACTTTAACTTTAGTCAGATTGATTGGAATTCCTTGATTGGGACTTTGGAATCAAACGACGGATCCTTCACAAACCTAACCCATCTCCACCACTACTACTCACGTGGCCTTCCACCTGATACCTGCCACTATACATACTCGTTTCCTTAGTTATCTCTGTATTAGGACTGTAGAAGCTACTCAGGATGAAACGTTTCCTTCGATAAATGTCCAGAACTGTACATAAGTGTCTATTTCCACATCTTGTCAGTATCACCAGACCATTTCTCTGCTGTCTAGATCCACGTCACAGCCACTCCTACTATACCATGAGCTGTCACTTTCCTTAAACCCTTGAATAACCCACCGGCAATCATATCCCGACTCTTTAAATATAATGACATCCAATTTTCTCCGCACAAACGTATTTCAATAATTTTATTCCTATCATTTTGACTATTAGTATAAAATACACTGTTTTCTTCTCTTATTTTTCTATTTAGCTTTGCTTTTCCACAATTTCTTTAATCATTACCGTGTTACTTGATGACTGATATTCTTAAGGTTCATGATATCAAAGCTTAAACAAATATTTCCACTCTCATACCTGATTGACTGTCATTAGTGTTAGAAATATCTAATTGACCCTTATTAATGATAGACACATCTGAGTGACGGCCATTAGTGTTCGACATACCTGAGTGTCCGTCATTAGTGTTAGACATATCTGATTGACATCATTAGTGTTTGACATACCTGATTAACCTCTCCTGGCATGTAGCACATGGCATCATTAGTGTTTGACATACCTGATTAACCTCTCCTGGCATGTAACACATGGCATCATTAGTGTTTGACATACCTGATTAACCTCTCCTGGCATGTAGCACATGACATCATTAGCGTTTGACATACCTGATTAACCTCTCCTGGCATGTAGCACATGACATCATTAGCGTTTGACATACCTGATTAACCTCTCCTGGCATGTAGCACATAACATCATTAGTGTTTGACATACCTGATTGACCTCTCCTGGCATGTAGCACATGACATCATTAGCGTTTGAGATACCTGATTAATCTCTCCTGGCATGTAGCACATGACAATATTAGTGTTTGACATACCTGATTAACCTCTCCTGGCATGTAGCACATGACAATATTAGTGTGTGACATACCTGATTAACCTCTCCTGGCATGTAGCACATGACAATATTAGTGTGTGACATACCTGATTAACCTCTCCTGGCATGTAGCACATGACATTATTAGTGTTTGACATACCTGATTAACCTCTCCTGGCATGTAGCACATGACAATATTAGTGTTTGACATACCTGATTAACCTCTCCTGGCATGTAGCACATGACAATATTAGTGTGTGACATACCTGATTAACCTCTCCTGGCATGTAGCACATGACAATATTAGTGTTTGACATACCTGATTAACCTCTCCTGGCATGTAGCACATGACATCATTAGTGTGTGACATACCTGATTAACCTCTCCTGGCATGTAGCACATGACAATATTAGTGAATGACATACCTGATTAACCTCTCCTGGCATGTAGCACATGACAATATTAGTGTATGACATACCTGATTAACCTCTCCTGGCATGTAGCACATGGCAATATTAGTGTGTGACATACCTGATTAACCTCTCCTGGCATGTAGCACATAACAATATTAGTGTGTGACATACCTGATTAACCTCTCCTGGCATGTAGCACATAACATGAACTTTGTCAACATGATCGACCTTCAACATCGACAGTTTAACTTGGTTTATGTCTACTCGGTGACCTCTGATCTTGATCTGAGAATCAGCTCGTCCCTCGTACACAAGAACACCGTCAACAATTCTTGCCAGGTCGCCAGTCCGAAACAAAACTGAATAATCTGACCAAGAAAACACAAAGTTTTTATTTCTGAATCACTTTACACTACAAACTTACAGTAGTATAAACACTCACAGAATGTACATTGTTAGGCGCAAAACTTAATATAGGTATATAATCCAGGCTAATAACGTTCACTTATAATTTAGACATAATCTAGGTTAATAATCTAAGCCTCAATATATACACTTATAATTTAGGCGGATAATCAGGTATATTGCAGGTATAAATAGTATTTTATTTAAGGATATTAATAAGATACAAGTTACAGGAGAATTCAAAATTATCTATATAAAACTTAGAATTACCTACAAGTAAAAGTGTGAGTGGATACTACTTATGACTGGAGCTGCTTATAAGTGTGAGAGGTACTACTTACAAGCGTGAGTGGTACTACTTATAAGCGTGAGTGGTACTACTTATAAGCGTTAGTGGTACTACTTTTAAGTGTGTAGTACTACTTATAAATGTGTGTGGTACTGCTTATAAGTGTGAGTGGCATTACTCATAAGTATGTGGTACTACCTATAAGCGTGAGTGGTACTACTTTTAAGTGTATGTGGAACTACTTATAAGTGTGTGGTGCTACTTATAAATGTGAGTGGCACTACTTATAAGTATGTGGTACTATTTATAAGCATGATTAACCTTATTTGTAAGTATGTGGTACTATTATCAGCGTGAGTGGTACTACTTGTATGTGTGTTTGTTACTACTCATAAGTGTGAGTGGTATTACTTACAAGTGTGTGTGGTACTACTATAAGTGTGAGTGATATTACTTATAAGCGTGAGTGGTACTACTTACAAGCGTGAGTGGTACTACTTATAAGTGTGTGTGTGTGTTACTACTTGTAAGTGCCTGTGGCACTACTTATAAGTACTACTTATAAGTACTACTTATAAGTGTGAGTGGTACTACTAATAAGTGTAAGTGGTTTTACTTATAAGTTTGAGTGGTACTACTTATAAGTGTGTGTGGCACTACTAATAAGTGAGTGTGGTACTATTTATAAGCGTGTAGTGCTACTTATAAGCGTGAGTGGTACTACTTATAAGTGTGCATGGTACTAATTATAAGCGTGAGTGGTACTATTTATAAGTGTTTGTGGAAATACATATACGTGTGAGAGTAATTACTTAAAGTGTGTGTGGTACTACTTAGAAGTGTGAGTGGTATTACCTATAAATGTGTTTCTGATAATACTCACAAGTGTGTGTGTTACTACTTATAAGTGTGAGTGGTACTGCCTATAAGTGTGTTTGGTACTACTTATTAGTGTGTGTGTGTGTGTGTGTGTGTGTGTGTGTGTGTGTGTGTGTGTGTGTGTGTGTGTGTGTGTGTATGTGTGTGTGTGTGTGTGTGTGTGTGTGTGGTACTATTTATAGCCTGAGTGACATTACTTATAAGTATGTGGTACTACTTACAAGTGTGAGTGGTACTACTTATAAACGTGTGTGGTACTACTTATAAGTGTGAGTTGTACTACTTATAGGTGTATGTAGTACTATTTATAAGTGGTTGTGGCACTACTTTTAAGTATGAGTGGAACTATTTATAAGTGTAAGTGTTACTACTTATAAGTGTGTGTGGCACTACTTATAAATGTGTGAGTGGTGCTACTTATAGGTGTGAGTGGTACTACTTATAAGTGTGAGTGGTACTACTTATAAGTGTGTGTTACTACTTATAAGTAAGTATGGTACTACTTATAAGCATGTGTGGTACTACTTATAAGTGTTTGGTACTACTTGTAAGTGTGTGTGGTACTATTTATAAGCGTGTGTGGTACTAATAACCACGTGGCATTACTTATAAATGTATGTGGTACTACTATTAAGTGTGTGTGGTACTACTTATAAGTGTGTGTGCTACTACTAGTATGTGAGTGTGTGGTACTACTTATAACCGCGTGTGGAACTACTATTAAGTGTGTGTAATACTACTTATAAGTATGTGGTACTACTTATAAGCGTGTGTGGTACTACTTATAAGTGTTTGGTACTACTTGTAAGTGTGTGTGGTACTATTTATAAGCGTGTGTGGTACTAATAAGTGTGTGTGGTACTACTTACAGGAGTGAATGGTATTACTTATAAGTGTGAGTGGTACTATTTATAAGTGTAAGTATTACTACTTTTAAGTGTGATTGGTACTACTTATAAGTGTGAGTGGTACTACTTATAAGTGAGAGTGTTACTACTTGTAAGTTTGAGTGGTACTACTTATAAGTGTGTGGTACTACTTATAAGTGTGTGTGGTACTACATATAAGCGTGTGTGGTAATAATAAGTGTGTGTGGTACTACTTATAAGAGTGAGTGATATTACTTATAAGTGTGAGTGGTACTGTTTAAAATTGTAAGTGGTATTACTTTTAAGTGTGAGTTGTGGAGAAATTTTCTCCAGGAGGGGGGTATCAGCCCCCTTCAGCCCCTTTCAGCCCTTTCAGCCCTGAGGGGCCCAGCCCTCTCAGAAGGGGCAAGCATCTTGTTTACTGCTACAGTGAGTAATTGATCGCAGATGCAGTACGAGTATGCGACGTGGTCAAGCGACCGCTGCTCCTTGCAGTCCAGTGTCGCAGAGTGTATTTTAATAAGAGACAGTACATCTCTTACTTTTACAGGACAGTTAAGGACATCTGACCCACTTTATTACCATAGTAAAGATAGTGGACATTGTTGTCTATGCTTAAGACAGCAAGATTTAAACATTCTGCTTTGCTTCATCGAGGAAGTGGCAAGGAAGGAAAAGTACTATGTCAGTTTTTCCTTTGTGCAAGGGGCAGTAACGGCGTAGGGTGTTGTGGCATCTTCAGATTACTTTTGACTCTACTGAGAGTGACACTGACGCCAGGATAACCAACAAAGAACGATCTGTGCGTTAATGTGAACAAAGTATCTCATAAAACACAAAAAACACTTAAGAGAAGTGTGATCAGCTTCTTTAGTGATAAGATTGTGAACAATAAAGACAAATCTTTTGGAACATAGTGTAACAGTGTGCGTATTCCTAGACTATGGAAGACGTGGACATCCAAGGACACTTCAGCTTCTATCAAGTCACTGATATCTGTCGAAGGTGTGAAGAACATCAAAGCTCATGCTACAAGAGCAAGGTAGGCTACGAATTTCTTGTAGTACGGGGGACTGCGCAGTTCTTGAGTTGCAAGGAGTTTGCAATCAACCTATAGTCGGCAGTTAGGTGAGGACTTTTGAGTCCACACAAGTAAGTTTGTCAGCCATCAGTGAATGAAATATGCTGACATAACACCCCCTAGGGGTAATTTATAATCTTACAAATTATAACTCATTTACAGCCCATTGAGAGATGACTTCGACAGCTTCTGCAGACCTCGTCTGCAGGGGCGGCTGTGCAGGCGATGAGCTGTCTTTCTAAGTTACGTACAAACTATTTAAACTTAGCTAGTAATGCCATTTCTCAACATATTGGTCCTTCAAACCGGATAAAGGCCTCTCTGTGGTCCAAATATGTTGTACTACAGTGTACAAATAACCTACGAGCCAAGATCCTTCGAAAAAAGCTGTAAAATTAGTGTTTTACAATATAAATCAGTATAAATGAGTCCCTCCAGACTCAATCACAGAGAATGGGCAGCCAAAAGAAAACGGGCGCTCACCCAGCGTTCACCCAAAGAAAACGGGAGCTGGGTGACTCACCCAACAAGAAAATGGGGGATGGCACCCGGCATCCACTGCTCCAAATTCGAAGAAGTGCTGACTAAGACAACAACAACCCAAGTGATGTTCTGTTTGTCTGAGTGTATATACACATAGTGTTTAAAATGTTTTTTAGCAAATTTAAAGTTCTATTCTATTCATTTATTCTATTTGATTCCCCGGAAAATCCCGCCCGGGTCTCTTCCTTTTTGGGTTTGACCCGGCATTGGCTCCCCGGGTGGGGAAGTGACATTTATCTTTTTGCCCCTGTTTGGCGGGTCTTCAGCGGGAAAAGGGGGGGGTACCCACCGGCGTAGGGCCCAGATGACGTCCCAAACGTTGGTGCACTAACAGTGGTGGTGTGAGTGCAGGGGGCCCAAGCGGCCCTCCCCAGCAATTCAGCAGGGGGGCGGATGACATGCAAGGACGGGAAAAGAAAGGGTTTTTCCAAGTCCTGACAGCTAATACCAAGTGTGTGCCTCATTCTCTCGGGTCTGCCCTATGGGGTTTTGGGGAAGTGTCTAGGGCGAAGGGGTTCTGGGCGTCTAAAGGTAGTGCCCCAAGGGTGGGGAAAACATTCGGCCCAAAGGGGCACGAGCTCCTCTTCCCCGTTCAAAAATCGGCATTGGTGGGTTATCCTAAGGTGGCGGTGGATATGCCCCCTCAGTTCCCTGGACTGTGTCTGAAGATTTGGGGGGGGCCCCCTGGGGGTCGCCCTGACTTTCCAACAGGGCTCCATGATCCCGGGTCAGGGAGGGCCCTCGCCGCACCGCAGCCAACAGCGCAATCGGCTGGGGCTGATGGGATCGCAGCATGTGGCTGGCCTGGGGTTTGCAGTCCTGCAGCCTCATCTGCGGCATCATGGCCGGGGGTACCCACATGGCGGGATAGTTGATGGTAGCCTGCGCCCCGGGGCCCTGAGAGTTGCAGGTCCCCCCGGATGGTTTATTAAGTGTATGTTTCCTTTGGCTCTCTGTGCATAAGGCTTGGATTGTCCCTTGGAATCAACGTGGTGAGGGGGGGTGTGTGGTCTGCAAGAGCATGCGCAGAGTTGTTAGATGGCAAGAGTTCGGCCTGGAGGAGGGTTGCAATGTTGGGAGGCCCAAACCCTGCTGTCAGATTGCTGGGAACACCGCAGCTTGCGGCTGCCACTGGGTCTCTGGACCCATCGTGTAATATGGCCCCCAACCCTGGGCCCCGAACCCAAAATGCTCCCGAGGCAAGGTGGTGCGAATGTCCCGGGTGCAATGCTCTTGCTGCGGGTGGGTTGTCCAGCTACCCAAACAGCTCGGGCCCCAAAGGGGGTGGCCCGGTATTCGCTGCCAGTCGTCGCAGCCCCTGCCGGAGCAATGTCATGGGCAAGAGTTTCTGTGTGGAATTGCTACGACCACATCCATGGCGGCGGGATGCAGTGGAGACTGCCCTGGCGGCCCCGGTAAATCTTAACAGTTTGTCACCCCCTGGGAGTGGAGATTTTTGCAATCCCCCGGGCAGCTCCAGTTGGACCCTGTCTTAAAGAGGCTGTAGCTGCCCCTCAAGGTTGACCCACTGCATTGGCCCCCTTGGAGCCCCCAGCAGGGCCCCGTACGCTGTGTTCGGGATGAAAAGAGGGTTTTTGTGTTTGGGTCTGGCGTTAAACCAGAGAAAAGTCCCCAAAGTCAAGGGGGGGAAAACGTATTCCCTGGATGTAGAAAAAACCCTCATGCCCCTCGGGGGCTGGCCCCAACCCTGGGTTGGCCATGGCCTCAAGCCCTGACCCTCTGCAGGCCCCTCTTTAATGTGGGACATGTTTCTAAAGGTGAGGTGCCTGTAAATGTAGATGCAAGGGTACCTAAAAACTGTGAACCCACCCAGGCGATCCCCGGGACCCGCACCCTCTGACTGGGCACCTTGGTGCGAAGGATCAGGTTTAGATTTTGCTGCAGTATCTTGGTCCCAAGTACGGCGGTGGAAGCCAGCAGATCGAGGCCCTTTGGGGGCACCTGCAAAGCCGGCGCTTCCTAGGTGAAAAGGGTGCCGGGTCTTGGGGCTTAGCTGGGGGACGGTTCCCTCTGGGAAAGGCAGGCACACCAGCGATGCATCAGTACATTGAACGGGTGGGACAAAGCACCCCCCCTGGGAGTGCCATTGTCCAGGGTCTTGAGAGAAGAGGCTCCCCCTGGAAGTGTACCGGGCCCGCCTGTCCTGGGATAGGAACGAACCCATGAAAGCACCCTGCCTTTAATCCCCTGCGGGCAAGAGTGAGGGGGATGGCAGGTGCACTGGCTAGCTCAAAAGCTTTCTCGAGGTCAGAAAGACAAAAATGTGGCTTGGGCGTCCGACCAATGCCGGTCAGTAGAGTGGAAAGGCTTTGAAAGTGCCCACCCTTGGTGAACCCATAGAGGTGTTTATGAGGAGGGCCAAGCTTCCACCTCGGCGCCCCAACCCATCCTTTCGACACCTTCAAAAAAGCAATGGTGAGGGGATGGGTCTCACATGCCAGGACCCCAGGTTGGGAATCGGTTGAGTCGCCTCCTTCCCTCGACGGGGAGTTTGCCAGCTCGCCAGTCTGGTTGATGCCCCCAGGACAGGAATGCCCCAAAGGGGCCAGCGAGTGATCATGCCTTTTGGGATACCATCTGCCCCGGGCGTGTCTCGTGGTGTGAAAGGCTGCCTGGAGCCCCGGGTCGGTGAATCTTCTCCGTGAATCCCCACCCTGGCTGCGCTTGGATACCTTCACCCTTCTAGGAAGGGGGTGGTTGGGGCCTGGAGATCTGAGGAAATTGGCCATGGCCGCCTGGAGGTGATAGGTCCCCCGACGCTCTGCCTCCTTTGCGGGGTCTGGGTGCAACGGCCACACTGCGACGTCCCCAGTGGCCCAATCGAAATTGGCCCAAAATCCAATAAGGTGGAGGAGTAGTGAAGGGGCACCCACTCAAACCATTTAGCCTGCGGCCCCTGTGTGAGACATGGCGGCATGCGCCCCTTCCCTGAGAAGCATGGATCAACCGTGGGATTACGGCTGTGATTTTGGGTTTACAACATTGTGGGTGGTTCTGTTCCCTGATGTCCCTTTGTAAACCCCCAGTAAAATTTATATGACCCTCTGCCTGTAATCTTAGGTTTTTGCGCCTCAGCTGAATGTGAAGGGCCACCTGCAAGCTTTGGCCCCTATTGGGTCTTCGGGAAAGGGGGGGACTCCGACCCCCAAAACGCTAAAGACCCCCTGGAAGCACTGCCAGTCGGCCTTTTTTAGATTCCTTTTGGGGGGTTTAGGGGGGGGGGAGGGCATGCGGCCCATCAGCGTGTGACCAGAAAGGATCAGGGGTTGAACGGGGGGGGGACCTCCCACTCACGCTCGGAGCAACCGCCTTGAGATGGTGTGAATCCCAACGGCCACCATGTGTGGGTTGGCTCACCATTATTTAGGAGGGCGATTCAGGGGCCTCCTCCCGCACGCCGAAGGTGCCCCCAGCTGCGTTGGTAGGAGAGACAGAAGAAAGTTTGGGGTGTGGGCATTGACATCCCCACCACAACAAGACCCTCCCCTGGGGGTGCTGCCACCCCTGAGTGTCAAGGGTTTTTTACCGAGAGCTTCTGTAATATTGTTAAACCCCGAGAGGTCCATCCACCGGTGTGGGGACAGCCCGACCTCTACGCCCCCCCCACAGTCGATGGGGGTGGGGATTTAATGAGGGATGTGGTCCTGAGTAGATCGCCATGCCCTGCCAGATCCTTCCCGGCGTTGAAAAGGTAGCAGAGAATCCCGGATCGTGGCTGCATTTTGAGTGACAAAACGGTGAGTTCTCTGAAAAAAAGGAAGACATCAACCCCATCCTGAAAATGCAGCTTCAATCACTAAGTGAATTTTCCGCTGCAGCCCACAAATGTTCCACTGGAGGATCTTCAAGGGCTGCAGAGGTGGGGTCCGATTCCATCTCTGCCTGGGACTAGTCTCCGTTGGGTTGGCGATCCCGGGGGCCTCCTTACCAGATGGAAGGACTCCTGGATGATGGCTTGAAAATTTCCCTTGAGTCTTTCCCGTCCAGTAGGAGCACGCACAGCATCCGACAGGAGCTGCCTGCGGCGCCCCTGTCCTTGCCCACGGGAAACAGGCGAAGAGGGCGCTGAGATGACCCCCGATGGGTTTTTTTCGTCAATCCGGAAAGGATTCGCCATTTCCCCTTTCAGGATTGAGTTTTGGAGACCCCTTGAGGGGGGCTGGGGGTCATGGGGTTTTTGGGGGGGGGGGTCGCACTGCAGAGCATAAGTGGGGCACCCTGGGCCCGGCATGATGGCCCTGGGCTTCCAAGTCCCCTGGCGGGGGGGCTTGCCCGTCGCTGGCCGCTCACAGGAGGGGCCTGTCCTTTGGGGAAAAGGGCCTGCTGGCCCTATGGGAAGGAATGTTTGGGGCCCAGCTGGGACCGTGGGCAGTGTGCCTGGTGTGGGTGTTTTTCCCCAAAGATTCTGCCTTTTGGGCCCCCTTGCCATTGATGCCGCAGTTTACCCCGCTGCTGCAAACCAGTGTTGCCCTCTGATGCCCCGCTGGGGGCCCCGTGCTGGGAAATCCTGGGGTTGCCCTCCTGCGGTATCCGGGGAACCGTTTATTGGGGGCCCATGCTGACTTTGTGGGGGTTCCAAAGGCTGGGTGGCGTCGGGGCTGTGGGTCGTTCCGATGACGAACCTGCTGCCAGTGTCACCTACAGGACAGCTCCCGGGTTCCAGGCTTGGGGCCTCTTTGGCAGTTGGCACATTGGGTGTGGCCGAAGGGCTTGCCAGGTGGATGTTTGAGGATTGCAATGCGTCCTTCGATCGTTTGCCCGCGCACCCCACATTCTTCTTCGCTGGGAGGTGGCTGCAAAAGATTGAAACCCCCGGGGTTGAAGCTTTTTATGGGCCTGACAGGTTTTTGGGCGGGTTTGAAATTTTCCCCAGCCCCAAGGTCCAGGTGCGTGGAAGTTTGGCCCTTTTGTGGGGATCAGCACTGGGGGGGTGGGCACCTTGTTCACCGTTGAGTAGTCGCTCCGCCTTTACAATATTGGGCACTTCCAAAATGGGGTCCAGTGGGAGGGGACAGGGACGTGTAAAAGCACCCCCTTTTAACCTTTTCCGAAGCAAGCAGTTCCCCCCTGTGGGGTGGGTCACAACCAGCCCCTTCAACTCCCGTAAGAGTCTTCGTCCGAGGAAAGACCCGAACCGTTCCCGAGAGTGAACTCGCGCGAACTTTAGGTGGGGGGACCCTTCCCGATACTTACAAACCCCTAGTTGGGAACCTTAAATTTTTTGAAGGCCCTGGTTGCTTGTGCCCCAGCTGAGCGGGAACTCCTCCTTCCACGTGGAGTAACCCGTCCCCCTCCACTGTGGGGGCCAACCCCAAATGGTGTGGGGACCGGGGTGGCTCCCATCCTTGCCCCTTGAGGAGTACATCCTCCTGGCTTCCTTCACACCCCTATGGCCATCGGGGGTCAAATTTCTTGGGTAGGGGTGCCGACGGACCTATGGGAGATTGGTAGGCACGTAGTTCCAAGCATTCCCTTTGGGCCCCTTTTTGGGGGGGGCTCCCACCTGCCCCCACGTCTCCTCCAATCGTCCCCACATTCCAAGGGAAAGTTTAGGCCCCTCTCTGGATTTGTATGGTGACGTAGGTGTGGGGACAGGCCAGAGCAGAGCGTGCCCGTGACCTCACAGCCGCCCCAACGGGTGCAGAGCTGTGAGGTCAGAGCCCCCGTCGGGGCCCGTAGCACCTCTCGTGGTCATGCTTAAGCACTGAACCCCGTCCAAGGATCACCAGGAATGACGAATTTGCATAAAAAAACAGATTTTCGAACAACACACATGTTTCCAACTTCGCCAGTCGTAAACCTTATGAAATTTTCCGATGTCGTTCCCTCTGTAACGGTCCCCGAAATTAAAGGACAAGTTGTGCTTTTAAAGTTTGTTTCTTATAGATTATTTTTATATTAAAGGAACTTATAAAAGGTAAGCTTTCAAATTCTTTAAAAGTGAACATTTATATATGGTAAGTAATATTCCGTGTGGTTTCATTTTACAGGACATTTGTAGTGTATAGTGAATGCAGTGTATAACATCGTTATTTACGATTAATCATCGTGGTCAGGCTGACACAGCAAACACAAGCCATAAACACCAGCCAATGTACTGTGTCCCCTTTTCATGGTCATTGCCCCTGAGGAAAAGTTTAAAGTAGGTCAGTAGTGTCTGACTCGATTATTGCTGACTTAAGCAACAAACAAACTCAGCTGTTTATAGCAGTACAGTGTTTTTAAACACTCTAGTGTGGTGCTAGAATTTTCAGTATACCTTAAAATGGCTTGTTTGAAAATCAGTTTCAGTCTTTACGGGATAAGATTACACAATTAGAAAATCTAATTTCCAGTTGTGTAGGATTAATCAAGATACAAACATAGATTTTGATGATTTTGAGGTCAAATTTAAAATTACTTGCACAAACGTCTGGAAATAATTAATTCAGACTATACACATTTGAAAATAAATTTCTTGAATCGGGATCCATCTGAAGATGAAATTAAAATGTTTTGGATACTTTTAGTAGTTCAACAATTAAGGTGGACAGGGTACAGGCTATCTCCCGCAAAACCCCTGGCACAGAGACGTACTGTAAACTAGTGATCAAACACCTTTTTACACCTACAACAACAAGTGTCCAATTACCAAGCTTACCTTTACATTGTCATTCCCTTTATTTTTCCAAGGTCTTTAATTATGAAGAATTCATTAGTGGTTTTCAATCCATAGTAAATTCACGAACTGACATAGATGAGATTCCCTAAGTTCAATTACCTTAAATGTCTTGTGAAGGGAGAACCCTATGAACTGATTAAGTCATTTCCGGTGGTTAAAGGCAATTATCAGATAGCCTTACGTGTCTTAGCAGACAATTACTTTGATGATGACAAGAGTTAGACATGCAGTCTTAATATCAAGCTTGAAGCCACCCAAACATTGTTTTTCAGACTTACAGGCATTTAGAATCACATTAGACAATAGTCTCAGATCTCTAGATGCTAAATATGACCTAAGACAATGTGATTGGTTTATCAGTGGTATTGTACAAGATAAGTTGTCACCACAAACTATTGAATGATTAAATATTATGTTCAATAAACGCTATTTCACTTGTGAGGAAATTAGCAATGGTTTACAAACAATAGTTTCATGCATGCAAGCAACGAGACAAGATTGAAAAAATCCACAAATCCAGTGGATAACAAACCTTCAACTCAGTATAAAAAGAGTATACCTACTCCCACTAAACAACAGAATAGGAAATCCCATATAGGCATTTATCAAGCTGTGAATACAACAGACAATAAACAGACTGTCACACATAAACGTACTCCAAAATGTGTACTTTGTGATGGAACACATTGGACACAGTATTGTAGTCAATACACATCAATGGAGGCACGTAAACAACGTGTTCATCAGCTGAAAAGGTGCATCAAGTGTTTAGGTGAACACAAGGGAGGAAAATGCTCACTGAAGAAGTGTTTTAAATGCAAGGGTGTGCATCATACAGCTTTATGCCCAAATACTTTTGATGCAAACACACTGACTTCCACAGAATCAGGATGTCAACAAGCATACAACATTAAATGTGAGAGATAAGTTTATATAGCAACTGCTCTCCGATAGTCGAGTTGAGTTAATCTAATAAATTACACAAAACCAATGATGCTTAACACATTTGATCAGGCTCACAAATGGTCCGTTATAAGAAGAAATGTGTGGCAGAAACTGAATAAACAAACATATGCCTATAATACAGTGTTAGGATATAGGCTGTTTTTTTCCACACATTCATGGGTAAAACAGACATATGACCTAGCCAGAATCAATGCTGGTCTAGGAACTCAGGAAAAATTCTGTAGAAGCTTTGGTATAGTAGATGATTTGCCTAAGTCTGTGCCGATCCAGGGTTTAAACGAGAAAACAGTTGCAGCGATGGCGGAAATGCAGCTAAGGTTCAAGATAGCTTGTCCTGACTACAGACGGAACACTTTTAGTCCAATTGATTTAATTAGTTGGAAGTATTTTATCACTTGTTTTGTGCCAAAAATAGTAGTAAGCATGATGTTCACTTGCTGAAAAAGAAGGAGGCCACATTGACTATGTGGTCCCATCTCACTCTCAAAGTGGGGAAAGAAGCTGATATGGATTCAGTTGGGAAAATGTACTAGTTACGAGAATAAACGCTGTTCATGTACCACAGTCAAAAATTATTCTTACTGGAAGAAATGAATGAAACCAGTTGATATGTTGTGGGATTTAGATGCGATAGGTATTGATGTAAATATACCAAGCCCCACCTGGTCTCAGACTTATAACCAATAGATTTGGACACTGTCAAATATGATGAATTGACAGTATTGGGTTAGGTTACCATGGAAATTAAATTCCACCTACATCTGCCTAGCAAGATCGCATGGCTTTCGGACAAATGAAAGCACAAATACTGATCTCAGGAAGAATCCAGAGCTAATGACTGTCTATGATAATATCATACAAGAATCTGTTTGAGACAATAAATCATTGGAGCAATCGTTCGAAGATAAGTTGAAGGACCAGAAGTCATTATTTCCAGCACCATGGAGTCCAGAAAGATTCTGATACACTCCTACTACGTGTTGTACATAATTGCGCGCACGTGCAAATAAAGGACGTAGCTAAGGGTCTTAATGACTGTTGAGTCCGGACCTCACTAACTGAGAAGCTTGGCTTAGACGTGCTTATGTAATTTTCAGCCCAAACCCATATGCTACACGCTGATTTTCAAAGCTTTCTTAAGTGGACCGGGACTACAAGAAATAGATAGAGATTTTTCTCGATTTCTTGTGGCCTCTGAAAATTCCACATGATCTCTCAAAGTCCTGTGTGAAAAACTTAATCGTTTCAAATCAGTATTGTTTGGTGCCAAATTCTCTCCATTCTTTACTAGAAGCTACTTAACTTACACATTTGAAGTATTCTGGAAAGTCCCTTCAAAGGAAATCTTTAAAGAAAACGTTTCAGGTGGACAAATTTCTTTCAAGGTGCTGTGTATTAAGAGGAGGATTTGAAAATCTTTATACAGAGATAGCTTTCAGGAGATGAATGGAGCATTTATGCCTCTAAGGTTGTGAATACAATATTCAAAGCAATAAGGGACTTATCAAAGAAGTTTCCTGTAGATGAAATTCCTGATTGCAACTTTATGCTGGGACTTAAATTGGAACACACAGGTAAGATATTTTGAGTCTACCCCCCAAATGGATAAACTATAAATCATGCAGTACACTCACTATACGTAGTTTGTTGTCAGAGGTATCACAATGTTTTGCATCTCTAGGAATCGTCCACCAATTACACTTAAAGGGTAAATACTTAGCAAGAAAGCATGGAAACTCAAAATTGGATGGATGATGAACTTGCCTCTAGAAATGAGTCAAGCATGGGATGTCAATCTTCAGGGAGTTTAATGCAAATTCTTCAAATTACATTTCCCAGACAAATAGGTCAAGAGGGAAACAAGTACACATTACATGTGTTTTAGGACTGCGTCAACCAGTGGTTATGGCGCTGATAGCTTACATGAGTAATGCTGAAGGATGTGCATAATTACGTCAAGGCCTGGGTAGCACCCTTGAAGGTCAGAAACAGTACCACAATTGGAACTGGTCAGCACTCTAAGTAGGTTACAAAATTAGATGTCTATCTCACCAAAGTACTTGATCATCTACTATTGAAAAAACTGTGATCTGGAGTGATAATGAAGCAGGTTCTCCAGTGGTTAGAAAATATAAGGAGTAAGTTGGTCTGATGTACAGATGGAAAAATGATGTTTTGAGCAAAGTAGTAGTGAATAAGCGGGACTAATAAGTAAAATAAATGCCGGTAGAATTACACAGTTTGTTGAAAACTAAATTTTGTGATTCTCCAGAAAACCTCACAGTCTCTAAAGCTGTTCAGATAAGAACATTGCAGCGGAGGTGGGTTGGCGAGTGGAGAGAGAAATTCCAAAATTAATGTTGAAGTGATGAATTAGTTCACCTGCAGCGAACCTCTGCCGCCTCCCCAGTGTGGAGAAATTTTCTCCAGGACGGGGGTTATAGCCCCCTTTCATCCACCTTTCAGCCGTCAGCCCTGAGGGGCCCTGACCTCTCGAAGGGGGCATAGCATCTTGTTTACTGTACAGTGAGTAATTGATCGCAGATGCCTGTACGAGTATGCGACATGGTTCAAGCGACCGCTGATTCCTTGCAGTCCAGTGTTGCAGTGTGCCCATTTTAATAAGAGACGTACATATCTTACTTTACAGGACAGTTAAGCTAAATCCTGCTCCCATTAATTACCATTTGTAAACGATAGTGGGGGACATGTTGTCTATGCTTATGACAGAAATTTTAAACTTCTGCTTTGCTTCATCGGGGAAATGGCAAGGAACAAAAGTACTATGTCACTTTTCCTTTGTGAAAGGGGGGAGTAACGGCGTAGGGTGTTGTGGCGTTTTCAGTTTATTTTGACCTATGGAGTGCCCTTGACGCCAGGAAAAAACCAACAAAGAACGATCGGCGTTAATGTGAACAAAGTATCTCATAAAAACACAATAAACATTAAGAGAATGGATCAGCTTCTTTTGTGATAAATTGTGAACAATAAAGACAAAAATTTGGAACTGTGTAACAGTGTGTGTATTCCTAGACTATGGAAGACGTGGACATCCAAGGACACTCAGCTTCTATCAAGTCACTGATATCTGTCGAAGGTGTGAAGAACATCAAAGCTCACGCTACAAGAGCAAGGTAGGCTACGAATTTCTTGTAGTACGGGGGACTGCGCAGTTCTTGAGTTGCAAGGAGTTTGCAATCAACCTATAGTGGGAAAGTTAGGTGCGGATTTTTTGAGTCCACACAAGTAAGTTTGCCCAGCCATCAGGGGAATGAAATATGCTGACATAACACCCCCTAGGGGTATAATTTATAATCTTACAAATTATAACTCATTTAAAAGCCCGTTGAGAGATGACTTCGACAGCTTCTCAAGACCTCGTCTGCAGGGGAGGCTGTGCAGGTAAATAAAGCTGTCTTTCTAAGTTAAGTACAAACTTTTTAAACTTAGCTGGTATGCCATTTCTCAACATGAGTGGTACATTTTAAAAAGTAGAGTTGCACTACTTATAAGTGTGAGTGTTACTACTTATAAAAGTTACAGTAGGAAAATATTTGTCGAATAAGTGGGTGGGTAACAGGTTAGTAGGGGAGGGGAGGTAGGAAGGTGGGTATGGGAGTATTGGGTATTGAGTGGGGGGGAAGGCAGTGACAGAGGGTGAGGGAACAAGGGAAGAGGGGCGAGTGAGAGTAGTGAGTAGTAGAGAGTAGTGAGTGATCTGGCAGAAGGCATAGTCACTTGTCAACCCCCGGCTACTTGGATCGTCTGACCACAAGGCTGTTTTTTACGACATTTTAAGTCCCAACTAAACGAGGTGAGGATTTCCACACGCCCCAACCTAGCTATGGAAAGAGGTAACTGGCCAGCCCTTTGCTCTGAGCTCGCCCCCACCGACTGGAATGCTCTTCTCCCAGAGGATGTTGACAACCAAGTGAAAGCCTTCACTGGACACATCCCTTAATCTGCAACAAGAACACATTCCTCACCGGCAATATGTGACAAAGGCTACGATCAGCCTTGTTGGCTTTCGTTGCAGAGAGGCTGCTACTGCTAATACAAAGCATGGCGAAGGTAAAAAGAGACATCCTACCACCTATAACAGGAAATTGCACATGCAAGCCTGTAGGCATATTGGTGATGTTCAAAAGGTGGGCCATTTTCTAAATGGGAGGTGGACACTAAAAGAAAGTTGCATCAGTAGGGTAGGCTCCAAAACCTGGGGTCCCTGGTCAAGGACAGACAAGGTTATCTGCCTGATGAAATTATTCCACCTCTGAACGACAGGATGGGCCACCTCTACTAGTAGTCAAGAGAAGGCGGACCTCTTTTCTGAACACTTTGCTACCAAAATGGGAAGTTCCTGATCCAGCAAGGGACCCTCCTTGGCTAGCTGCAAGAACTGTGTCAAAACTGTCAGTGGTGACAATAAGGCAGGAGGAGGTGCATTTCCTTCTTAAATCACTTGACAAGAAAAGGCTGTGGGGCCAGACAAGTTGAGCCCAAGATTGTTGAGAAATGTGCAGACCAGCTAGCAGCACCTCTAACTCGCATCTTTCAGCACTGCCTAGTACAGTGTAAATGGCCCCTCCATGGAAAGAGGCAAATGTAGTCCCTGTTCACAAAAAAAAAAGAGCAGAGCAGAAATCAGCAACTACAGACCAGTGTCACTCCTGTCAATCACTGGTAAGATCCTTGAGACAAAAAATCTCAAGACAAATGAACAGATTTTTTGACTACCACTCACTACTTTGTATCGTCAATATGGCTTCGGGAAAAGGTTACTCTGCTGCTGATCTGTTGTTAAACCTCTCCACTAAGTGGCACCATCACTGGATGAATCCAAATTCAGCTGTGTGGTAGCACTGGACATTGCTGGCGCTTTCGACGGGTGTGGCACCGGGGCCCTTTCTTTAGCAAACTTCAAGCACTGGGAATTGCAGGCTCTACGCTATGTCTCCTCAGTGATTACCTTCATGGTAGATTTTCTAAGTGTAGTCCTCATGAACGGAATCAGCAAGGCATCCTATTGGGCAAAGCGTTCCACAAGGAAGTGTGCTGGGTCCACTGTTATGGAATGTCTACTTCAACGACCTTCTTCATCTCATCCCAGAATCACATGCATATGCAGACGACTGTACACTGACATTCACTTATCCAAGAGAAGAAATGCCAGGTGCTCTAAGCTCATCAATCACCAGCTGAGAGCTATATCAGCTTGGGGAAAATAGATGGCAAGAAAACATTTGCACCTGAGAAAACGCAAATGATGATCGTCTCTAGGCACCTGATGGTAAGCTGGGGGCAGTAGTAGGATGAAGGGGACGAGTTGGCACCTGCAGAAGAAGTTATATCCTTGGGGTGAAAATTGACTCCAAACTAACCATGAAAAAACCATGTTGTAAATCTTGCAAACAAGGCAGCCAGGAAGCTTACCACTTCGCCGTAGGGTTGCAAGATCCTGTACGAGGCACAAGTACGCTCACAACCTTGAGTATGCTCCACTTTTTTGGTTTGCCTGCCCCCCCTCTTCATCTGCGACTGCTTGACAGAGTAGAGAACAGAGCAAGACGTCTCATCTCTCGCCTGGACCCATCCTGGATAGATCTTGTCATTTCAGCAGAGCCTTCAACTTTGGGGAGGGATGTGGGTGGCCTTACTGTTATGTACAAGGCCAATATTGTCAAAATACCACACTTGGATCCACTTCGAGGACAGGCGTGAAACAAGTTTTTATGCCACAAGACGGGCAGAAAGCAGCACCTTCACTCTGGCTGTACCCTTCTCCAGAACATCACTCCATCTGAGATCATACATACCCAGGATGACTCGAGTATGGAACACATTCGTACAGCATAATGTTGTCAACGAGATAAAGTCAGTTGATCAAATAAAAAATGCTGGCCCACAGTGGCTCCAACTTCTTCCTGTTCCGTACTTGTATGTCTCATAACAATAAAAATGCTTTCAAATAAGCTGATGTAGGTAACAGCTCTTAGCTTGCCAATAAAGTTAGGAATCCTTAACCTGTAATATAGCTGTCAATAAAGCTAGGGATCCTTAACCTCTTTTAAACCCTGTGTAAAAAAAAAAAAAAAAAAAAAAAGAGAGAGAGAGAGAGAGAAGAGAGAGAGAGGAGAGAGAGAGAGAGAGAGGGGGAGAAAAGGGGAGAGAGAGAGAGAGAGAGAGAGGAGGGGGAGATTTTTAAAAAGGAGCACGAAGGGAGGGAGGGAGGAGAGAGAGAGAAGAGAAGGACAGTCAGGGAGGTATGGGCGTCAGTTTCCGCCGCCTGCTGGCTGATTTAGGGTGGGTGATTTAGATGGAATAAGTCACGCTGTCCTATTTGATATCCTCGGGTTTTCTACTCGTATGCTGCTACTGCTACTGTGTGTGTGTGTGTGTGTGTGTGTATGTGTGTGTGTGTGTGTACTCACCTAATTTTACTCACCTTTAAATTTTGGGTTTCAGGGGTCTAGACTCAGCTCCTGGCCCGCCTCTTCTCTGATCGCTACTAGGTCCTCTCTCTCTCTCTCTCTCTCTCTCTCTCTCTGCTTCCAGAGCTTTGTCATTCCTCGTCTTAAGCTATGTATGGTTCCTGCCTCCAATACATCACTTGCTAGGCTATTCCACTTCCTGACGACTCTATGACTGAAGAAAATGCTTCCTAACGTCCCTATGACTCGTCTGAGTCTTCAGCTTCCAATTGTGACTCCTTGTTTCTGTGTCCTCTCTCTGGAACAACCTGTCTCTGTCTACCTTATCTATTCCAATATTTTATATGTCGTTATCATGTCTCCCCTGACCTGTCTATCCTCCCAAAGTCGTCAGTCCGATTTCCCTCAACCTTTCTTCGTAGGACATACCTCTGTGATCCGGAAATGCCTTTTGCAAACCCTTTTCACTTTTACTAATTTCTTGATTGTTTTTGACAAGGTGTGGGTTCCAAACTGGTGCTGCATACTCCAGTATGGGGCCCGATGTACACAGTGTACAGTGGGCTTGAATGATTCCTTACTAAAATTTTCGGAACGGCTATTCTCTGGTTTGCCAGGCACCCATATGCTGCAGCAGGTTATCTGGTTTGTGTGTGCCTCCAGAGACATGCTCGGTGTTATGGTCACCCCAAGATCTTACTCCTTAGGCGAGGTTTTGCAGGTCCTTGGCCACCTAGTCTATACTCGTCTGCAGTCTTCTTTGCCCTTCTCCGATCTTCATGACTTTTTCATTTGGCAGGGTTGAATTTAAGAAGACAGTTTTCTGACCACGTGTCCAGCCTGTCCAGGTCTTTTTGAAGTCCTGCCTGGACCTTTTCTGATTTAATTCTCCTCATTAACTTCACATCATCTGCAAACAGGGACACCTCTGAGTCTATCCCTTACATCATGTCATTTACATACACCAGAAATAGCACTGGCCCTAGGACCGACCCCTGTGGGACCCCGCTCGTCACAAGTGCCAACTGTTTATACCTCATCTCGTAACATGACTCGTTGTTGCCTTTCCCAGTCAGATATTCTCTGATCCATTGCAGTGCCCTTCCTGTTATACACGCCTGATCCTCTAGTTTCCCCTTGTGAGGAACTGTGTCGAAGGCCTTCTTGCAGGTCCAAGAAAAAGCAATCAACCCACCCCTCTCTCTCACGTCGCACTTCCGTAACTTTGTCATAGAACTCCAGAAAGGGTTTTTGACACAGGATTTGCCTTCCCTGAATCCGTGCTGGTTATCATTTATAATCTTGTTCTGTTCCAGTTCTTTCCCCCACTCTCCTCCTGATAATCTTCTCCATGACTTTGTACACTATACAGATCAGTGACACTGGTCTGTAAAATTTTGTCCCTCTTTCTGTTCCTTTTTAAAATGGGAAAAATTTTGCTCTCTATACCTCAGGTAGTTCCCAGTTTCAAGGGGGGTTTTGGTGTGGAA
>NC_069482.1:2938086-2959836 GCF_026875155.1 Cherax quadricarinatus | reverse complement strand
GCTGCTAGGACGCCCCCCTCGAGGACGCCACATGCGCGGATCTCCACAGCCTCAGCCAGATTGCGCTGTTGGCTGCTGGTGCGGCGAGGCGGCCCATTCCTGACCCTGGGGAGTCATGGAGCCTCTGTTGGTATTCAGGGCGACCCACAGGGTGCCCCCTCCAAGTCTTCAGACACAGTCCAGGGAACTGAGGGTGCAAAATCCACCGCCAAACGCTTGGGATATCCCACCAATGCGCGGATTGTTGAACGGGCACGAGAGGAGCTCTGTGCCCATTGTGACCGAATGGTTCCACACCCCTTTGGGTGCACTACCTGTTAGACTGCCCGGCTATGATGCCCCTTCGCCGTAGACATTTTCCCAATGACCCAGTAGGGCAGACCCGAGAGAATGAGGCAGCACCTCTTGTGTACTTAGCTGTCAGGGACTTGGAAACCTTACTTCCAGTCCTTGCATGTCATCCGCCCCCCTGCTGAAGTTGCTGCGAGGGCCTGCTTTGGGCCTCCATTGCACTGCACACCAGCCACTGTTAGTGCACACTAACGTTTGGTACGTCATCTGGCCATAGCGCCGGTGAGGTACCCCCCCCTTCCTGCTGAAGACCTGCCACACAGGTGCAAGTAAAGATAAATGTCACTTCCCTACCCGGGGAGCCAATGCCGGGTCACCAAAATGGAAGAGACCCGGGCGGGATTTCCGGTGAATCAAATAGAATAGAATAGAATAGAATAGAATCTTAATTTCTGTCTATAAACATTATAAACACTATGTGTATATACACTCAGACAAACAGAACATCACTTGGGTTGTTGTTGTCTTAGTCAGCACTTCTTCGAATTTGGAGCAGTGGATGCCGGGTGCCATCCCCCATTTTCTTGTTGGGTGAGTCACCCAGCTCCCGTTTTCTTTGGGTGAACGCTGGGTGAGCGCCCGTTTTCTTTTGGCTGCCCATTCTCTGTGATTGAGTCTGGAGGGACTCATTTATACTGATTTATATTGTAAAACACTAATTTTACAGCTTTTTTTTTGAAGGGTCTTGGCTCGTAGGGTTTTTTGTACACTGTAGTACAACATATTTGGACCACAGAGAGGCCTTTATCCGGTTGAAGGACCAATATGTTGAGAAATTGGCATTACTAGCTAAGTTTAAATAGTTTGTACTAACCCTTTGAAAGACAGCTCATCGCCTGCAAAAGCCGCCCCTGCAGACGAGGTCTGCAGAAGCTGTCGAAGTCATCTCTCAATGGGCTGTAAATGAGTTATAATTTGTAAGATTATAAATTACCCCTAGGGGGTGTTATGTCAGCATATTTCATTCACTGATGGCTGACAAACTTACTTGTGTGGACTCAAAAGTCCTCACCTAACTGCCGACTATAGGTTGATTGCAAACTCCTTGCAACTCAAGAACTGCGCAGTCCCCCGTACTACAAGAAATTCGTAGCCTACCTTGCTCTTGTAGCATGAGCTTTGATGTTCTTCACACCTTCGACAGATATCAGTGACTTGATAGAAGCTGAAGTGTCCTTGGATGTCCACGTCTTCCATAGTCTAGGAATACGCACACTGTTACACTATGTTCCAAAAGATTTGTCTTTATTGTTCACAATCTTATCACTAAAGAAGCTGATCACACTTCTCTTAAGTGTTTTTTGTGTTTTATGAGATACTTTGTTCACATTAACGCACAGATCGTTCTTTGTTGGTTATCCTGGCGTCAGTGTCACTCTCAGTAGAGTCAAAAGTAATCTGAAGATGCCACAACACCCTACGCCGTTACTGCCCCTTGCACAAAGGAAAAACTGACATAGTACTTTTCCTTCCTTGCCACTTCCTCGATGAAGCAAAGCAGAATGTTTAAATCTTGCTGTCTTAAGCATAGACAACAATGTCCACTATCTTTACTATGGTAATAAAGTGGGAGCAGGATTTTCCTTAACTGTCCTGTAAAAGTAAGAGATGTACTGTCTCTTATTAAAATACACTCTGCGACACTGGACTGCAAGGAGCAGCGGTCGCTTGACCACGTCGCATACTCGTACTGCATCTGCGATCAATTACTCACTGTAGCAGTAAACAAGATGCTTGCCCCTTCTGAGAGGGCTGGGCCCCTCAGGGCTGAAAGGGCTGAAAGGGGCTGAAGGGGGCTGATACCCCCCTCCTGGAGAAAATTTCTCCACAACTCACACTTAAAAGTAATACCACTTACAATTTTAAACAGTACCACTCACACTTATAAGTAATATCACTCACTCTTATAAGTAGTACCACACACACTTATTATTACCACACACGCTTATATGTAGTACCACACACACTTTTAAGTAGTACCACCCACTTAAAAGTAGTACCATTTCAAACTTAAATTTAGTAACACTCCCCTTATAATTTGTACCACTCAACTTAAAAATTTGTACCAATCCATTTAAAAAAGTAGTTTTTCCCTTAAAATTAAAAAATAGAAACCATCACACTTAAAAGAAAAAAACCTTTTCACTCCTGTAAGTGGGTACCCCCAACACTTTTTAGTACCCAACGTTTTTAAAAATTAGTCCCACCCCACACTTAAAGTAGTCCCAAAAACACTTTAGTAGTACCCCCACACGTTTAAATTAAAGTAGTACCACTATTAAAAAGGGTATTACACCATTAATAGTATTTCCCACACGGGGTTTTTAAAAGTAGTCCCACACACTCACAAAACTTGTGAAAGCAAACACACTTTATAAGTAGTCCCACACACACTTAATATTAGTCCACATACTTTTAAAAGAAATTGCCACGTGGTTATTAGTACCACACACGCTTAAAAATTAGTACCACAAAATTACAAGTAGTAAAAACACTTATAATTTAGAAACCCCCACATGCTTTAAGTAGTACCATACTTACTTATAATTTGAAACCCCACATTTTATAAGTGTACCACTCACACTTTTTAAGAAAGTTCCAACTCACCCCTAAAAGTGCACCACTCACACATTTATAAGTTTTTGGCCACACACATTAAAAAAGTGGAACTTTTTAAAATTATAAATTTTTCCATCATACTTAAAAGAAATTTGCCCCCAACCATTAAAAATTGTATTTCATAAAACCTAAAAGTAGAAAAAACTCCACTTTTTAATTTAGTACCACACACGTTTTAAGTAGGTCCCAAACTCACCTTTTTAAGTAGTACCACATACTTTAATTTAATTTTCACTAAAGGCTAAAAATTAAAGTACCACACCCCAACACACACACACCCACACACACTTTACACACCACCACACACCCCACACACACACACACACACACCCACACACACACACCCACCCCCACTAAAAGTAGTCCAAAAACACATTTAGGCAGTAACCCTCACATTTTAAAAGTAGTAACCCCACACACTTGTGAGAAATTATCAAAAAACCACTTTTTATAGGAAATTTCCACTAAACATTTAAGGAGTACCACCACATTTTAAGAAATTCCCTCTCCGTTATGTATTTCCAAAAACCCTTATAAATAGTACCACTCCCCGCTTATAATTTTTACCTGCACATTATAAGTAGTACCACTCAGGGCTTATAAGTAGCCACTACACGCTTATAAAGGGTACCCCCACTAACTTATTAGGGGCCCACAAAACACTTATAAGTAGTACCACTAAAAACTTATAATTTAAAACCACTTACATTTTATTTGTAGTAAAACTAAACACTTAAAAAGTAGAAATTTAAAATTTTAGTACTTATAAGTAGTGCCCAGGCCTTAAAAAGGTATTAAAAACAAAACAACTAAAAAAGGATTCCACTAGGGCTTGTAAGTAGTACCCCCTCAGCTTTAAAAGGGTAATATCATCACACTTAAGTATTTCCACAACCACCTTGAAAGGTAAACCCCCTCAAAATTTGAGTAGTAACAAACACACATACGTGTCCCAAACTCCGCTGTTAAATTTCCAAACTTAAAATAAGGTTTAATCGGGCCATAAATTGAAACCCCATATTAAAAGTGGGGCCCACTCACTTTTTTTAATTTAGCCCCAAACCGGCCTTAAAAGTATTTTCCACTTTAAATTTTTTAAAAAGTAGTACCCACTCACGCTTATGGGTAGTACCACAAACTTATGATTTAATCCCAATCACACTTATAAGCGGGACCAACACATTTATAAAGTGGGTTACACATTTAAAAAGTAGTCCCACAACGTAAAAAGGGTGTTCCACTCACCCCTTAAAGGGAGTACCATCACGCTTGAAAGGAGTAAAATTCTCCCCATTTAAGGCTCCAGTCATAAGTGGGGAAAATCCATCCCCACTTTTACTTGTAGGTTTTTCAAAGGGTTTTTATAGAAAATTTTTAAATTCTCCTGAAAACTTGTATCTTATTAATATCCTTAAAATAAAATATATTTAACCGGGAATTTTACCGGGTTATCCGCCTAAATTTATAAAGTTTTTTAAATTGAGGCTTAGATTATTAACCTAGATTATGGGCTAAATTTTAAGTGAAAGTTTTAGCCTGGGGGGTTTATACCTTTAATTGTTTTTTCGCCTAACAAGGTCATTTGTGAGTGTTTTTTTCTAAAGGGAAATTTGTTAGTGGGAAGTGATTCAGAAAAAAAAAACCTTTTTGTTTTTCTTGGGCAGATTATTTAGTTTTGTTCCCGGGTGGCGACCCGGAAAAAAATTGTTTTACGGTGTTCTTGAGTACGGGGTCGAGCTGATTTCAGATCATGTTTAGAGGGGCACGGGAGCATTTAAACCAAGTTAAACTGGCGATGTTGGGAAAGGGCGATCATGTTGACAAAGGTTCTTTTTATGTGCACTTTCCAGGGAGGTTTAAACAGGTATGTCACAACCTAAATTTGGGATGTGGTCCTGCCCGGGGGTTAATCAGGGGAGGGACCCCCATAAAATTCCTTCTTAAAATTGCCCCCCCAGGAGAGGTTTTAATCAGGGGTTATTGGATCCAATAAAATTTTTTTCCTTTTGGGTACATGCCAGGGAGGGTTAATTTAGGGTATGTCATTCACTAATATTGTCATTTCTACATTTTAGGAGGGTTAATTTAGGTATGTCACACCCCTAATGATTTTCATGTGCTAAAATAGGCCGGAGAGGTTAATCAGGTTTTGTCAAAACCATTATTATTGGTTAAGGGGGCTCATGCCCGGAGAGGTTTAAAAATTTGGTATGTCACACACCTAATAATTTTCATGTGCTACATGCCAGGAAGGGGGTTAAACGGGTATGTCAAAAAAACCCAATATTGTATGTCTACCCTGCCAGGGGGGTTAAACAGGTAAAGGTTTAAAAACTTAATTTAAAGTCATGTGCTAAATGCCAAGGAGAGGTTTAAAATTTTAGGTATGTACACATAATTTTTGGCAAGGCAAAAAATGGGGTCCAGGGAGAGGTTAATCAGGTTTTGGGAACCCCAAATTTAAAATTGTCATGGGCTACATGCCCGGAGAGGTTAATCGGGGGGTCAAACACTTAAAATTGTCCATTTTGCTACATGGCCAGGAGAATTTTAAAAAGGTATCTCCAAAAAGCTAATGATTTCATGTGCTTTCTGCCAGGGAGGTCAATAGGTTTTTTTCAAACACCTTTTAAAGTTTTTAGTGCCCACATGCCGGAGAGGTTAATCAGGTATGTCAAACGCAATGATGTTTATGTGCTACAGGGCCCGGAGAGGTTAATCAGGGTATGTCAAAAGCTAATGTGGGGGTGTGCTAATGCCCGGGGGAGGTTAATCAGGGATGTCAAACACCCCCGATTTCCATGTGTTTTCATGCCCGGAGAGGGTTTAATTTTTTTTAGGTTTTTGTCAAAAACTAATGATGCCCTGTGCTACATGCCGGAGAGGTTAATCAAGGGTTGGGCAAACACTAAAGAAGTCAATCAGATAGGGCTAACACCCAAGACGGGCATTTAGGTATGTCGACAATAATTTGGGCCCTTTACTCAAAATGGGTTTTACATTTAAAAAGGGTCAATTTTGATAAATTTCTAAAAACTAATTTAAGCAATTTGGTTTTTAGGTGGAAAAAATTTGTTTTTAAGGTTTGATATCATGAACCTTAAAAAATACAGTCATCAAGTTAACACGGTAATGATTAAAAAAAAATTGTGGGGGAAAAACCCAAAACTAAAAAAGAAAAAAAAGGAAAAAGGGAAAAAAGTTTTTAAAATTTTTTACTAAAGTCAAAATGATAGGAATAAAAATTTTTGAAATACGTTTGGGGGGAGAAAATTTTGGGTTTATTATATTTAAGAGTCGGGATATGATTGCCCGGGGGGTTATTCAAGGGGTTTTTAAAGGGAAAATGCCCGCTCATGGTATAGTAGGAGTGGCTGTGACGGGATTTAGACAGGGAGAAAAAATGGTTGGTGATTTCTGACAAGATGTGGAAAAAAGGGCCTTATGTACAGTTCCGGGGCATTTATCGAAAAGGAAAAAAGTTTCATCCTGAGTTGCTTTTTTCCGTCCTAATACAGAGATAACTAAGGGGAAAAGAGTATGTATTAGTGGCAGGTTTCAGGTGGAAGGCCACGTGAGTGTAGTGGGGAGATGGGTTAGGTTTGTGGGAAAGGATCCGGTTTGTTTGGGTTCCCAAAATCCCCAAACAAGGAAAATTCCCCAATCAATCGGAAATAAAGTTAAAAATTTTACCCAGGGAATTTTTTTGTTATCCCTGCCCTGTGGCCCCCTAAACATTTCCCACCCAAAATTGGCTCCCTTTTTTCCCCCCCAAGTTTTGGGGGAGGAACCCGGGATATCACCCTTAAAAAAAATTTTTTGACCCTCTGAAAATTTTTATTCAGACCCGAAAATTTTTATGTCTTTTTTTCAAGCCCCTTTATTCCCCGTTCAATGCAAACAATTTCCCCCGTGATCTCGGAAAAATTTCCCGGGCCCACCCCACCCCCTTTTTTTGATATTAATCTACCCTTTCAAAATTTTAAAACCTAGAACCCTTACATTTTTGCAAGCATGTCCCGATTTTTTTATATTAAACACAAACTCAGTTTTGGCCCAAAAAACATTTAATGTTTTACCAGCACTTGGAACTAAACCTTAACTCTTCCATTTTTATTTCTAAACCCCAAAAGGGGCTGGGGGTCCTGGTAGGGGGGGTTTTGAAGGGTTTAAACAAAAAACCCGATGAAGTATACACAGACCCTTTAAAAAAGTCTTTTGACAAAATGTGACCAATTTTTGTAAAAAGCGTAAAAAATGCCCTCACAAAAGGAAAGACAGGAAATTGGGGGAGAAAAGGAAAACATAAATTCCAAAAATTGGGGCCAAAATTAAAGGAAGCAGAGTAAAGTCTGAGGTGGCTACAGTGTAAAGCTCTATTCTACAAGTTTACAGTACTTGTTTCCAGTCTGTTCTTCAATCCAAAATCTGACATAGACAAAGATGTAAGCCATAGCTTCGTGTCTTCCTTTGGGGAATGACACCCGAATACTATGACAGTGTTCCCATCGAGACACTGCAAGACACTAAGAGGAGATCAACAAATATTTAAATGGGCCGCAGAAAAACAAAATAAAGTTCAATGAAGAGAAAATTTCAACTACTCACACATGGAAAACTTAAAATAAATTAAATCTTTTTTCAGGGTTTTACGACAAATTGTGGCCACATAATAAAAGCGAAAAAAAAATGTGTGGACCGGGAGTGATAATATGAAAGGTCTTTATCTTCAAAGACCACAACAATGTATATTTCCTCATCTGCTAGAAAAATGATAGGATGACTGATGAGAACCCTTTAAAAATTTAAAGGGCTCCAAGCCCATGATGATTCGCTTCAAATAGCTTGGGTTTCCCCTTGTCTGGAATTTCTGCTGGCACACTAACTGCCCCCTTCAAGACAGGCGAAAATTGATAACATGGAGAATGTAACAGAGAACTTTCACGGCAAAACATAGGTATGTTAAAGCAGCTAAATTACTTTAAACATTTAAAGTCCCTTGATTTGCATTCACTGGAACTCAGGCGAAAGAGATACATGATAATATACATTTGGAAATTCCTAGAGGGGATTTAATACCAAAACCTACACACGGAAATCACCCCTTACTAAAGCAAAAGATCGGCAGGAGATGCAACATTCCTCCATTGAAAAGAAGGGGCGCCACGAGTACAATGAGAGGGCAACACAATTTAAATATCAGGTTCCCAAGACTGTTCAACTGCCTCCCAACATACATAAGGGGGATTGGCCAATAGACCCCTGGCTGTCTTCAAGGAGGCGCTGGACATGCACCTGAAATCAGTACCTGACCCGCCCGGGGGTGGTTCGTACGTTGGTTTATGGCAGCCAGCAGTTTCAGCTGGTTTATCAGACCCTGATCCTCCACGAGGCCTGGTCTCAGACAGAGCCGCGGAGGCATTGGTCACTTAAATCCTCTCCTAGTAAACTAATACTAAGAAAATTATAATTCTTTCCAAAAGCCGGTTTAAATAAACGTTTCTAAAGTATTCCCCCGAAGCTAACATTATCGTATCCAGCATTACCTGGAGTCTAAATGGAAGGTATTCCGGGAGATCAACGCCCCGCGGCTCGGTCCCACGACCTGGTCTACCCGGTGGACCAGGGCCTTATCAACCAGGTTTTTACTACTGGTCGCCAGTACCCTTCAACAAACGAACCTCAGTCCAGCTGATCCAACACCGACTTTAAGTATTGTCCAGCTCCCTTTTGAAGGTAGCCAGGGGTCTATCAGCAATTTTCCCTGTGGATGGTAGGAGGCTGTTGAACAGTCTTGGGCCCAGGACACTTATTAAGTTTTCTCTTAGTGTACCAATTTCTCCTTACTTTCACAGGGGGAATTTTGCATTGCCGCCCCAGCCCTTTTGTTTTTGTCAGGAATGATTTTCTGTGTGCAGATTTGGAAAATTTCCCTTTCTAGGTTTTTCCCAACTGTAGATTTATGATACAACTCTCGCCTGCACTCCAACGAGTACAAGTAAATTTGCTTCCAAGTTTTCCCCAGTAGTTAAGGTCTTTGACGGATCTTTTTGCATGCAGTCATTCTCTAGATCTGCAATTTCACCTGCTTTGAATGGAGAGTTAATGTGCAGCTTTATTCCTGTTAAATTAGACACATACGCAACTCTTGGGTATCTTTTTTTTTCTGAGGAAACGTTTACCACACAGTGGCTTCATCAGTCCATCAAAGGATAAACTTGAAGAACAGAGGAGAATGAGGTAATCAGTCCCTCAGCCTTGAGTCGATGTGGTCAGTCCATCAATCTTGAATGGAATACGGCATAGGAGCGGAGAAGCAGCTTATAAGCCGTATGGCAGGAGAGGTGCAGCAGCCCATAGGTGGAGTCAAATTTGGTTTAGAAAGACACGTAAGCAACACTATAACATATTTATTGGGAAAACGTTTCGGTCCGGGGACCTTGATCAGAAGTGATCAAGGTCCCAGGACCGAAACGTTTTTATATAAATATGTTATAGGTTTGCTTACGTGTCTTTCTAAACCAACTTGTCGGTATTTATACCAAGGTTTATACCATGGAGTCAAATTTGTCTTTAAAATGGAAGTAGGTTGAGGGACTGATTACCTCATTCTCCCCCCGTTCTTTTAAGTTTATCCTTTGTATGGACTGATGAAGCCACTGTGTGGCGAAACGTTTCCTCAATAAAGATACAAAAGTTGCACATGTGTCTAATTTAACAACATGTCGGTTCTTTGAACCATTTTATCTACATTCCTGTCAGCCACTGCAACTTCTTGGGATCTTAATACTGGGAATTCTTCGCTTGCCTAACCCTTGGGCACGACCTACTTCCACATTGGACAAATGTGACACCAACTACGACTGTTGCACCTCTCCTGTCTACGGTTTATAAGCTGCTTCTCCGCTCATTTTGCCGTATTCTATTCAAGATTGATGGACTGACCACAAACGACTCAAGGCTGAGGGACTATTCCTCATTCTCCTCCTGTTCTTCAAGTTTATCTTTGTATGGACTGATGAAGCCCACTGTGTGGCGAAACGTTTCCTCAATAAAAATTACCCAGAGGGTTTCATATGTGTCTAATTTAGCAACATGTCGGTTTGAACCATTCATCTCCAAGCATTATTCCTGCCTAGAGAGAGCAATGATTTTTAAAAAAGGATCATCAGTGGCTTGCCCTCTCTTGTTTTGAAAGTTCTCGTTATACATCCTATCATTTTCTTCACAGTTGTGATCGTGGCACTGATGTGATCCTCGAAGTGAGATCCTTAGGGCATTACCTCTCCACGGTCCCTACATTACTTTCCACTTTATGTATAATTAGAGTTTGTAGTATATTCAGTTTTAATTAACCATCCAGTTATGCATAACATAGTAGCTGAAATTTGTCTTCAATGGAAATTTAATTGTTTTCTGTTGCGTATTGGAAAACTTGGGTTTTTACCTTATTGAAGGTTAACTATGTCCTCAATGGATGACAGTCTCGTGCAGATCTAGTATCGTCTGCAAAGGATAACACAGTGCTGTGGATTATATTTCCGTCTATGTCTGATATGAGGATGAGAAACAGGATGGGGGCGAGTACTGTGAAAGTGGAAACAGGACTTTTCTCTTTAAAGGGAGCTTCCCCAATACTCTTTTTACCACTACTCTTTGTGTTCAATTGGTTAGATAATTGAAGATCCATCTGCTCACTTTTCCAGTTATGCCTTTAAACGAATTTTTGTGCGCTATTACACCATGATCCCAGTTGTCAGAGGCTTTGCAAGTCTGTAAGTTACATCTGTATTCTGTTTGACTCCCAATACATCCAGTATCATATCATAGTGACCCAGTAGTTTCGAGAGGCACGAGCGACCTGCTCTGGACTGTGCATTTTTTGTTGAAATCCAAGTGGTTGTAGTTATGTTTCTTGGTACTCTTTCGAAGATTTTTATTATCTGGGACGTTAGAGCTATTGGTCTATAGTTTTTTAGCTAATGCTTTCCCGTCACTGTCATGGAGTGGGTTATAACTGTTGTTTTTAGGGGGCTGTAGAATTTTACCCATATTTAAATCCTTCTCCAGAGTATACTTAGGGCTCACGAAAAAGGCTTCTTGCGTTTGGGGAAAAAATTTAAGGGTGATTTATTTTACGACCTCAACATTACATGCTACGAGTAATCTCCTTGTGAGACAAAACGATATTGTTTCCCGAGTCACCCATGTAGACATGTGAAAAACTTAACCACCTCGGTACGAGGTGGCCCCTCGACCCTCCAAACTTTCCATATCATCCAGACCTTTAAAAATTTGGGGTACACCACAAGTACGGCGCTCTTTTTTAAATTTGGGGACTTAAATTTATTAGTTTAACTGAATGAGGGGGGGGAAAAAGGGGTAGGGTAAAAGGGAAAACCCCATAAAGGGAAAAAAACTTGGCCCGGGGGCCCTGGTGGCTAAAGCCCCCCGTTCACACACGGAGGGCCCCGGGTTCGTTTCCCCGGGGGTGAAACATTAACACTTTTCCTTAAACCTTTGTCTGTTCCCCTAGCGCAAATAGGTACCCTGGGTGTTGCGACTGGGGTGGGTCGCACCCTGGGGGCAAGATTAAGGCCCCCAATGGAAAAGTTGAATTCCTCTTGAGCATGACTTTCGGGGTTTATCCGGGTGGCCTAACCCCCCCGGGGTTAAAAAACCCGAACGAAATCTTATCTTATTTTTTTTCATAATCCCCCCACTACCAGTTTCTCTGGTGGTCATTTGGTGGCGGGTCACCCAAAACCCAATCCAATTTAAAAACATACCTAATTCCATATCAGTCTTCTTTAAAACAGAAAGGTACTTAATGTGGGTGATTGTGCCCCTTTTTCCCCATTCCCATCTTTTTTTCGATGCCCTTTAACCGACACGGTTCTTATTCCAACAGGACGAGGAACCTTTGGGTTTGCCCCAGTTTAAAGTCGTGATTCCAAAAATTTCGTATCCCGGGACGAAAACCCACGCGTTCCTGGGAGCGGGCGATTTTTTTCACTTCACTCATTCTTTTTTAATTTTTAATGTTATTATCATTGATTACATCCTTTTCACAAGACGTTTTTAACGTCTATAATTATTATACACATTAGAGGTCACCCTTAAGATCTGAGACCGATGGTAGGTTAACTCACGGGAAATTTCCCCTGGACACATTCCATGGCGGGCACCCGCACTCACGGTGCCTTTTTTCCCATTTTTTACCACTTATCACGGGGGGTCACGTAAATTCGTTCCCCCGCTTCCCCGGGAACAATTACGACATTTCCCCTATTGGAAAGGAGGCCTAAATTATTCTTAGGCCACCGTGAACGCCAATTTCCTGATCCCATTTTTCACAATTTCCCTCACTACATTCAAAACACTTCCGCCACCACGGCCCCAGTTGACCTATACCCCCAAACTTTTGGCAGGCGCAGTGGGAACCCAGTTGGTTCCACCCAAAATACAAATGCATTTTGAATCAAATCAACACATTAAACACTTATTAGGCACTATAGCTTCGGAAATTAAATTTTTTCCACACTGCGGCCGGGCGGAAGTCAGGAGACGATTCCCAGCCCTTCAAAATTTGTGTGCTGTTTTCCTAGTGGGTCTTACTACAATTTTTCTTGCATTATTCGGTAGTGTCTTAAATATCCTCTTCACTTTCCTTAATTTCCATCGCATGGATTGAACACCATTTAATTCTAAGGAATTAATTTTTTAAGGGTACGAAAAACTTCCTGCCCACGACACAACACTTGACGTTTCTGACAACAACCCTTGGATCTGGGTTAAAGTAACTACCCTTTCCCCGAGGCCAAATGTTCGATGTTGTTTTAGTATCAATTAAAACAATGTCACCTGGTTGAATTTCTGTCGGTTTACCTCTCGCAACCCCCCATAAAAATGTTCACGTAGTGTAAGAAGTTTCTTTACGCCCCACATGGACCCCAAAGAGTAATTCCTTATTTCACTTGAACTTATCATCAAACGGCCGTTTTTGTAAACTCAAACATTCCCCGGGATTATCCTATAGATGGTGCAGCTTCTAAACCCTTTGTCCGCATATTAGGGAAGAGGGAGTCAGGATTCCGCTCAGGAGTATCGCTCATGTATGACAGAGGGCATTGTTTTCCCATTCTCTGCCTCCACCAACACTGCATGGAAATTCCTCCAAATTAATTCTCTTCCTGTATAGCACCTTACGAAGACATTTTTCACGTACCTATCATTTTTTCGGACAAACCTCCCTGCCAAAAGGCTTGGGAGTAATAAATTTCCAGACACCCCCGTGGGCAAAAAAGACGTATATCATCACTCTTATTTAATTCCATCAAGTGTTTAGACCCCCTACAAAAATTTGGGGGCTCTGAGATCATAATCTTGGACAGGATCTCTAGCTGCAAATTTCCGGAACCTGTATGAAATTTTGCAGACAAGTCCCCCGAGCCCCTTCTAATGAACAGCCCCAGTGCTGACAAGTAAATAGACATCATGCCCTTCAAGGGAACACCATTGAAGTACCCGTTAAAATGATTGGCCCCCGTAGTCCACTCGGTCACATCAAATGGTTTTACCAACTGCACCGTTCCTTTGGGCAATGGGGGGGGATGGGGGACATGTAGGTTCGGGGATCCACCCGGGACAATTACACCGACTTGATAAAACCCTTTTACACTTTGCCCTCCTAGGGAAACCAGAAGGGTTCCCCAATACAGTTTAAGGGGATCCTGTACCCCCACCGGCAAACACGTTATTATGGGCATTAAAGACAATCAAGGTTGTCAGGGGAGATTTTGGGCAGAAAAATAGGGTCTTACAATTCCCCCCCTCAGCATTTTGTAACCCGTTGCCCCCCAATTACCTCTCCCCTAAATACAGCCCCAGTTTTTTTTTTATTGAGCCTTTTCACAAAATTTTTTCCCCCTCATTAATTTATCTCATTCTTGTAGGGTTTTTTCTTGTACCCCTTTTAGCCATATTTAGGGGATGGGGGAAAAATTATTGAAATTCTCTTACTTATAAAATTTTAAAACAACCTTTTCGCTAACAGCTTGGGTAAGGAAAAATACCTATTTAAAGCAAGGCAAGGGGGGATACTGACTGGAGCGGTGCTCAAACCCTAATTTGACAGGAGCAATATGAGCCTTTTTCACTGGCCAGTTAATTTTGTCCAAGCCAACTTGGCCCTTTAAACCACGATAAAGCACTCCAAATTTTATAAGCAAATCGAGCAAAAAGTCAGCCGGATTTCGCCCCGGAATGTGATTTTAAGGTTAACTTGCTATCCCAAATGTTTTATTTCTCCTGCATTTTATTTATTTCAGCGACTTGTTTTGTAAAAACCAATCTTCTGTTACCATTTCTAATCCATTGTAAGGGTCCTGTTAAACAGACCCAAAATTTCGGTGTCGCTGATAATATCCTCGCAATTTTTTTCTTTAAAAATTGGGGTAAATTTTCACCCCAAAATGGCCTTAAATTTCCCCTGAGGTAAGGTACGTGTTGTTTGAGCCACCTTAGCCTTAGACTAACAAAAGGGAAAAGGACTATTACATTGAAGGTAAGCGATGCTCCATATGCAATTTCGAAGCATCGCAAAAAATGTGGAGTACATTTTCTCCATCTTGATGGCACATTTATGTGGGAACCCCAAACAATTGGTAATTTTACATATTTCCACTATTAGTTCTTCCCACCTTTCAACAAATTATAAGGTAGGGTTTCATCCCAGCACACTTAATTCATGCTTCTTGTACAACATTTTCTTTATGGTAAATGGGGACACTAAGCCTAGTGGATCGAAGCATTTTGATATTCGCAAGTAAGACTCTCTTGGTTAATTTATTGGGGCATGCTGTAGTTATTAGACCATAACGATACAAGTCTCTCTGGGTGTGTTCCCAAGTCAGTCCCAGGCACATTACTATTTTAGACACTTCAACTCCAGGGTTGTCTTTATTTATTTGAGCCCTAAACTGGTGATTACTGTTCCATTCCCTCAGGGGCATATTTGCACCTTGCATTATTTTATTATCCCCTTCATATATGCTCAATTAGTTCCCTCTTCAAGTAGACGTCACCCCCAGGAAATTGTCCACATTAAATTGTTTACCCATTACTCCACTCAGTGGACCACCGTACGGCTAAGGTGCGATTTCATCGTTGCCTGGAGTAGGAAACGGACTGGAGGTAGCACCAAACAATACACTCCTGAAGCGAAAAGTCTTCAGGGGACTATGTGGGTCATTAGGATCTCGGGTGTCTTATGAACCTAGTGCAATCCCGGTCAGCCTATGGCAGACATCTCAGGCAAAGCTTTATTATGCCGCCGTAAAGGCATTAATTCTTAACCCTAAAGTTTAATAATATGTCTCCCCGTTTTTTCGTCAACGCGGACCTGTTATCAAGCCAGTCATTCAAAATAGGTACATTTTTGTATCTGGCCATACAGTAAGCACAATCCTCGGAGGTGTGGTATTAGAATCCCTTCTTCACTCTGTGAGTGGCAAATAATGACCTAAAATCTGGGGCTGCTCGGGAGGTACCTCCTCTATGAATATATTATTTAACTGATCATAATTATATCATCGTAAGCAGTCAACAGTTCTGGTGTCTTGCTCAGTTGAGGAGTGAGCCTTGATTGTCCATACGCCTTCCGGTAATTAGTTAGTTGGTTCTGGATGGTTCAGCTTCCACGGAAGTCTCACCCAGTTATTGTCCAGATTCAAATTTATCATTCCTTTGGTTTTGTTCTTGGTAAATAAATCATCTGGATTTTCTTCATTTACTTTGATCCCTATCGTCCAATTCCCAAATTTTTTACCAGTTTCAACTTCACCCTTTTTTGAAGATATTTATCGGGGGGGTGATATTTCATGAGTAAGACACACCGTAACTGATTTATGGCTTCCCCAGTCTTTCATTATCGTACGAGGAACCCTGCCATACATCACGTGACCCCCTGCTGCCCTTAAAGGGTGACTCCGTTTCTTTGTCTACCCCTTTAAAAAGGGGTGGCAAATAGTCACTCCCTATCAAAATATTTTTGGGCCCCACGAATCATTTTTTTCACAAAAGGTCCCAAAATTTTCCTTACTTGAAAGCCTTTTCGTATGTTCCCAAAGCCCTATTGTAGATTTTTTTGGGAGCCTATCCAAAATTAGGGCTTAATACGTTTTCTAATCCCTGCCGGGCGTTACATTAACTGTGTCGTATGATGGGCCTTTTATTCGAGAAGAAAGCCAGAAAACTTAGTTTAGCAGGATCTCCCTTTGCCCCTTCATCCCATTAAGGCAATTACTTTTTGAAGGTCGTTGTGACCCTGACCAGTAATGCTTTTTCATTTTTGGATTTACGGCGTTTATCATTAATCACCCATCCACACAGGTAAAGTTCCTCAGCTGGGCCTCATTCCCGAATTTAGTGCTCTTTACGGGTCTGTTTGTGCCCGGGTTATTTCATTCAGTATATTTTTACCATTTTACAATTAGACCCGCCCTTACACATGCTATTGGTGTTTTCCCCTTGAAAACCGATAAAAAAGGTGAAAGTTAGCCGGGCAATCATTAATTTTGATTTCCTAGTCCCGATAATTAGAAAGTTTCTTTCCCCAATTTTCCTTTTTAACACCCCATGAATTTTGGGCATTACGTTCTTGGGAAAATAGTCCGTTGCAGAAAGATACAATCTCTTTTTTCTTTGCCTGGCCTCTTTAAAAGGGCTCCCTTATTGCGGTATTCCTCCTCATGCTTTTTTGTGAGAACCATTTACTGCCCCCCTGTACTTGATATGTCCCTAGTAACCAGTTTGTAGGTGACTTTGATTATTAATTTGGGAAAAATTTTCCCTTTTTGGAACTTAAAAGATGACGGGGGGTCTGTAGAGTGGTTTTTCCGGGGTTTTGGGTTGGCGGGTTCTGATGGACAATTAGCTCCTGGGGGGCCACTCTTATTTTTTCCAACCCGAAGTAACCCTTGTGATATCTGTTAGATAGCCACTTCTGTCTTGTGGTTCAATTTTTTCTGAATCAATGCATCAAAAAACCATCTGTTTCCCCCAATCATATTTATTATAAGGGTTTTAAGAGGGGTTTTTCTTTTTGATCCTAATTGCAGTAAGTTTTGGGGTTTGATGGGGTCTTCAAAACCCAAAATTAGCTACTAGATCCAGCCTTTTTTGCCCCAAATTTACCGAAGGGGCCTCCAACAAGTCAACTGCCCACTATAGAGCATTACATTTGGGAATGCTTGTATGAGAAAATGCGCATCTCCCCTTACTTGTTTTTAAAATAACTAATTTGGTAACACTTGCAAGATCACTCCTATCATGTCGACTGCTTTAAAGATAGCCCAAAAAACCCCTCCCAGTTTTCCCCCGGGATTAAACACAGACATGATTCTGGAGTTTTGTAGACCCTCTGTTTTTTTCCTTACTAGGTTGACCAACAACTGTCTACCCCCTTTACCTTTCTAAACCTTATTTTTTTACAGGACACAATTTTGTCCTCCTTCAAAAAATTGTTTCCAGCAGCCGCTCTCTTTTGCATCATCTGCACAATTCCCCCCAGAAGATCGCTCTCGGGTTTATACCCAATTTTTGCTCTATTACTTCAAAGGGCATCTAGGTGTAGCTTTAATTTATCGGGGTTTACTGTTTTGTCTTATTAACTCATCAACAAGTGTTCCCCAACACTTTTTAATGATTTAGTAACATGACCCTTCCGGCTTGTGGAGCTTTTCTTTGCTTTGGCACCCATGGATTCCCCGCCGCACTAACCCCTCAGACCCGCCTGGTTAGGGAATTAATAATCAAAATTATACGACTTTAAGTAACATTTGTGTGAGAAATTCTTGCACTTGTATAAATCCTGCCCCCCCATGTGCTGTAAATTAATTGGGCTAATTTTCATCCCCCCAACCCGTTTTAAATTTGTGTACCCTATCCCCACTTTCTTAAATCATCATTAATTATTAAAGTAATTAATTCAAATAATTTTTCACGTTTGTACCCGGGGTGGGAAGGCAGGGGGAAAGATGGGGGGAAAATTTTAAAAGAGTGATTACTTGTACGTACCTCAACTTACATGAACGAGTAATCTCCTTGGGAGACAACAGCGATTTTGTTTACCGTAGTCACCCATGTAGACATGTGAGAAAATTTTAACCCCCCTTGGTACTGCAGGTGGCCCCCGACCCCCTCAATTTTTATCCTATCTATCCGAGCCCAGTATAAATTGGGGCCCCCCTAAGTGGGGCATTTAAAATTTAATTGTGGTGTATGTTTTTAATTGTTTAACTAAATAAAGGGGGGGGGTTAGGTTATACGGAATACCCATCAAGGAAAAAACACTGTACATAATCCCACCATTTCCCAGATTTCTCTGGTGGCCCCTTTGATGGGGCTGGACACCATAACCTATCCTTTAAAACATACCAACTGGCCATTCAGCGCTATAAATAGAAAGGTTACTTAAATGTGGGTGATTGTGCCCTTATTTCCTCCATTCACCATCTCTTTTCATGTCCCCGCCCACCCGACAGGTTCTTATTCCCGCAGGACGGGTATCGTTGGTTTTTGTCCCAGTTTTTGAAACATGTTCATAAAAATTCGCTATCCTTGGGGCAGAACCACTCGTTCACTCAGAGCAGGGGATTTATTTCATTCACGCTTTCTTAAATTTAATGTTATTACAGATTACATTTCCCTTCACAAGACGATTTAACGGCTCTAATTTTTATACCATTAAGGGGCACTCCCTTAAAATTGGACCGATGAGTGAGGGTTAAACCACTGGTAAATTTCCCGGACACATTCCCTGGCGGCGCACCCCTCACTCACGGGCCCACTATTATCCACTTATTTTCCACTTTTTCATGGTGGGCCCCTAAATCTCGTTCCCTACTCTTACCAGGAACAATTACGACACTTCCCATTAGGGAAGGGGTATGTTAATCCTTTGGCCGCCCGTGAAAAGTCAATTTCTTTATCCCCTGTTTACACTTCCCCACTAATTTTTAAAAAACTCCCCACCAGTACCCCAGCTCGACCTATACCCCCGCACACTGTGCAGGGCAGTGGGAACCCGTTGGGTTCCATTCAAAATACAAAAACATTTTGACCCCCAAAACACAATTAAAAACTTATTAGGACTATAGCTTCGGAAAATTAAAAAATTTTCCCAAAATTCTTAAAGAAACAGAATTACTTTTGTTTTGGGCCTGGGCCCGAGTGCAGGCTGTTGTCAAGGCTTTCTCAAAGTCTGTGCAGTTGGGGTAGGTCGAAATTGGCATACTTGGGCAGGGTTTTTAGGTTTTGTGAGCTTTCCTTTAGAAAAAAAAAAAACAACATTTGGATAGTTGGTCTTCAGGGCCCCGTGAAGCAAGATTTTTTTTTTTTTTGTTGCTTTCCGTCCCAAATTTTCCCCCAGTTTTGGTAAAAGACGGAGGTTTTCTCTCTTTCCTTAAATATATTTTCAATAAGTACTCAAACAAAACTGAGAAAAGACTGAAAAAAAACTGATTTACTGAAAATGCCCTTTGGCAGATGGGATCCTATTGGGAGACGTAAGGTTGTTTGGACACTTAGTGCCGAGAGAAAAAATGCTTGTACGAATTTCTAAAGGTATAATTCCTCTAAATGTCTCATTTTTTTTCACAAAAAAAAAAAAAAAAAGTTTGTTAGTTCTAGGGAAAGTTGCAAAATTATTGCCCCTTTACTCCCCCCATAAATCCCAAATATCTGGGGAAAATTTCCAAAATTTTTACCTTAGAAAATTTGAGAAATCATTATTTTTCAATTTTGTGAATATTATTCCCTTAAAATTTAAATAATAAAAAGGGAAAAATAAAAACGAAATGAGTGAATAGTTACTTCCGAGATATTGGCCTGGGGCGCGGCCGGCCCCCCTTCAAAAAAAAAAAAAAATCGCGAAAATCGCGTTTATTTAGGTTTTCTTAGAAATGATGTTCTAGTGCAGTTTCCCTCAAAACACCGTTTTCTTTTTCTCAAAGACGACATTGAGAGGAGTAACAATTTTTTATCGAAATATTCCCGGGGGACTCCGAAAAATTATGGGCCCATTTTTAGTTGAGATTTAAACATGTTTTTATGTTTTTACAGTGTTTTTTATACTATTAGATCAAATTTTGATAGATAAATAAGCCGTAGGTTTATATAAGAGTAAAATGAAGTGATTCCCGGCCTTGGAGCGGGAATTTGCCCGGGGTTCTAGATGGTTCTGTTTGCTGAATCTATGTAAAAGCTTGCCTCTGTTTTATGATGCCCAAAAAGTCAATTATTATATTAGAAAGAACAATGAAGAAAAAAACGATAAAAAAAAGGAAAAAATTTCAAAAAAATTTTGGGCTGTGAGCGACGCGCTACCCATACACCCTCACAAAACCTGAGTAAATGACTATAATTTCTTGTAAAACGTCGTATACGCTTGCTCTTCATGGTCCTGCCTTGAAAAAAAAAACTGAAAGATAGACTGCAAATCACCCCCAAACAAAAATCGTAAAATTTATCTGGGGTTGGGACCAGAGAAATGTAGGCCAGGATGAATTCAGCAGTTGGGTATGCTGAATGTTGAAGACGAGTAAAAAATGAAGCTAATCATGTTTATAAAATTGCTCACAAACAGTGTGGAAATTATTTAATTTTCCCAACTATAGGCCTAAAAAGTGTTTAATGTGTTATTTGGGTCCAAAAAGTATTTGAAAATGGAATAGAACCAAAAAGGGGGTTCCCCCTGCACCCGGGGGGATGTGCGGGGGAAAAAGTTGACACAGGGGATCAGGGAGGGGAGTGTTTTGAATTGAGGAAGAGGTGGGGAAAAAATGGGACCCCGAAAAATTTGGGGTTTATGGGAGTAAGGATTAAAATAGGCCTCATTATAATAGGAAGTGTCGTAAATGTTCCCTTTTAAAAATGAGGGGAAAGTTTATTTACGGGGCCCCGTAACAAAATGGAAAATTATGAATAATGGTGGGACCCGGGGTGATGGTGGCCGCCATGGGTGTGTTAAGGGGAAAAATACCTGTGATTTAATCCCCCATCGGTCTCAATCTTAATGGAGTGCCTCAATGTGTATAATAATTTTTTAGAATTTTAAAACGTCTTTTTGAATTTTAATGTAATCAATTATAATAAACTAAGAGAATGCGTGAGGTGAAAAAAGTGCCTTGCTTGAGTGAAAATGTTAGCCTCGTTGTTCCTGTCCCCCAAGGATGCGAATTTTTATAGGTCACGATTTTAAACCGGGGGCAACCAACGGTACCCCGTCCGCGAAAAAGAAAACCGTGTCGGTGTAACAGGCTCGAAATGGGTGGTGAATGGGGAAATGGAGATCATCACCCCAGTTAATAACCTTTCTAGTTATAGCAGATGGGTATGGCCAGTTAGGTTGTTGTAATTGGTGGTTTTGGGTATCCAGTACATCAAATGACCACCCGAGAATATTGGTAAGTGGTGGGGTATGTACAAAAAGCTTTTCCCTTTGGATATTCCATGTGTAACCTACCCCCCCCCTTTATTAGTTAAACAATAAATCTGTACGTCCCAAAAATTTAATTGTTGCTCCATACTTTGGGTGCTATCCAATTTATATTTGGTCCGGTAAGATTGGTAAATTGTGAGTGTCGAAGGCCACGTATGACCGGATGGGTTTTAAATTTTTTTCACATGTCTACACGGGGGGGTCTACTGTAAACAAAAAGTTACTGTCTCCATTAGTTTTTTCATATGCATTAATTTTTAGGGACATACAGGAAAACC
>NC_069482.1:2915506-2937586 GCF_026875155.1 Cherax quadricarinatus | reverse complement strand
AGTCACACACCCCACAGCGTCTACACTCCCTGCATGCCTCACTCTCCCATGCCTCCTGCATTCCCGCTTTCTTAAATACCCCTCCAAATGCCTACAACACTCCCTGCGTGTCAGCTACACTCCATGCATGTCAGCTACACTCCCTGCATTGAAATGATACACTCCCGCATGCCTGCTACACTCTTTGCATGCCTGCTACATTCCCTGCATGCCTGCAACACCCACTGCATGCATGCAACACTCCCTGTAAATCAGCTACACTCCCTTTATATCAGCTACACTCCCTCATGTCTGCTACACCCTGCATGCCTGTTCCCACTCCCGGCATGTCTGCTACACTCCCTGAAAGCCTGCTACAATCCCTGCATGTCAGCTACATTCCCTGCATGCCTGCTACACTCCCCGCATGTCAGCAAACGCTCCCTGCATGTCAGCTACACCTCCCTGCATACTTGCTGCGCTCCCTGCATGTAAGCTACATTGCCTGTATGTCTGCTAAAACCCTACATGTCTGCTACACTTCCGAAATTCTGCTAAGCTATCTTCCTGCCGTTACACTCACTGCATGTCTGCTACACTCCCTGCAAATCAGCTACACTCCCTGCATGTCACCTACACTCATTGCATGTCAGCTACACTACCTGCTTGCCTGCTACACAAATCGCATGCCTGTTACACTCCCTGCATGCCTGTTACACTCACTACCGTCTGTCGCACACACCCTGCATGTCTGCTACAACTCCCTGCATGCCTGCTGCCTCTCCTCCATGCCTGCTTCACTCTCTGCAGTCTCTACACTCCCTGCATATCAGCTACACTGCCTGCATGTCGTTAACACTCTCTGCATGTCAGCTACACTTCCCTGCAGCCTGCAAACACTCCTGCATGTCACTACACTCCCTGAATGACAGCTACACCCTTCCATGCCTGCTACATTTCCCCTGCAGTCAGTTTACACTCCCGGGCAAGTCACAAACACTCCCTGCATGTCACTACAACTTTTCTGCATGTACCTACACTCCCTGCAGTCAGCTACACCCCTTGCATGCCTGCTACACTCCCTGCATGTCAGGTGCACCCCACATGTCCTGCTACTCTCTCCTGCATGCCCACAAAACTCCCTGCGGGTTTCATCACCCCTGCATGCATGCTACATTCCCTGCATGCCTGCTACACCTCGCTGCAAGCCTCCTACACTCCCTCTATGTCAGCTACACTCCCTACATGCCTGCACATTCCCTGCTTGTAGCTACAACTCCCTGCATATCACCCTACACTCCCGGGCATATCACTACACTCCCTGTATGTTCTGCTACACTCCCTGCATATCTGCAAAGACTATCTGCATGCCTGCTACACTCCCTACCTGTCTGCTACACTCCCTGCATGTTTTGCTACACTCCTTGCATGCCTGTTACACTCCCTGCGTGCCTGCTACTCCCCCTCCATCTTTGCTACGCTCCCGCATGCCTGCAACACTCTCTGCATGCCTGCTACAACTCCCTGCTTTGTCTGCTACACTCCTCTATGTCTGCCACACTCCTGAAATTTGCCTGCTACACTTCCTACATTTCTGCTACACTCCCTGCATGTCGCTACACTCCCTGGATGTCTTCAAACCCCTCCCTGAATCTCTGCTGCAATCCCTGAAATGCCTCTGCACTTTCAGCATGCCTGCTACCTCCCTGCATGTCATCTACACTCCCTCAGCCTGCTACACCCGTGCAGCCTGCTACACTCCCGGGCATGTCAGCTACACTCCCGTGCGTGCCTGCTACACTCCCTGCATGTCTGCTACACTCCCTTCATACCTGCAAACACCCCTGCATGCCTGCTACACTTCCGCAGCCGGGTACCCTCCGTGCAAGCCTGTTACAACTCTCTGCATGTCAACTACACACCCTGAAATCACTACACTCCCGGGCAAGTCACCTACACACCTCCATGCCTGCTAACACTCCCTGCAATGCCAGCTACACTCCTGCGCACAGCTACACCCCCCGAAATGTCAAGCTACACTCCCTGCATGTCAGCTACACTCCCTGCATGTTAGATACAATCCCTGCATGCCTCGCTACCTCCCTGCATGTCTGCTAGACTCCCTGCATACCTGTTACACTCCCTGCAACCCTTTGCTACACTTCCTGTATGCCTGGTAATACTCCGTGCATGCCTGTTACACCTTCTGCATGTCAGCTACACTCCCCTGTATGTCTGCTACCCTCGCCTGCATGTCGCTACACTCCCTCCATGCCTGCTACACTCCCTGCATTTCAGCTGCACTCCCTGCATGTCACTACACCCCTGCATGTTAGTTACAATCCCTGCATGCCTTGAAACACTCCCTGAAATGTTATAATACACTCCCTGCATTTCTGCAAAACTCCCGGCATGTCCTCTACACTATGTGCATGCCTGCTAAAACTCCCCTGCATGTCTGCTAAAACTCTCTGCATGCCTGCAAACACTCCCTGAAATGTCAGCTACACTCCCGCATGCCTGCTACACTCCCTGCATGTCTCAAACACTCCCTGCATACCTGCTACACTCCCTGCATGCCTGCAAACACTTCCTGCATGCCTGGTATACTCCGACATGCCTGTTACACTCTGCCGTCGCTACACCCCTGTTGAGAGAGGCGTCGGACAAAACTCTGCAACTGGCAGACTTCTGGCAAGCGACTCAGAATGACACTTCTCGACTTTGTACTGTCGCTGGGCTGTCCACGGCCGTCTGAGCGTGGAGTGCATTATGGGGAGCGAGTCGTGGCAAGAGACTACTGGGCCGAAACATCATGGATTCGTACATCATACAGCCAACTCAGAGAGAGCTACATCAAGTGACATCATCTTTGTGCAAGCTGCTCACTGAAGCATGTGACACGAGGCTGACACAGCGTGTCATTCTTCGCTCGGCAGTTGGAGTTAAGCAGAGTTAGTCTAAGCGGTCCCCAGAACTGTTCTTTACATAAACTTTCACTCTGAAGGTCCTGGAGTGAAGTAAACAAATCTCGAAGGGAATCGTAGCAGGTCCGATTCCTGCAAACAACACAGCGACTAGCATAAAAGCTGTCGTACAAGAGGCTCGGTCCCCTCTGAGCTGTCTTGACGATCAGCTGTCAAACGTTTACTGTTCACACGGTGACTTACACAGTGGTGCTACTCAGGTCTCTCAGACTCACAGGGACACCCGAAACATTAAAACACACACCGCGGTACAAAACATTTGAGTTAGCACTGACGAGAGAATTAGATTACACACGACAGTATGATTTTCACTTCACACCTTCGCGACAAACGGAAATAATAACTAGAAACAGCTCGATTTGACACTAATGGGGGTTGATGACAGCGTGATGTCGCGAAGTGACTTCAGCACACCTGTGACGTCAGCAACATCTCGATGACGTCAGGCAGACATCTCGAGGTGACGTCAGCCAGACATCTCGAGGTGACGTCATGAAGTCGGCAGCATCCGTGGGGGACGTCAAAGTGATGCTGGCAGCAGACCACAGCATGTGGCCTACGGGACTATCTGGTAACTCATGTTGCTGTAGATCCACTGTGACATCGTCCACACCAACGTGGTGTCGATCCACGTTGTGTCCGTGATCAACGTGGCATGTCTGATCCCACGCAGCTACAGATGTGGCCTTGGCGACTCGGATACACAGCACTGGCAAAGAATTTCACATGAAAAACACGCAGGAAAACACAGCAGAGGGAGTGGCAGTGGTGAGCAGTGGTACGGTAGAAGACGGGTGAGGCGAGGAGCGTGGGGGTGGAGTGTATGGCGAGGACATCTGGCATATCCCTCCGCCTCCTCCACCCACAAACACGTGGAAGAAGCTCACCAACACTGGACGCAGAAATCACCACAAAACGCACCTCTGCTTTCTGAAACAGCTGTGTCTGAGCGAACAACCAACAGCAACATACAATGACGCTGAACACGAGACGTGAGAAACACGTTGGATACAGTAGCGGGAGTCATCTGTAGCGTGGTGGGTCACGTGACGCCAATGCTCACAATTTCTCGAGAAGACTTTCGACAAATATCGCTGGATCTGCTAGTACCTGTGTCTGGAATGCTCAAAGTGCAGACACGACAACAGGATAACCGTTGAGAGAACGAAGCTTCATGTAATGGTATGATCTGAAGTGAAGATGGACTTCATACTCTTCCTCCCTCTCTTCTCTCAGCAAACACAACTGCTGACAAGCACCGCTGTCACCAAATAACGAATTTGTTTGTATATGGTCGCGTGTGATATAAACTTTCTTCGAGCTTCTTACTTTATGTTTAAAGTCCGTTGTGTGGCACACAGGCGTGTGTTGTGCCATGCCCCGGGAGGGCCGTGCCCAAGAGAGAGAGCTGGAGGCCCTTGTGTCTTGCTGCTAGGCCCTTGTGAGTGATGCGGAAGCAATGGGCGGGCAGCTGAAGTGCCGTGCAGGGCATCCCACCGAAGAAGCTGTGAGTACTTGTGTCCTTTACTGCTAGTCGCTGGTATGAGGGACGCATGGGCCGGCAGGCTGCGTCCTGCCTAAGCCTGGCTACAGAGGGCAGCACCTAGTGGCGCGAATATGAACTAAGGCTGGCAACAGCATGGGCTGTGGTAGTGCACAGTACAGTCTGTCTACCCACTCGCTGCATGCCTGATACACCCCTGCACTGTCTCCTACACCTCTGCATACCTGGTACACTCCCGGCATGCCTGCTATCTCCTGCATGCCTGTTAATACTACGAGCGATGCCTGTACCACTCTCTGCATGTCCAGCTACACTCCCTCTATGTCAGCTAACGCTCCCTATTGTCAGCTACACTCCACCATGCCTGCTACACTCCCTGCATGTCATCTTCACTTCCCTGCATATCAGGAATACACTCCCTGCACACCCCGGTAGCCAATGCTTCATGCATGGTAGGAGTGTGCATCATTGCATTACTACCACCTTTCACACTCTGCACACTGCAGCTCAGCACTACGTTCCTTACCAGCTTAAATCCCTTTTGATGTAGCCAACAGACATGTAAGTATTAGTGAAACTTCCGATAATGGATGTTGAGGAGGATGGCTTCTCCGCTGATTAAAGTTACCTGTCCAACAGAAAGTCCGTCTGGAGTTTTGTTCCTGGGACATAGAAGTGTAACTAAAGATTTTGAATTAGGAACCCCACAGAGGTGGTGCTGATGTCCCCACCCGTGGTCACTTTTTGATTAATGCTTACTTAATCCACGCTAGCCAGCCCATCATTATATGGTTAGTTTTGCTGATGACATAATTGATTCACACTAGACCGATTCTCCAACAACCCAAAACAGTTCTTAATCCATGGCTATAGCCTCGTGTCAGGACCTGGGTTAATAATCTCAGGGGAAAAACAAGATACTCAACGAGGCGTCCTCCTCGCAAGAGGAACAGTTCGTCAGATCCAGTTGTGCATGATGGTCTCTTCTAGAATATGTAAGCAGCTACAGGTATCTAGGCTTTATGAGGTTCCAACTACTTGGACCTGTTGTAACGAGACTTTGTCGCCAATACAAGAAAGGCCTGAGACACTTAGTTGTGGCAGGTTTCATCCAGGTATGGTGCTAATGTTAAAATTGAGTGAAAATGATGTAATCTTGCTTATAATCGATCATTGGTGATTATGCAGCGCCACTACTTGCACTCTGTTCTGACTGGAAGCTATTGGAGGGCACACTCCTGCTTTCCCTTTCTGCAACACTCCCGGCAATTCTGCTACTACTATGTGTAAGCCTCTTCACTCCCTGCAATCCTGATACATCCCCTCATTCACGAGCACTCCCTGCATGCCTGCTAAACTCCCTGGCAGGTTACTACACTCCCTGCATACCTGCTACACTTCCTGCATGCCTATATACCCGAACATGGCCTGTTACACTCTCTGCATGTCACTACACTTTCCTGCATTTCAGCTACACTCCTTTACATCCTGCTACAACTACCCTGAATGTTTGCTACACTGTCTGCATGTCAGCTACACTCTCTGCATGCAGCTAAACTCAAGCAGGTTCTCTACACTCCCTGCATATCAGCTACACTCCGTTACATTTTCAGCTACACTCCATGCATGCCCTGCTACACTCCCTTCTTGCTGCTACACTCGCTGCATGCCTCCTACACTGCCTCCTGTTCTCTACACTCCCTGCATTCTTTTTAACCTCCGGCAGTTGCCTGCTACACTAATCTGCATGCCTGATCTCTCCATATCTGTCGTCTACACTCCCTTAAGTACGCTACACTCCTTGAATGCTACTACACTCTCTGCATGGCTGCAAAAACTCCCTGCATGTCTGCTACATTCCTGCATGCCTCTTAACTCCTCATTTCTGCTACAACTCACACAGCATTGTCTGCTACAACTCCCTGCATGTCTTCTACACTCCTGAATGTCTGCTACACACCCTTCATGCCTGCTATACACTCCTCAATGCTTGCTACACTGCCTTCATGCCTGCTACACTCCCTGCAATGTTTAAATACACTTCCCTGCATTCCCGAGCCCAACACCTCTGCCATGTCCAGCTACACACCTTGCATGTCAGCTACACTCCTGTGCATGCCTGCAACGACGCCATGCATGCCTGCGAAACTCCTTGCATCCTTGCTACACTCCCTGCATCTGCTACACTCCTACATATCTGCTACACTCCCTCATGTCTGTTACACGATCTGCATGCCTGCTAAACTCCTGCATAGCGGGCTATCGCGCCTGTCATGCCTTCTACACTCCCTGCATGCCTTTCTAAACACTCCCTGGCATGTCTCAACTCCTCATGTCTCCTACACTCCCTGCATTTCCTGCTACAACACCCGACAACTCTGCTACCCTCCTGCATTTTCCTACACTCCCGCATGTCTTCTTCCTCCCTGAATTCTGCTACGTCTCCCTGCATACTGCGACACTCCCTGCATGTCAGCTAACTCTCCCTAATACAGCTACACTCTCTAGCATGACCAAGCTTAGACCCCCTGCATGTCACAACTTTCTGCATGTGGCTACAACACTCCCATTCATGTCGGTACTAGTCCGTGAGCATGCCTGCTACACTCCCGGCATGCCAGCTACATTCCTTATGTCACTACTCTCCAGCATGCCTGCTACACTCCCTGCATGTCACTAAAAACCCCCTCAGTCACTACAGCTCACGTGCATGTCAGTACACTCCTCTGCATAAAGCTACACTCCCTGCAATGTTAGTGTACTACAATCCCTGAATGCTGCTACACTGCCCATCTGAAAGTCAGGTACACCTCCCTGTATGTCGTGCTACACTCCCTGATGTCTGCTACACTCCCTGCATTTCTGCAACGACACCCGGGCATGTCACCTGCTACAACGATCTGCACCCGCTACACTCCCTGCATGTCTCGACAACGCCTTGCATGCCTGCTACAACTCCATCATGTCAGTACACTCCCTGCATGCTTACTATACAACTCCATGCATCCTGGCTACACTCAATGCATCCTGCTACAACTCTCTTCATATCGGCTACACTCCCTCAATTCTGGTATACGATCTTCATGCCTGCTTAACTCGCCTGCATGTCTGTCTTACACTCCTTGCAATGCCTTCTAACATCCCCTGGCGGATGTCGGTACACCTCCCCTGCATCCTTCTACACTCCTGCATGTCTGCTACACGCCCTCAATGTTCTCATACACTCTCACACTCCTGCTACACACGCCTGCACTTCTGCTACACCCCCTGCAGTGCGCCTACACTCCACCTGCATTCTTCGTACAACTCCCTCTATGGTCGGCTACCTCCCTGCATTGCCTGCTACACGTGCCTGCATGCCTGGTATAATCCGAACCATACTGTTAACACTCTCTGCATGGCAGCTACACACCTGCATTCAGCTACACTCTACATGCCTCTACACTCCCTGAATGTCAGCTACACTCTCGGTGCATGTCCAGCAACACTACCTGCAGGCAGCTACAACTCACTCATCAGCTACACTCCTGCATATGCAGCTACGCTCCATACATTTCACCTGCACTCCATGCTTTGCCTGCTACAACTCCTCTGCATTCTGCTACACGCGCTGTATACTCCTACACTGCCTGCATGTATCTACAACTCCCTGCATGTCTTCCTACACTCCCTTCATTACCTGCTACACCCCTGCATGCCGCTACACTTCCTGCATGCTGGTATAACTCCGAACATGCCTGTTACACTCTCTGCATGTCACTACACTCACCTGCATTTCAGCTACACTCCTTACATGCCTGCTACACTCCCAGAATGTCAGCTACACTCTCTGCATGTCAGCTACACTCTCTGCATGTCATCTATCACTCACTGCATGTCACACACTCCCTCCATCAGCTACACTTCCCATACATTTTCAGCTACACTCCTTCATGCCTGCTACTACATCCCTGCAATGTCTGCTACACTCTCGCAGGTCTCCTACAACTGCCTGCATGTCAGACTACTCCCCTCATGTCTTCTACACTCCTGCATGTCTGCACACTATCTGCAGCCTGCTGCACTTCATACCTGTCTTCTACACTCCCTGTAGGTCTGCTACACTCCTTGTATGCCTACTACACTCACTGCATGGCTGTTACATTCCCTGCATGTCTGCTACATACCCTGCATGCCTGCTAACCCCTGCATTTCTGCTACACTCACTGCATGTCTTCTACACCCCAGCAGTCTTCTACACTCCCTGAAATGTCTCTACAACTTGCCCGTGCATGCCATCTACACCCCTGCATGTCTGCTACACTCCCGCAAGTCTGCCTAAACGACCCTGCATGTCAACTACACTCCCGGAATGCCTGCTACAACACTCCCCCTGCATGCTTGCTACAGTACCTAATGCCTCTTCAAACTTCCTGCATTTCACATACATTCCCTGCATGTCAAGCTACACTCCAGCAATGTCACTACACTCCCTGATATGTCAGCCTACACTCCTGAAGTCAGTTACACTCCCTGCATTCGCCACCTAACACTCCTGCATTGACAGCTACACTCGCTGCATGCTTACTATACAGAACCTGCATGTCACTGCACGCCGCTTATTCCCTCTACACTCCCCCTGCATGCCGCTACTCTCCCTGCTATCTGACCTACACTCTCTAGCATGCTGCAACACTCCAGCATGTCTGCTACACTCCATGCAAAGTCTGCTACCATCTCCCTAAAATGTCTGCTACAACTCCCCTGCAATGTCTGCTACACTATCTGCATGCCTTCTACACGATCTCTGTCTGCTACACGCCGTAGTATGTCTGCTACACGACTGTCCATTCCCTGCTACACTCCCGTACATGTCGAGCTACGCTCCCTGGTATGTCTGCTACAGCTCTGTGTATGTCTGCTGCACTCCCTGGCATGCCTCTACAACGTCGTTGCATGTTTGCTACACTTCTCTGCATGCCTGCAACAATCTCCCTATAGTCTGCTACACTACTTGCAAGTTCTGCTACACTCTCCCTGCATGTCTTCTACACTCCCTGTATAACGAAACACTCCCTAATGCCTCTACACTCCCTGCATGTCTGTTTACACTCCCGCATATCTGTAAACACGTCCCTGCATGTTTGCTACACTATCTGCATGCCTGCTACACTCCTGCATGGTCTGCTACAGTCCCTGGCATGTCAGCTACATCTCCCTGCATGCACTACAGCACTCCCAGCATTCGTCGACACTCCCTGCATGCCTGCTACACTCCTAGCATGCCTCTGCATTCCCTGCTTCTGGATAACACTGCCTATTGCCTACTACACTCCCGCGTGTTCACTACACTCCATGCATGTCAGCTACACCCCTGCATGTATATACACTCGCCTGCATGCCGGCTACACTCTTTGCATGCCTGCTACATTTCCTGCATGCCTTGCACCACCCACTGTATGCATGCAACACTCCCGTAAATCACTACACTCCCTTTAATATCAGCAACTCCGGCCAAGTCTGCTACACGCCCCTGCATGCCTGTTACACTCCCGGCATGTCTGCTACACTACCTGCATGCCTGTCTACAATCCCTGCATGTCAGCACAATCCCTGCATGCCTGCTACAACTCCCCGCATGTCAGCTACGCTCCCTGCATGTCAGCTACACTCCCTGCATACTTGCTGCGCTCCCTGCAATGTAACTACATTGCCTGTATAGTCTTCTACACTCCCACATGTCGCTTACATCACTCCTGCATGTCTGCATAGCTATCTGCATCCTGTTACACCTCAGCCATGTCTTCGACACACTTCCCCTCCCTGCCATATCAGCGTACACCCCTGCATGTCACTCCTACACTCATTGCATTGTCAGCTACAACTACCTGCTTGCCTCTACACTTATCTGCAGCCTGTTACACTCCCTCATGCCTGTTACACACACTAAACTACTGTCTGCTACAACACCCTGTCATGTCAGCTACTCTCCCTGCAAGCCTGCCCTCTCCTCCATGCCTGCTTCACATCTCTGCATGTCTCTACCTCCCTGCATATCACTACACGTGCCCTGCATGAGTTGTTACACTCTCTGCATGTCAGGCTACAGCTTCCTGCATGCCCTGCTACACTCCTTCATTCACTACACTCCTGAATGACATGCTACACTCCATCCATGCCTGCTGCTACACTTGCCTGAATTTCAGCTACACATCACTCCTGCAATTCAGCTACACGTCCCTGCATGTCATCTACACTTTCTTGCATGTACCTACAATCCCTGCAGTCAGCACACTCCTTGGCATCCTGGCTAACACTCCTGCAAGTCAGGTGCACTCCCTACATGCCAGCTACTCGTCCCTGCAATGGGTCACGACACTCCCTGCAGTCGTCTCACACCCTGCATTGCATGCTACCATTCCCTGCAAGCCTGCTACACTCGCTGCATGCTCCTACACGCTCCTCAATTTCAGCTTACACTCCCTACATGCCTGCTACATCCCTTCTGTTCCAGCTACACTTCCCTGCATATCGAGATACATCACCTGCATATCACTACACACACATCCCATAATTCTGCTACACACCTGCATATCAGCTAGACTATCTGCATGCCTCTACACTCCCTACCTTCTGTGCTACTACGCCCCTGCATGTCTGCTACACACCTGCAGCCTGTTACACACTCCCCGCGTGCCTGCTACTCTCCCTCCATCTTGCTACGCTCTTCCTGCATGCCTGCTACACTCATCTGCATCCTGCTACACTCCCTGCATGTCTGCAACACTCTCCTCTATGTTCTGCCACACTCCTGCATGCCTGGCTACACTTCCTACATTTTCTGCTACACCTCCCTGCATTTCTGCTACACTCCCGATGTCTTCTACACTCCCTGAATCTCTGCTGGCAATCCCCTGCATTGCCTGCTGCACTTTTTCAGCATGCCTCTACGCTCCCTGCATGTCATCACACTCCCTGCATGCCTGCTACAGCTCCGTGCATGCCTGCACACTTCCCGCATGTCACTACACGTCTCGTGCCGTGCCCTGCAACAACTCCCTGCATGTCTGCTACACTCCCTTCTTTACCTGCGACACATCGCCCTGCATGCCTGCTACACTTCCTGCATGCCTGGTACACTCCTCAACCTTACAACACTCCTGCAATGTCAACTACACTCCCTGTATGTCAGCTACACTCCCTGCATGACTCCTACACTGACCTCCATGCCTGCTACACTCCCTGCAATGCAGCTACAATCTCTGCGCACAGCTACACTCCCTGCATGTCAGACTACACTCCCTGCAATGTCAAGCTACAACTCCTGAATGTTTAGATACAATCCTGCATGCATGCTAACACTCCCTGCATGTCTCTGAGACTCCCTGCATACCTGATACACTCCCGCAAGCCGTGCTACACTTCCTGTAATGCCTGGTATAACTCTCGTGCATGCCTGTTACTCTCTCTGCAGTTCAGGCTCACTCCCCTGTATGTCTGCTACCCGTCTCTCTTTTCAGCTACACTACTTCCATGCCTGCTACAGCTCCTGCATTTCAGCCCTGTCAATCCCTGCATGTCAGCTACACTCCCTGCTTTTAGTTTACAATCCCGTGCATGCCTGTACACTCCCTGCATGTTAACACACTCCCTGCATTTCTTTTTTTGTTTTTCTTCTGGCAAAACTCCCGGCAGTGTCTGCTTACACTATGCATGCCTGCTACACTTCCCTCATGTCTGCTCACTCCTCTGCATGCCTCTACACTCCCTGCATGACAGCTGACACTCCCTGCATGCCTTCTACACTCCCTGCATGTCTGCTACACCGTCCCTGCATACTGCTACACTCCCGCATGCCTGCTACACAACCTGCAGCCTGGTATACCCGAGCATGCCCTGTTACACTCTCGCACGTCACTACTCTCCTCTGTATGTCAGGCTACACTCCCTGCAATGTCAGTCTACGCTTCCCGTCCTTCCTGCTACATCTCCCTGCATTGCCTGCTACACTCCCGAATGCCTGTTATACTCCAGCATGCTGCACACTCCATCATTGCCTGGTACATCCTAGCATGTCTGCTACACTCTCTGCATGTCTCTCTACAATCGGCTTGCATGTCTGCTACACTCCCTGCAATGTCTTCTAGACTCCCGGCTTGTCGCTACACATCTGCAAGTCTGTTGCACTCCATACCCTCCTCTACACTCCGCAGTGTCTAACTACATCTCCTGCATGCCTCTAAACTCACTGCATGACCTGCTACATACTCCCTGCATGTCTGCTACACTCCCTGATCATGCCTGCTAACCTCCTTCATTCTGATACACTCAGTGCAAGTCTTGCTACAAACTCCCGGCATGTCTTCTACAACTTCCTGAATTTTCTGCTACACTCCCCCTGCATGCCTGCTCGCACTTCCTGCATCCCTGCTACACACACTGCATGTCCAGATACACTCTGCATTCCTACCGACACTTCCTTGCATGTCAGGTGTACTATCCCTGCAGTCACTACACTCCCGGCATGTCAGCTACTCTCCCATGCCATGCCTACTACATCCATGCATGTTCCAACTACACAACCCTGCAGTCAGCTACACTCCCTGCTTATCAGAATACACTCCTGGCATGATCATCTATCAACTTCTTAGCAATTCACTACACTCCCTGCATGCCATGCAGACACCCTGCATGCCTGAGAAAACTCCCTGCATCCTTGCTACCCTCCACTGCATGGCCTGCTACACTCTCTACATATCCTGGCTACACTCCCTTTCATGTGTGTTACACGATCTGTAAGGCCATGCTAACCTCTCTCTTGTCTGCTACACTGTCCTGCATGCCTTCTACAGTCCCCTGCATGTCTACTACACTCCCTGAATGCTTCTACACTCTATGCATTGTCTTGCTACACGCCCTGCATGTCTCCTACACTCCTCATTTCCTCTACAAACCGCAGCACTTCATGCTACACTCATGTCATTTCTCCTACACTCCCTGCAAGTCTTCTACACTCCCTAATTCTTCTAGCACTCCTGCATGCCTGCTTACACTCCCCTGCATGTCATCTACTCTGCCCTTATATTCAGCTACACTCCTGCATTTCAGCTAGACCCCCTGCATGTACACCTACACTCCCTCTATGCTACAACACTCCTTGGCATGTCAGTACTATCCTCATGCCTGCTACACTCCCTGCATGCCAGCTACACCCCTGCGATGTCTGCTACTCATCCCACATGCCTGCTACACTTCTGCATGTCAGCTAAACTCCCTGCTACCAGCTACACTCCCTTGATATCACTACACTCTCTTCATGTCAGCTACACTCTCCCTGCGTGTTAGCTACATTCCCGCAGGCCTGCGACACTCCATGCATGTCAGGTACACTCCCGGATTGGGGGGGGGCCTGGGCTACACTCTCCTGCAGTGCCGACACTCCCTTGATTCTGCAACACCCCGGGCATGTCTGCTACACTAATCTAAAGCCCTGTTCACTCCCTGCATGTCTCTACACCCCTGCATGTCAGCTACACCTCCCTGCAATGTCAGCTACACTCTCTGCATGTCAGCTACACTCCCTGCATGTTAGCTACCATCCCTGCATGCCTGCTACACGCCCTGCATGTCAGGGTACACTCCCTGTATGCCTGCTTAACGCCCTGCATGTGTCTACAACACTCCCCTGCAATTTTTGCCAACACTGCCCGGCATGTCTGCTACACTATCTAAGCCTTCTACACTCCCGCATGTCTGCTACACTTCTCCCTGCATGTCAGCTACACGCTCTCATTCACTACACTCCTGCATGTTACTACAATCCCTGCATCCTGCTACACCTCCCTCATGTCAGGTACACCCCCAATTCCTGCTACACTCCCGCAGTGTGCTACACTCTCTGCATTTCTGCAACACTCCGCATGTCCTGCTACACTATCGTATAGCCAGCTACACCTCCCTGCCCTTCTGCTACACTCCCTTCATGTCATCTCCACTCCTCAGTATTCAGCTACCACTCCTGCATTTAGCTACAATCCCTGCATGCCTGCTAGCCAAGCTCCCTGCAAGTCAGTACAACTCCCTGTATGCCTGCTACACGCCCTGCATGTGTCTACCCTCCCGAGCTTTCTGCAACACTCCGGCATGTCCTGCTACACTTTTGTGTTAAGCCTGGCTTCAACTCCCTGCATGCCAGATACATCCCCTGCTTGTCAAGAATACACTCCCTGCATGCCTGCACACTCCCTGCATGTTACTACAACTCCCTGCATACCTGCTACACTTCCTGCATGCCTAGTATACTCCGAGAACATGCCTGTTACACCACTCTGCATGTCACTACACTCCTGCATTTCAGCTACACTCCTTACTTGCCTGCTACACTCCTGAATGGTTTGCTACACTTTCTGCATGTTCACTACACATCTCTGCATGTCAAGCTACAACTCACTGCATGTCAGCTACCCTCCCTGCATATCACACACTCAGAACATTTTCCAGCTACACCTCCAGGCATGCCTGCTACACTCCGCATGTCTGCTACACACTCTGCATTCGCCGACACTGTCCTGCATGTCTGCTAACAGCACTCCCGTGCATGTCTTTACACTCCCTGCATTTCTGCTACTCTATCCATGCCGATGCAAGGCACTTCCATATCTTCTTCTACACTCCTGTAGTCTGCTACACTCCTTGAATGCCTGACTACACTCACTGCATGTCGGCTACACACCCTGCAATGTCGGCTACAGTTGCTCCCTGGCATGCTGCGTAACTCCCTGCATTTCGTAGCTACACCTCACTGCATGTCTAGCTAACACTCCCCTGGCTTCTACACTCCCTGAATGTCTGCTACACTCCCTGCCATGCCTGCTACACTCCCTTGCTGTCTGCTACCCTCGCTTCAAAGCCTGCAACAACCCCTGCATGTTAGACTACAGCTCCCCTGCATTCCTATCAACACACCTGCATGTCGGCTACAACTCCCTTGCTGGTCAGCTCTACTCGTGGCATGCCAAGCAACACTCCATGCATGCCTCTAAACTCTCCTGCATCCTTGCTACACTCCCAGCAATGCCCGTTGCTACAATCTCTCTACTTATCTCTACACTCCCTCATTCTGTTACACGATCTGCATGCCTGCTGAAACTCCACTGCATGACTGCTACGTCTCCTTGCATGCCTTCTACAATTCCGCCTGCAGTGCCTTCGAAACACTCCCGCATTCTCTACAACTCCCTGCATGTTTCCAACACTCCCTGCATTCCCGCCTACAAACACCCTGCACTTCTGCTACACTCCGCATTTCTCCTACACTCCCTGAATGTCTTCGTACACTCCCTTAAGTCTGTCTACACTCTCCGCATACCTGCCTACACTCCCTGCATGTTCAGCTACTCTCATCCTAGTAGATCACTACACTCTCTGCAGTTCAGCTAACCCCCTGCAATCAGCAACATTCGTAGCATGCCTAACAACACTCCATTCATGTCAGGAACTATCCTGCATTCGCTTGCTACACTCCTGCTTGCCAGCTACTTTCCCTAATGTCAGCTACTCTCGCCACATGCCTGCTATCACTCCTGCAAGACAGCTAACCGTCCCTGCATGTCAGCTACACTCCACTGCAAGTTCAGTTACAACTCTCTGCATATCTCTACCCCTTCCCTGGCTTGTTTAGCTACAATCCCTGAATGCCTGCTACACTCCCGAGTATGGTGAGGTGACACTCCCGTATGGCTGCTACACTCACGCTGCATGTCTGCTACACTCCCTCAATTCCTGCAACACGTCCTGCATGTACTGCTACACTAACTCATCCCTGCTTACAACTCCCTGCATGTCTGCTACAACTCCTTGCATAGCCTGCACACTCCATCATTCAGGTACACTCCCGCATGCTTACTACACTCCAAGAATCCTGTGCTACACCAATGCATGCCTGCACACACTCAGTCATAGCTGCTACACTCCCTGCATGTCTGGTATACGATCTGCAGCCTGCTTAACTCCCATGGTCCTCTGGCTACACTCCCTTGCATGCACTTCTAACACTCCTGCAATGTCTGGTTCAACTCCCTGCATGCCTTCTACACTCCCTGCAATGTCTGCTACAATCTCCCTGCATGTCTCATACACACTCAAGCATTCCTGGCTACACACCCTGCACTCTGCTACACCCCCTGCATTTCTCCTACACTCCCGCATCTTCTACACTCCCGAATGTCTGCTACAAACTCCCTGCATGCCTCTTACACTTCCTGCATGCAGTGTAACTCCGAACATTCTGTTCACTCTCTGCATTGTCAAGCTGACATCCCTGCATTTCACTAAACTCCTTACATGCCTAGCTAAACTCCCTGAATTGGCAGCACACACTCTGCATGTCACTACACTACCTGCTTCAGCAACACTCACTAGCATGTCAGCTACACTCCTGCATATCCTACGCTCCATACATTCAGCTGCACTCCATGCATGCCTGCTACACTCCCTGGCAAGCTCTACATCTCTCTGTATGTCTCCTACACTGCCCTGCATGTCCTGCTACACTCCCCTGCATGTCTTCTACACTCCCTTCATACCTGCTACACACTCCTGCATGCCTGCTACACTTCCTCTGCATGCCGGTAACTACCCGAACATGCCGTTACACTCTCTGCATGTTCAGCTACACTCCTGGCATTTTCAGCGATACAACTCCTTACATCAGCCTACATCACCCCCAGAATGCAGCCTACACTCTCTGCTGTGCAGCTACCCTCTCTCATGATCAGCCCTGTACACTCACTGCATTTTCAGCTTACACTCCGCATACAGCTACAAACTTCCATACATTCAGTCTACACTCCTTGCATGCCTGCTACCACTCCCTGCCTGTCTGGCTACACACTCTCTGTAATACATGACTCCTACAACACTGCCTGCATGTCTGCTACTCTCCTGCATCATCTAACACTCCCTGCATGTCTGCTACACTATCAGCATCCTGCGGCACTCATACTTCTTCACGACTCCCGTAGTCTGCTACACTCCTTTATGCCTACTACACTCACTGCGAATGGCTTGTACATTCCGCATGTCTGCTACACCCCTGCATGCCTGCTAACTCCCTGACATTTTCTGGCTACAACGCTCTGCATGTCTGATACACTCCCTGCATTCTTCTACACTCCCTGATTGTCTGCTTCACTCCCAGCATGCCTGCACACTCCTGCTTGGTCTGCTACACTCCTGCATGCCTTCTACCACCTGGCATGGTCTGCTACACTCCGCATGTATCCTAACACTCCAGCATTCCTGCTACACACCCTGCATCTTCTGCTACATACACCCCCTGCATTTCTCCTACACTCCCTGCATGTCTTCTACCGCTCTCATCCTGAATCTGCTACACTCCCTGCATGCCTGCGACACTCCCTGCATGTCAGGCTATCCTCAACTAGTCTGCATTCAGTGAGCAACACTACGCTAGACATCATGTCAGGCATTACACCTCTGCCGTAAGATTCCGTTGCTACACTCTCAGCATTTAGCTACAATCCCGAATGCCTGCTACACACCTCTGTAGGTCAGGTACATCTCCCTGTATGCCTGCACAACCACCCTGCATGTCAGCTACATCTCCTGCATTTCCTGCAACACTCCGGCATGTCTGCTACACTAACTGCATCCCTCTACCCCCTGCATGTCTGTTACACTCCCTGCATGCCTGCTAACACTCCTGCATGTCATGTACACTTTTATAACTGAATATGTTATGGTAGTATGGTATGCGTTGTGAATGATAATCTTGCTGCGGGGAAAAAAATTACTTACTTATGTTAAGTCGGTGGTGACACAGGCTGTTGTTGTGCCCATGGGCCCGGGAGGGCCATGCCCACGAGAGAGAGCTGGGAGGCCTTGTGTCTTGCTGCTAGGCTGCTGTGTGAGTGAGCAGAGGCATGGGCCGGCAGGCTGAAGTGGCCCGGGCAGGGCCATCCCACGAGAGAGAGCTGGGAGTACTTGTGTCATCCTGCTAGGCCGCTGTGTGAGTGAGGGGGAGGCATGGGCCGGCAGGCTGGCGTGCCTGCCTAGAGGCCTGGCTACAGAGGGCAGCACCTGAGTGGCGCGAAATATGATCTAAGCTGGCAGACAGCATGGGCTGTCTGTGCAGACAGTACAGGCTGTCTACATACGCTCGGCCACCTACCGCGCGTCGTCCCGACGCGACAATACTGGTGGTAAAAGAAACTTGGTCTCTCTTTCGTAGGAACGGGGCACAGAACACAAAATAACAACATATATATACATATGAACGTGAAAAAAAAAATTTCCTACAGGGAGGGAAGAAAAAAACATGTGGGTGTGCTAAACATCGTGGTCAAAGGCAGTGAGCGTCGAAGGGCATCACTGCATGCCTTCCTGCGTCTGGACAGATACTGCAACACGGGAGACATCACTGCGGCTGAGCTGTGACGTAACAGGTTACGGTCTCCTCTGGAACGGTGAAGCAGACATCGTAGGAGTCGCTGCAGGTTTCACTCAACCTGGGGCACAACATGCTGGTGCCCTCGAGTGAGGCGTCGACAAAACTCGGCAACTGTGCAGGACTTCTGGCAAGCGACTCAGGAGGACACTTCTCGACTGGTACTGTCGCTGGGCTGTCACTGCCGGCGAGCGTGGAGTGAATTATGGAGCGAGTCGTGGCAGAGACGACTGGGCGAAACATCTGGGAGTCGTAACATCATACACCAGACTGCAGTGAGAGAGCTAGCAGTCAAAGTGACATCATCTTTGTGCAGGCTGCTCACTGAAGCTTGTGACACGAGGCTGACACAGCGTGTCATTCTCTCGGCAGTTGGAGTTATAGCAGAGGTTAGTCTAAGCGTCCCCAGACTTGTTTCTTTACATATAACTGCACTCTGAAGGTCTGGAGGTGAAGTGAAACAAATCTCGATGGGAATCGTAGCAGGTACGATTCTGCAGAACAACACGAGCGACGAGCATAAAAGCTTTCTGTACAAGAGGGCTCGGTCACTCAGAGCTGTCTTGACATCAGCTGTCAAACGTACTGGTCACACGGGTGACTTAGCACAGTGGTGCTACTCAGGTCTGGCTCAGACCTCACTGGACACACGGAAACTTTAAAAACACACCGCGGTACAACATGTGAGAGCACTGACTGAGAGGAATTAATTAACACACGACATATATTTTCTCTCAATCTTCTCGACAATACGGAAATAATTACTAGAAACACTCGATGTGACATCATGTGATGTCAGGCGTGATGTCGCGAGGTGACGTCAGCAGCACTGTGACGTCAGCAGACATCTCGAGGTGACGTCAGCAGACATCTCGAGGTGACGTCAGCAGACATCTCGAGGTGACGTCATGAAGTCGGGCAGCATCGTGGGTGACGTCAATGTGATGCGGGCAGCAGACCACAGCATGTGGCCTGGGACATCTGGTAACTCATGTGGCTGGTAGATCCACGTGACATCGTCCACACCCAACGTGGTGTCGATCCACGTGGTGTCGTGATCTACGTGGCATGCTGATCCACGCAGCTTCGAGTGGCCTTGGGCACTCGGATACACAGCACTGGCAAAGAATTCACATGAAAAACAGCAGAAAACACAGCAGAGGGAGTGGGCAGTGGTGAGCGGTGTACGGTAGACGGGTGAGCGAGGAGCGTGGGTGAGTGTATGGCGAGGGAGCATCTGGCCATTCCTCCTCCTCCTCCACCCACAAACACGTGGAGAAGCTCACACTGGACGCAGAAATCACCACAAAACTCACCTCTGGCTTGCTGAAACAGCTGTGCTGAGCTGAACAACAACAGCAACATACAAGTGACGCTGAACACGTGACTTGAGAAACAGCGTTGGACACTGTAGCGTGGAGTCACTGTAGCGTGGGGTCACTGTGACGCCACTCACAATTCTCGAAGACTTTCGACAAATTTCGGCTGGATCCTGCTAGTACCTGTGTCTGGATGCTCAAAAGTGCAGACACGACATCAGGATAACTCGTTGAGAGACGGATGCTTCTTGTATGGGATGATGAAGTGAAGATGACTTCATACCTCTTCCTCCCTCTCTCCAGGCAAACACAACTGCTGCAAGCACCGCTGTCACCAATATAACGAATTTGTTTGGTAGTATGGTAGCGGGTTGTGAATGATAAACTTCTTCGGAGGCTTCTTACTTTATTGTTAAGTCGTTGTGGGCACACAGGCTTGTGTTGTGCCCATGGCCCGGGAGGGCCGTGCCCACGAGAGAGAGCTGGGAGGCCTTGTGTCTTGCTGCTAGGCCGCTGTGTGAGTGAGCGGAGGCATGGGCCGGCAGGCTGAAGTGGCCCGGGCAGGGCCATCCCACGAGAGAGAGCTGGGAGTACTTGTGTCTTTCTGCTAGGTCGCTGTGTGAGTGAGGGGGAGGCATGGGCCGGCAGGCTGGCGTGCCTGCCTAGAGGCCTGGCTACAGAGGGCAGCACCTGAGTGGCGCGAAATATGAACTAAGCTGGCAGACAGCATGGGCTGTGTGTGCAGACAGTACAGGCTGTCTACACACTCGCTGCATGCCTGATACACTCCCTGCATGTCTCCTACACTCCCTGCATACCTGGTACACTCCCTGCATGCCTGCTACACTTCCTGCATGCCTGGTATACTACGAGCATGCCTGTTACACTCTCTGCATGTCAGCTACACTCCCTCTATGTCAGCTACGCTCCCTGCATGTCAGCTACACTCCCTCCATGCCTGCTACACTCCCTGCATGTCAGCTTCACTCCCTGCATATCAGAATACACTCCCTGCACACCCCGGTTGCATGGCTTCATGCATGGAAGGAGTGTGCATCATTGCATTACCACCTTTCTCACTCTGCACACTGACAGCTCATACACTACGTTCCTTGACCTTAAATCCGCTTTTGATGTAGCCAACAGACATGTAATCATTAGTGAACTTGCCAGAATGGATGTTGGAGGATGGCTTCTCCGCTGGATTAAAGGTTACCTGTCCAACAGAAAGTCGTCTGTGTTGTTCCAGGGACATAGAAGTGTAACTAAAGATTTTGAATTAGGAACCCCACAGGGAGGTGTGCTTAGTCCCACCCTTTTCAACATTTTGATTAATGCCTTACTTAATGCCATGCCTAGCCAGCCCCATCATTATATGGTTAGTTTTGCTGATGACATAATGATTCACACTACCGGATTCTCCAACACCCAAAACATTCTTAATCATGTTTTAGCCTCGTGTCAGGACCTGGGGTTAATAATCTCAGGGGATAAAACAAAGATACTCAACAGGCGTCCTCCTCGGCAGAGGCACAGTTCGTCAGATCCAGTTGCATGATGGGTCTCTTCTAGAATATGTAAGCAGATACAGGTATCTAGGCTTTGAGGTTCCACTACTTGGACCTGTTTGTAACGAGACTTTGTCGCCAATACAAAGAAAGCTGAGAGCACTTAGAGTTGTGGCAGGTTTTCATCCCAGTATGGTCTAATGTTAAAATTGTGAAAATGATGTATCTTGCTATATTAGATCATTGGTTGATTATGCAGCGCCACTACTTGCACTCGTGTCTGACTGGAAGCTTGGAGGGCTGGAAAAACTGCAAAACGAAGCAATGGGAAAAGGTC
>NC_069482.1:2820189-2915006 GCF_026875155.1 Cherax quadricarinatus | reverse complement strand
GTGCATAAGTGTCTCAATCTTCAAGCTTGATAAAGCTCCTGGAGAGCGAAACGTTGCCACAATATATGTCACATTAGTTGCACTTGTGTCCTTTTACTTTACATATTGTCGGTAATTCTACCAACTTTATTACAACACATTTACTCATGTAGGAACGATAACTTGAACAACGCCTGTGTACAACACCGAAATTCCACCAATCATCTCATGAAATTCAGGAACGCCCAATTAGTGATCAAAGAAGCTAATTTCCGCAGACGCAAGTGCCTCGAATCAGCACTGATCGCTGTTTCGAATACAATTAAACAAAACAACGGCAACTTCACCATCTCTGAAGTCTTAGCGAGAATCCTCCTGAAAACAGTAAACCCTGCCATCACATAGTCTCTCCTGTTATACTACACAAAGCACATTACAGAGAGTGAACACTGAAAAAGGCCTTCTCTATCCAGTCTATATTTGTCCAACCTATTTTTATGTTACCCAAGTAATAGCTTTTATATCCTTTTACTCATGTACGAATTAATTGCTCTACCATATTGTCACTACTACTACTACTACTACTACTACTACTACTACTACTACTACTACTACTACTACTACTACCACTACCACTAGTGAACATCGAAATAGTACCTCACTAGTATTGCACCTCACTCTGAGCCTTTATATACCCTCTGTGTCCATATACTGCTTGTATCGGCTTGACAAAGCTCCTGGAGCGAAACGTTGCCACAATAAAATGTCACATTAGTTGCACTTGTGTCCTTTTACTTTACATATTGTCGGTAATTCTACCAACATTATTACAAGCTCTACTTCGCCTAGTTTATAACTTCGAGGGTTATTTTCATTACCAAGGACTAGTACCTTACACTTATCCACATTGAACTTCAACTGCCATTTCTCAGACCAAGACATTAATTTGTCCAAATCTTCCTGGAGTTCATTGCTATCCTCCTCAGAATGAATCATACGGCCTATCTTTGTATCATCAGCAAATTTGCTCTTGTCACTTGAAATTCCTTCATCAAGGTCATTAATGTAAATTATGAACAACAGAGGGCTTAAAACTGATCCATGTGGAATGCCACTAGTGACTAATCCTCATTCAGATTTGACCCCATTAATGGAAACTCTCTGCTTTCTGTTGGCAAGCCAATGCCTCTATCCATGCCAGAGCTTTACCTCCTATACCATGAGCTGCTACTTTTCTTAAGAGTCTCTTGTGAGGTACTCTGTTGAAGGCTTTACTAAAATCCAAATAAACAATGTCATATTCTTTATCACTGTCCACTGACTCAAATGTTGTATTGAAGAACGATTTAAATTTGTCAGGAAGGAATGACGTCTCGTGAACCCATGCTGAGATTCATTAATCAAATTATTCTCTTCAAGGTGACTTCTAATAATGTCAGCTATAATTGATTCTAATAATTTGCCTACTATAGATGTCGGGCTTATTGGACGGTAATTTGAAGGAATGGACTTATCCCCTGAATTGAATATAAGAACCACTTTAGCCATCTTCCACATCTCAGGCACAACACCATTAAGGATGGGCGCATTAAACACACTCGTTAATGGCTACCTAAGTTCCATCGATAACCTCCCTACACCCAGGATACCGTCCCAAAACCCCGGATAACCTCCCCACACTCCGAACAACCTCCCAACACCCTGGATAACCTTCCCACACTCAGGATAACCTCCTCACACCCGGGAAAGCCTCCCCACACCCAGAGCATCCTTCCCACACTCTGGATAACCTCCCCACACCCCGGATAACCTCTCCACACCCCGGATAATCTCCTCACACCCCGGATAACCTTCTCAAACCGCGGATAACGTCCCGACACCCTGGATAACCTTCCCACTCTCTGGATAACCTCCACCCACCCCGGATAATCTCCGTAAACACCGGATAACATCCCCACTCCCCGGATAACTTCCCCACACCCCCTATAATCTCCAACACTCGGATAACTCCCCCACACCCCAGATAATCTCTCCACACCCCGGATAGCCTCCCCACTCCCCAGATAACCTCCCCAAACCTTGGATAACCTCCCCATTCCCCAGATAACCTCCCCACACCCTGGATAACCTCCCCACACTGGTCAACCTTCCCACATTCTGGATAACCTCCCCAAACCCCGGATAACCTCCCTACACCCAGGATAACCTCCCACACCCGGATAACCTCCCCACACACCGGATAACCTTCCCACACCCTGGATAATCTCCCCACTCCTCGGATAACCTCCGCAAATCTTGGATAACCTCCCTACACCCCGGATAACCTCCCCACATCCTGGATAACCTCAGCACTCCCCGGATAACCTCCCCTCATCCCGGATAACCTCCCCACATCGCGGATAACATCCCGACTCCCTGGATAACCTTCCCAGTCTCTGGATGACCTCCACCCACCCCTGATAATCCCCCAAACACCGGATAACCTCCCCACTCCCCAGATAAGCTCATCACACCCTGGATAACTTCCCCACTCCATGGATAACTTCCCCACACCCCGGATAACCTCCCCACACCCTGGATAACCTCCCCACACCCTGGATAACCTCCCCACACTAGTCAACCTTCCCACATTCTGGATAACCTCCCCAAGCCCCGGATAACCTCCCAACACCCAGGATAACGTACCCACACACTGGATAACCTCCCACACCCCGGATAACTCCCCCACACACCGGATAACCTTCCCACACCCTGGATAATCTCCCCACTCCCCGGATAACCTCCCCAAACCTTGGATAACCTCCCTACACCCCGGATAACCTCCCCACATCGCGGATAACCTCCCCACACCGCGGATAACGTCCCGACACCCTGGATAACCTTCCCAGTCTCTGGATGACCTCCACCCACCCCGGATAATCCCCCCAAACACCGGATAACCTTACCCCTCCCCAGATAACCTCCCCACACCCTGGATAACTTCCCCACTCCATGGATAACCTCACACCCTAGATAATCTCCCTACACCTCGGATAACCTCCCCACACCCCGGATAACCTCCCCACACCCCGGATAACCTCCAGACACCCCGGATAACCTCCAACACCCAGATAACCTCCTCACTTGCCTAACCCTTGTGCACGACCTACTTCCACATGGACATATGTGACACCACCTACGACTGCTACACCTCTCCTACCAACGGTTTATAAGCTCCTTCTCCGCATATATATATATATATATATATATATATATATATATATATATATAATATATATATATATATATATATATATATATATATATATATATATATATATATATGTATATATATATGTATATATGATAAATTAGACACATATGCAACTCTTGGGTGTCTTTATTGAGGAAACGTTTCGCCACACAGTGGCTTCATCAGTCCATACAAAGGAGAATCTTGAAGAACAGGAGGAGAATGAGGTAATCGCACAAAAATCGCACATCGCTCTAACCCAGAGGACAACAAAATCGTACAAGAATCATGCACCCAACGTAGCTAGGTGTTTTACTGTGATCTGAGGACATACGGTGAAGTTTTTTTCTCACCATGAAGAGGGCCAAAATGACATGAGTTCGAATCCTCGGCTAGTCGCAGTGTTGTAGTCGCATGGAGTGCAGCATGCCTGCTACACTCCCTCCATGCCTGCTACACTCCCTCCATGCCTGCTACACTTCCTGCATGCATACTACACTCCCTGCATGCATGCTACACTCCCTGCATGTCAGCTACTTCCCTGCATGCCTGCTACACACCCTGCATGCCTGCTACATTCCCTGCATGCCTGCTACACTCCCTGCATGCCTACTACACTCCATGCATGTCAGCTACACTCCCTGCATGCCAGCTACACTCCCTACAAGTCAGTTACACTCCCTATATGTCAGCTACACTCCCTGAATGTCAGCTACTTTCGCTGCATGCCTACTACACTCCTTGCACGTAAGCTACACTCCCTGTATCCCTGCTACACTCCCTGCATGCCTGCTACACTCCCTGCATGGGTGGCCCGGTGGCCTGGTGGCTAAAGCTCCCGCTTCACACACGGAGGGCCCGGGTTCGATTCCCGGCAGGTGGAAACATTTCGACACGTTTCCTTACACCTGTTGTCCTGTTCACCTAGCAGCAAATAGGTACCTGGGGTTTGTGACTGGTGTGGGGTCGCCTCTGGGGACAGATTAAGGACCCCAATGGAAATAAGTAGCATCCACGATGACGCACATGACTTTTTGGGTTATCCTGGGTGGCTAACCCTCCGGCGGGTTAAAATCGAACGAAGATCTTATCTTATCTTATGTTTATTTATCACTATATCTCCATGTCTGCTACACTCATTGCATGTCTGCTACACTAAACTGCATCGCCTGCTACACTCCTATATGTCTGCTACACTCCCCTGCATTTCTGCTACCATCTCCCTGCATTTCTGCTAAACTATCTGCTGCCCCTGCTACACTCTCTGCATATGTCTGCTACACTCTGCTTGTTCTGCTACACTACCTTGCATTCCTGCTACACTCCCTACACGTCTACACATCCCTATGTGTCTGCTACATCCCTGTATGTCGGCTACCACTACCTGCATGACTGCTACACTCCTGCATGTCTCTTCATTCTCCGCATGTCTGCTACACGCCCTGATCAGCCTGCTACACTCCAACATTGTCTGCTACACGCCTGCTGTCTGCTACACTCCCTGACATGTCTTCACACTCCTAGCATGATGATACACTCCTGAATGGCCGGCTACACTCCCGGCATGTCTGTTACACTCCTGCATGTCTTGAACACTCCCTGCATGTTGCTACACCCTATCTGCATGGCCTGCTTACACTCACTGCAAGCTGCTACACTCCCTGCATGTCAGCTACACTCCCTGCATGCCTGCTACACTCCCTGCATGTCTACTACGCTCCCTATATGTCGGCTACACTCCCTACATGCCTGTACCCACTCCTGCATGCTCTGCTATCGCCCTGCAGACCTGCTACACTCCCTGCTTATCTGCTACACTCTCGGCATGCCTGCTACATTCCCTGCATGCCTGCTACACTCTTTACCCGTCAGCTACACTCCCTGCATGCTGTTACACTCCCTGCATGTCAGTTACACTCCCTGCATGCCTGTTACCCTCGATGCATGCCTGCCGCACTCCCTGCATGTCAGCTACACTCCTTGCATGCCCGCTAAACTCCCTGCATGCCATCTACACTCCCTGCATACCTGCTACACTCCCTGCATGTCAGCTACACTCCCTGCATGCCTGCTACACTCCCTGCACGCCTGCTACAGTCTCTGCATGTCAGCTACACTCCCTGCATGTCAGCTACACTCCCTGCATGTCTGCTACACTCGCTGCATGACTGCTACACTCACTGCATATCAGCTACACTCCCTGCATGTCAGCTACACTATCTGCATGTCAGATACACTCCCTGCATGTCAGATACACTCCATGCATGCCTGCTACACTCCCTGCATGTCAGCTAAACTCCCTGCATGTCAGGTACACTCCCTGTATACCTGCATGCATATGCATGCATATCAGCTACACTCCCTGCATGTCAGCTACACTATCTGCATGTCAGATACACTCCCTGCATGTCTGCTACACTCCTTGTAAGTCAGCTACACTCCCTGCATGTCTGCTACACTCTATGCATGCCTGTTACACTCCGAGCATGTCTGCTACACTCTTGCATGCCTGCTACACTCCCTGAATGCCTGCTACACTCACTGCATGTCTGCTACACTCCCTACATGTCACCTACACTCCCTGCATGCATGCTACCCTCCATGCATGCCTGCTACACTCCCTACCTGCCTTGCTACTTCCCTGCATGCATGCTTACACACCTGCATGCCTCCTACACTCCTGCATGCAGCTACATTCCTGCATGCATGCTACATTCTCTGTACGCAGCTTACACTCCTGCTTGGTAGCTACTCTCCCGCATGTCAGCTACACTCCTTGCAGTCTGCTACACCCCTGATGCCTGTTTCACTCCGCTACACGTTTCTGCTGTACACTCCATGCATGCCTGCTACACTCCCTGCTGCCTGCTACATTCCTGAATGCTGCTACACTTCCTACATGTCGGCTACAATTCCCTGCATGTCAGCTACACTCCATGCATGTCTGCTACACTCCCTGCATGTCAGCTACCTCCGTGCAAGTCAGTTACACTCCCGCATGCAGCTACTCTCGCTGCTATGTTACTAGATCATTGCTGTAGCTACACTCCTGTCTCTTTGTACACTCCTGCATGCCTGTACACTCCCTGAATGTCTGCTACACTCTCTGCATTGTCGGCGGAACTCGTATATGTTGCTTACACTCGCTTATGTCTGATACTACACTCCCTGCATGCTCTGCTACACTCGCTATTATGTCTGCTATACTCCGGCATGTCTGCTACACTCCCTGTTGGCTGCTACATGTCTGCAGTCTGCTTACATCTGTAAGTCTGTACAACTACTTGCATTCCTGCTACACTCCCTACATGTCTGCTCACTCCCTCTATGTCTGCTACACTTCCTGCCTGTCTGATGCTCACTCCCTGCATGTCTCTACACTTCCTGCATGAATGATACACACCCCCTGCATGCGAATACTACACTCCGTGCACGTCTGTTAACACTCCCTGCATGTCTGAAAACACTCCCTGCATGTCTGAATACACTATCTGCATGACTGCTACACTCCGGGCATGGTCGTGCTTACACTCACTGCATTGCCTGCTACACTCCCTGCATGTTCAGCTACCACTCCCTGCATGCCTGTACCACTCACTGCATGTTCTGCTACATCCCTACATGTCACCTACACTCCCTGCCCATGCATGCTACCTCTGGCCATGCCTGCTACAACTCCTACATGCCTGCTACAATTCCCTGCTTGCCTGCTACATCACCCTGAATGCCTCTACACTCCCTGCATGCCTGCTTACACTCCCTGCTTGCATGCTACATCTCTGTACGCGAGCTACACTCCCTGAATGTCAGTACTCTCCTGGAATGTCCAGCTACACTCCTTGCATGTCTGTACTCTCCTTGCATGCCTGTTACACTCCCTACATGCCTCCTAAACTTCCTGCATGCCTGCTACACTCCCTGCATGCCTGCTACACTACCAGAATGCCTGCTACACTTCCTGCATGTCAGCTACATTCCCTGCATGTCAGCTACACTCCATGCATGTCAGCTACACTCCCTGCATGTCAGTTACACTCCCTGCAAGTCAGTTACACTCCCTGCATGTCAGCTACACTTCCTGCATGACAGCTACACTCGCTGCATGCTTACTACACTCCATGCATGTCAGCTACACTCCCTGTATCCCTGCTACACTCCCTGCTACACTCCCTGCATGCCCGCTACACTCCCTGCATATCTGCTACACTCCCTGCATGTCTGCTACACTCCCTGCATGTCTTCTACACTCCCTGCATGACTGATACACTCCCTGCATGCCTGCTACACTCCCTGCATGTCTGTTACACTCCCTGCATGTCTGAAACAGTCCCTGCATGTCTGCTACACTATCTGCATGCCTGCTACACTCCGTGCATGTCTGCTACCCTCACTGCATGCCTGCTACACGCCCTGCATGTCAGCTACACTCCCTGCATGCCTGCTACACTCCCAGCATGTCACCTACACTCCCTGCATGCCTGCTACACTCCCTGCACGTCTGCTACACTCCCTGCATGTCTACTACGCTAGCTGCATGTCGGCTACACTCCCTACATGCCTGCTACACTCCCTGCTTATCTGCTACACTCTCGGCATGCTTGCTACATTCCCTGCATGCCTGCTACACTCTTTGCACGTCAGCTACACTCCCTGCATGTCAGTTACACTCCCTGCATGCCTGTTCCCCTCGCTGCATGCCTGCTGCACTCCCTGCATGTCAGCTACACTCCTTGCATGCCTGCTAAACTCCCTGCATGCCACCTACACTCCCTGCATACCTGCTACAGTCCCTGCATGTCAACTACACACCCTGCATGTCAGCTACACTCCCTGCATGTCTGCTACACTCGCTGCATGACTGCTACACTCACGGCATGTCAGCTACACTCCCTGTAAGTCTGCTACACTCCCTGCATGTCTTCTACACTTCCTGCATGACTGATACACTCCCTGCATGTCAGCTACACTACCTTCATGTCAGCTACACTCCCTGCATGTCAGATACACTCCATGCATGCCTGCTACACTCCCTGCATGTCAGCTAAACTCCCTGCATGTCAGGTACACTCCCTGTATACCTGCTACACTCCCTGCATGTCATCTACACTCCCTGCATGTCATCTACACTCCCTGCATGTCAGCTACACTCCCTGCATCCATGCTACACTCCCTGCATGACTGCTACACTCGCTGCCTGCCTGCTACACTCACTGCATGTCAGCTGCACTCCCTATATGTCAGCTGCACTCCCTGCATATCAGCTACTCTCCCTGCATGCCTGCTACATCCCCTGCATGCCTGCTACACACCCTGCATGTCTGCTACACTCCTTGTATGCATGCTACACTCCCTGTATGTCAGCTGCACTCCCAGCATGTCAGCTACACTCCTTGCATGTCAGCTACACTCCCTGCATGTCTGCTACACTCTATGCATGCCTGTTACACTCCGTGCATGTCTGCTACACTCTTGCATGCCTGCTACACTCACTGCATGTCTGCTACACTCCCTACATGTCACCTACGCTCCCTGCATGCATGCTACCTCCATGATGCTGCTACACTCCCTACATGCCTGCTCAGTTTCCCTTCATGCCTGCTACACACCCTGCATGCTCATATCACTCCCTTGCCTGCTACACTCCTGCATGCAAGCTTCCATGCCCTGTAGCAGTACACTCCCTGCATGTCAGCTACTCTTCCTGCAGGTCAAGCTACACTCCTTGCATGTCAGCTACACTCCCTGCATGCCTGGTTACACTCCTGCATGTCTGCTAAACTCCCTTGCATGCTGCTACACTCCCTGCTTGCCTGCTACATACCTGATGCCTGCTACATTCTGCATGTCAGCTACTTTCCTGATGTCAGCTACACTCCAGCATGTCAGCTACATCCCTGCATGTCAGTACACTTCCTGCAGTCAGTTACACTCCTGCATGTCAGTACACTCCCTGCATGACAGGCTACACTCGCTGCATGCTTTTACTGATCCTTGCATGTCAGCTACACTCCCAGGCATGCCTGCACCACTCCCTGCTATCTGTTACACTCTCTGCGGTCTGCTTACACTCGGATGGCATGTATGCTAACTCATTGCATTGCCTGCTCACTCGCTATATGTCTGTACCTCCTTGCATGCCTGCTACACTCGCTTTTATGTATGTACACTCCCTTGCATGCATGCAACACTCCTGCATGTCTGGTACACATCCCTGCATGTTGAACAGTCCTGCATGTCTGGTACACTTCTGCATGCCTGCTTACACTCCGTGCATGTCTGCTACCCTCACTGTCAAGCCTGCTTACACGCCCTGCATGTCAGCTACAACTCCCTGCTTGCCTGCCTACACTCCCAGCATGTCACCTTACACTCCTGGCATGCTGCTACACTCCCTGCACGTGTCTGCTACGCTCCCTGCATGTTTACGACCCTAGCTGCATGTCGGCTACATCCCATACATGCCTGTACACTCCTGCTTATCTGCTACACTCTCGGCATGTGGCTCATTCCCTGCATGCCAGCTACATCATTTTTGCACGTTCAGCTACACTCCCTGCTTGTCAGTTACACTCCCGCATGCCTGTTCCTCGCTGCATGCCTGCTGCCACTCCCGCATGTCAGCTACCACTCATTCGCATGCCTGCTAATCCCTGCATGCCACCTTACACTCCCTGCATACCTTGCTACCGTCCCTCGCCATGTCAACTTCACACCCTGATTGTCAGCTACATTCCCTGCATTGTCTGTACACTCGCTGCAGACTGCTACACTCACGCTGTCAGCTACATCCCTGTAATGTCTGCTAACACTCCTGCATGTCTTCTACACTTCCTGCATGACTGATACACTCCCTGCATGTCAGCTACACTACCTTCATGTCAGCTACACTCCCTGCATGTCAGATACACTCCATGCATGCCTGCTACACTCCCTGCATGTCAGCTAAACTCCCTGCATGTCAGGTACACTCCCTGTATACCTGCTACACTCCCTGCATGTCATCTACACTCCCTGCATGTCATCTACACTCCCTGCATGTCAGCTACACTCCCTGCATCCATGCTACACTCCCTGCATGACTGCTACACTCGCTGCCTGCCTGCCTACCACCACTGATGTCTGCTGCCTCCCTATATGTCAGCTTGCACTCCCTGCATATCAGCTACTCTCCCTGCATGCCTGCTACATTCCCTGCATGCCTGCTACACACCCTGCATGTCTGCTACACTCCTTGTATGCATGCTACACTCCCTGTATGTCAGCTGCACTCCCTGCCATGTCAGCAGCTACACTCCTTGCATGTCAGCTACACTCTTCTGCATGAATGCTACTTTATGCTTTGTCTGTTTCACTCGTGCATGTCTGCTACACTCTTTGCATGTTGCTTACACTCCCTGCATGCCTGCTACACTCATGCATGTCCTGCTTTACACTCCCTACATGTCACCTACGCTCCCTGATGATGTACCCTACATACGCCCTGCTACACTCCCTACATGCCTGTACATTCCTTCATGCCTGCTAACACACCCTGCATGCCCTCTTCATTCCCTGCATGCCTGCTGCACTCCCTGCATGACTGCTTTACTCCCTTTTAAGGGCACCTTTCACTCCCTGCATGCATGCTACTTTTCCCCGCAGCCTGCCCACACACCCTTTCTGCCCGGGGACACTCCATTTCATGCTCCTACAATCACTGCTTTTCAGCTAAACTCCCCGCGTGTCAGGTACAAATCCCTGTTTTACCCTGTTACATCCCTGCTTTTTTATACACTCCCCGCTGTATCTAAAACTCCCCGCCCTGTCAGCTACCAACCCGGGATCCATGCTACCTTTACTGCATGACTGCTACACTCGCTGCCTGCCTTTACACTCACTGCTGTCAGGGAACATCCCTATATGTCACCTACACTCCCCGAAAGTCAAAAACTCTCCCCTTTTGTTGCCCCACTCCCTTTCATAAATTGCGACATTCACTGCATGCCTGTACACTCCCTGCATGACTGTACATCCCCGCTGTTTTGTTTCACTCCCTTTCTTGTCAGCTACCCCTCCTGCGTGCATGCCTTTCACCCCCCTGCTGCCTGCTCACTCCCTGCACGGGCCCGCTTCAGTCCCTTTATGGGCAGCTACACCCCCCTGCCCTTTCCCGCTACACTCCCTGGATGTCTTTCACTTCCTGCATGCCTGTACACTTTTAGCATGCCCGCTGCTTTCCCGGGATGCCTGATAAAAATGCCCCGAATGCCTGCTACACTCCTGCATGTCAGCTACCCCTCCCCTGGGATGTCAGTACACTCCCCGATTTCATGCTACACTCCCTTTCATTCCCGTACACTCCCTGCATTTCTGCTACATTCCCCGCATGCCTGCTACTTTCCCTGATGGCTGCCCACACCCACTGCAAGGGATTTCAAAACTCCCTGTATATCAGGGGGGGTACACTCTTGTAAAGGCAGCTTCACTCCCTGAGTGGCCCGTACACTCCTGCATGTTGCTACACTCCCTGCATTTCCTGCTACACTCCTAATGTTGCTACACTCCCGCATATCGTCATCCCCGCATTGGGCTTCTACATCCCTTTCTTTTACTGATCACCCCTGGGATGCCTATACACTCCCCCCTGTCTGTTTCACTTTTGATTGTTTTTAAACCCTCCTTGCATGTCTGTTTTCAAATCTGCATTCCTGCTAACCCCCCTGAATGCCCGCTATACTCGTGCAGGGCGTTAAAACTCCCTTCACCCTGCATGTCGGGAAAAACTCCCGGATGTTTGCTACCCCTATCCCGTGCCTGTACAAATGCTGCCTGCCTGCTACACTTCCTGCATTTTTGGGTCACTCCCTGAAAACCCGCTTCACTCCCCGCTTTTCAAATTATAATCCCCGCATTGGGAATACACTCCCGCTTTCCTGCTATAAATCCTGCAGAAATGCCCACACTCCCCCCTTATCTGCTTTCAAATTCCCCATGCCCGCCCACTTTTTCCTTTTCATGCCTGCTACACTTTTGCACGTTTAGCTACACTCCCCGCATGCTGCTTCACTCCCGGGTTTTCAGTTACAAATCCCTGAAAGCCCCGTTCCCTCGCTGCTGCCCCGCTGGCCCCTTCCCCGCATGTTGCTACACTCCCTGCATATTGCTTCAATCCCCTGCATGTGCTACATTCACTGCAGGGCAGCTAACCCCCCGGAAGTCAGCTACATCGTGCATGTTTGCCAACACTACCCGCGTTTTCAGCTTAATCATTGCATGGCAGCTTAAACTCCCCGCATGGGCAGGTTTCACTCCCCCTATATTTGTACACTCCCCCGCATTCATCTTTCACTCCCTGAAAGTTAGCTACACTCCTGCATCCATGCTACACTTTCCCGCATGCTGCTTCACTCGCTGCCCGCTGCTACACTCACTGCATGTCAGCAAACCCCTATATGTCAGCTATACTCCCTGCATGTTTAGCTACTTTTCTCTGATGTTTGCCACAAATCCCTGATAACTTTCGACATTACTGCTGCCTGCCCACACTCCCTGCATCACGGGTACAAACACTGATGTCTGCTACACTCCCCCTATGGGCGCCCACCCCTCCCTGCGTGCATGCTTTAAAAAACCCCGCATGGGCTGTAAAAACTCCCTGCATGCCTGCTACATTCCCTTTATACCTGCACACCCCTGCATGCCTTTCCTACACTCCTGCATGCATGCAATCTCCCTGAAAAGTCAGTACACTCCCTGCATGTCAGCTACCTTCCCCGCATGCAGCTTTAAAAACCCCGCTTTTCTGCCTTAAAAACTATGCATGCCCGTTACACTCCGGAAAGGGCTGCTACACTCTTGGGATGCCGCTCCCCTTTCCCCGCATTTCCCTGTTTCACTTTACTGCATGACTTTCTACAATCCCCACATGTCCCCTACACTTTCCCCGCATGCATGCTTAAAATTTCCCCGCATGCCTGCCCACACCCCTGCATGCCGGGGGACTCTCCCTGCATGCCTCCACATTCCTGCTTTTCAGCTAAACTCCCCGCATTTTCAGGTTTCACTTTTTTTTATTTCCCGCTACACTCCCTGCATGTCAAACTACACTCCTGCATGTCATCACAAATCCCTGCATGTCAGCTTCACTCCCGGGATCCTTTCTACAATCCCCTGATTTACTGCTTCGCTCGCGCCCGCCTGCTACACCCCAATGCATGTCAGCAAAAAACTTCCCCGTATATCAGCTACCCCTTCCGTATGTCAGCTACAAATCCCCGCCCTCTGTACACTCCCTGCATGTCTTTTACATCCTTGCGACTGATACACTCCCCGCATTTCCCCGAACCCCTCCCCGCATGTCTGTTACCCCTCCCTGCTTGTCTGAAACACTCCCTGCTGTCTGCCCCACTATCTGCAGGGCCCGCTACCTCCCTGCAGGCCCGCCCATAAATCCCTGCATGTCTGTTACACTCCCTTTCATGTTTTAAACACTCCCCGCATGTCTGTACACACCTGCTGCCTGCTTCACTCCCCTGCATCCCTGTAAACCCCCCCGCTTTTTTGCTACACTCCCCGATACCTGCTACACTCCCCGCATGTCACTTACAATCCCTGCATGCCAATACACTCCCCCGCATGCCCGCTATCTCCCTGCAGAAACCCGTACACTTTCCCCCGCTTATCTGCTTCCCCTCTCGGCCCTGCCTGTACATTCCTGATGCCTGCTACACTCTTTTTCCGTCGCTACCCCTCGCTGGGTTTCTGCCTTTCGCTCCCCGCCCTGTCAGTTACACCCCCCTGATGGGGGGTTCCCCCCGTGCATGCCTTTCTGCACTCCCCGCATGTCAGTACACTCCCTTTCTTCCTGCTAAAATCCCCGGATGCCATCTACAAATCCCCTGCCTGCCTGCTACACTCCCTGCTTTTCAGTACACTCCCTGCTTTCCCCGCTTTAAAAAACCCCGCACGATGCTTCAGCCCTGCATGTCGCTTAAACCCCCGCATGTCTGCTTTTCTGCTGGGATGCTGCCCACACTCACTGAAAGTCAAAAACAATTCCCGCGTGTCAGTACCTCCCCGCATGTCAGGGGAAAATCCCTGCATGTCAGGGGACCCTCCCCGTATATTTGCTACACTCCCTTTATGTCATCTACCTCCCTGTTTTCATTTTTTCACTCCCTGCATGTCAACTACACTCCCTTTCATCCTGCTAACTCCCCGAAGACTCCGTACATCGCTGCCTGCCTGTACACTCACTTTCATGTCAGCAACAAATCCCATATTTTAAAAACACTCCCGCAGTCAGCTTCCCCTTCCCCGCCCTGCTGCCACACTCCCCGCATAACTGCGACATTTTACTGCATGCCCCGCCCACCCCTGCTTTAATGCTACACTCACTGAATGTTTGCTAAACCCCCCTTTTTTGTCGTACACTCCCCGCGTGCATGCTACATCCTGCTGTCTGCTACACTCCCCGCTGCCTGCTACATTCCCTTTCATTTCCCGTACCCCACCCTGCATGCCTGCTAAACTAACCCGTTTCATTGGTACTCTTTCCCTGAAAAGTCCCGCCCACATCCTGCGTCAGGGTACACTTCCCCGCATGTCGGGTTTCACTCCCTGAAAGTCTGCTACACCTTTGCATGCCTTTTTTTACCTCCCTGCATGCTGCTACACTCTTGTTTCCTGCTTCCTCCCTGTTTCCTGCCTTTCCCCTACTGCATGGGGCTGAAAACTCCCCACATGGGCACCTACACTCGGGTGCATGCATGGGTACTTTTCCCCGCATGCCTGCTAACACCCTGCATGCCGGGTACACTTCTTTATGCCTCCCACCCCTCCCTTTCATGTCACCTAAACTCCCTGCTTTTTCAGGTTCAATCCCTGTAAAACCTGCTAAACTCCCTGAAAGTGATTTCACTCATGCCTGTCAGTTTTATCCCTGCATCCATGCTAACTCACGGGATGGGCTGCTCCCCTGCTGCCTGCCTGCTTTTTTCATGCATGTCTTCATCAATCCCTCTATGTTTAAACTACAATCCCTTTCTGTCAGCTACTTTCCCCCGTTTTCTGCCCCCACTCCCCGCCCTAAATGCGACATTCCGCATTTCCCGCTTCACTCCCCGCTTTATGTCACTCACTGCATGCCTGCTTCCTCCCTGCATTTTCGCTACACTCCCTGCGGATTTTTACACTCCCTTTCATGTCTGCTTAAATCCCTGAAAGCTTGCCCACCTTTTTCCCCGCCCTGGCCCGCTTCACACCCCCGCATGACTGCTACAAATCCCTGCATGCATGTTTTCACTCCCTGTAGTCAGTTCACTCCCCGATGTCAGGGGACACTCCCCGCATGTCTGTTTAAAAACTATGCCCTGCTGTTACATCCCCCGCATGTTTTGGAAAACTCTTGAAAGCCCGCTACCCTCCCTGATGCCCGTACACTCATGCAGGTCTGATACACTCCCCAAATGTCACCCACACTCCCTGCATGCATGCTACCCTCCATGCATGCCTTTTCTACACCTCTGAAAGCCTGCTAATTCCCTGCATGCCTGAACCCCACCCTGAATGCTGCTACACTCCCTGTATGCCTGCAAACTCCCCGGATGCATGCTACATTCCCTGTATGTCAGCTTTCACCCCTGCCCTTTTCAGTACTCTCCCTTTGGGGTCAGCTACACTCCCCGCATGTCTGCCCACACTAACCCGCAAAGTCTGTTACAATCCCTGATGGCAATACACTCCCTGTTGCCCGCTACCTCCCTGCATGCCTTTCTTCACTACCTGGGAAAGCCGTACCACTTCCCGCTTTTCACACATTTTTCCCCGCTTTTCAGCTACACTCCTTGCTGTCAAAATAAACTTCTTTCATGTCAAACTACACTCCCTGTAAGTAGTTACACTCCCTGGGATGTCAGCTACACTCCCTGCATGGGCAGCTACACTCGCTGATGCTTAACCCCCTCCTTGCATGCCCGGTTTCCCTTTTGTATCCCCGCCCACACTCCCTGCATGCCTGGTAAAATCCCTGCTTTTCTGCCCAAAATTCTGAATTTTCTGCTTTCATCCATGGGATGTTGCTACACTCCCTGATGTCTGGGTACATCTTTATATGTTGCTACACTCCCCGCATGTCTGCTACACTCCCCGCCTTTTTCTGCTACACTATCTGCATGCCTTCTAAAATATTGCCCTGTCTGCTAACTCCCCGTTTTTTTGTCTGCCCACCCCTACTTCCCCCTTTTTTCCCGGTACACTCCTGCATGTTTTGTACACTCCCTGTATGTCTGCTTTCACCCCTTTTGTTTTGCTGCATCCTGCATTTCCTGCTACCCCTCCCTGCATTGTTGCTACAAAATTTTGCATACCTTTCTTTCCTCCCTATATTTTCGCTACACTCCCCGCATGGGCTTTCCCACACTCCCCGCATGGTTTTTCTTCACTCCTGCATGACTGATACCTCCCCCCAATTGGGTGCAAAACTCCCTGCATGTTGTTAACCCCTCCCTGAAAGTCTGAAACACTCCCTGCATGTCCGTACACTATCTGCGTTTCTTTGCTACATCCCCGCATGTCTGTACAGTTCCCGATGTCAGCTTTCACTCCCTGGATGTCAGCTACACCCCTGCATGTCAGTTACCCCTCCCCTGATACAGCTTTCACTCCTGCATGTTTAGCTACACTCCCCGGGAAAAACAGTTTTCAATCCCTGCATGTCAGCTACATTCCTGCATTTAGGCTTCATCGCTGCATGCTTACTTAAAACTCCTTGCATGCCCGCTAACTCTTTGTTTCCCCGCACATCCCCGCATGCCTTTTTTACACTCCTGCATGTTTCTACACTTCTGCCATTCTGCTACACTCCAAAGAAAGTCTGGCCCACACTCCCGCATGTCTGCCCACACTCTTATTTGTCTGGGGACATCCCCGAAAGTCTGTACACCCTGCATGTTACCAGATCTGCATTTTTGCTAACTCCCTATAGTCTGCTTTCACTCCCCGATGTTTTGCCCACCAACCCTGCATGTCTTTTACACTCCCCGGCCCTGTCTGTTACACTCCCCGATGTCTGAAACACTCCCTGAAAGATGCTTTCCCCTATTGCTGCCTGTACACTCCCTGGAAAGTCTGCTACAGTTCCTGCCTTTTCAGCTTTCACTCCCCGCATGTCAGCTAAAACCTTTTTGCTTTTCTTACCCCTCCCCGCTGCCTGCTACATCTCAGCATGCCTGCTGCTTTCCCCCCTTGCCCGATACACTGCATGAATGCCTTCTACAAATTTCCCCGCCCTGTCAGCTACACTCTTTGGGATATAGCTTTCATTCCTGATGCATGCTTTCACTCCCTGCATGCCTGCTACTTTCCCCGCATGCCTGCTACATCCCTGGATGGGCCCGCAACCACCCCGGGAAAGCATGCAAAACTTTCCCCGTAAATCAGCTACACTCCCTTTTTGTCAGCTACACTCCCCGCATGTCTGCTACAAATCCCCGCTGCCTTTTTTTCACTCCCGGCATGTCTGCTTCAATCCCCCCATGCCTGCTACAAAAACCCAAATTTTTCAGCTAAATACCCCGCTTTTAAGGGTACAAACATTTTCATGTCAGATACAGTACTTTCATGTCAGCTACATCCCTGCTGGGCCCGCTCACTCCCCGCATGTCGCTACCTCCCTGAATGGGCAGGGTTTCATCCCCGCAAAACTTGCTGCGCTCCCCGCATGTAAGCTACATTTCCTGTATGGTTTTACTACACTTCTTCTTTTTGCTTCACTTCCTGCATGTCTGCTAAAACCTTTTTGCTTTCCAATTTTCACTCACTGAAAGTCTGTACACTCCCTGCATATCAGCTAACTCCCTGCATGTCAGCTTCAACTTTTTCTGTCAGCCCCACTACCTGTTGCCTGCTAAACTTCTGCATTTTTGTTACACTCCCCGCATGCTGTTTAATCACTACCCGTTTGATTTAAATCCCTGCCCTTTTTCTGCTACAAACCCTGCATGCCTGCTGCTCTCCCTTTCATGTCAGCTACACTGCCCGCCCTGTCTGTTACACTCTTTTGATGTCAGCTACAAAATCCCTGCATGCCCGCCCACCCCTTCCTGCATTTTGGAACAAACCCTGAATGAAAAGCTACACTCCTTTTCCCTGCCCGCTACACTTCCCGCCTGTCAGCTTTCATCCCGGGTTTTTAAACTTAAATCCCTGCATTTTTCAGCTAACTTTCTGCATGTATCCTACACTCCCTGCATGTCAGCTTTCACTCCTTGCATGGGTTCTACAATCCGTGAAAGTCAGGTGCCTCCCTACATGTGCCCAAAACTTTCCTGCTTTTCAGCTACACTCCCCGCAGGTCGCTACACACCCCCGGGTTTTCATGCTACATTCATGCATGCCCGCTGCACTCGCTTTCCCTGCCTCCAAAACTCCCTGTATGTCGGCTACATTTCCCCACATGCTGCTACATTCCCCCGCTTGTCAGCTACACTCCTTGCTTTTCAGTAAACTCCCTGCATTTCAGCTACACTCCCTGCATGTCGCTACACTCTCTGCAAAATCAGTTACTCTCCCTGAAAGCCTGCTATACCCCCGCTGCTGGTACACTCCCCGGGATATCTGTTTGGGCTAAACTGCATGCCTGGGTACACTTTCCCCACCTGTCTGCCCACACTCCCTGCATGTCTGCTACAATCCTTGCATGCCGTTAAAACCCCCCCTGCGTGCCTGCTAAATCTCCCCGAAACTCTGCTGCGCTTCCGGGATGCCTGCCCACACTTCTGCATGCCTGCTTTCCTCTCTGCATTTTTCTGCTTCATCAGTGCAGTCTGGGTACTTCCCTGCATGTCAGGGTACCCCTCCCCCGCGTGCATGCTACACTCCCTGCTGTTACTACACTCCCCGAAAGTTGGAAAATTCCCTGCTTTCCTGCTTTTCACACCTTTCAGATGCCCACAATCCCTGCATGCATGCTAAATCCCCGTAAAGTCAGCTAAACTCCCTGCCCTGTCAGCTACCTCCCTTTCATGTCTGCTACACCCCTATGCATGCTTTTACACTCCCTGCATGTTTGCTTAAACCCCTTGCATGCCTGTCACTCCCCGCATGCCTGCACATTTTCCCGCACGTCTGCCTCCCCTACATGGGCACCCACACTCCCTGATGCTTTCTACCCCCCATGCATGCCTTTCTTTCACTCCTAAACTCCCTGCATGCCTCTACACTCCCTGCTGCCCGCTCACCCCCTGCAGTCGCTACCTCCCTGCTGCCCGCTACACTCCCCGCAGCCTGCACATCCCGCATGTCAGCTTTACTCCCTGCTTTCTGCTACTTCGCTGCATGAATTACACCACTGCATGTCACAACATTCCTGCGTGTCAGCTACACTCCTGCATGTCACTAAACTCCCCCATGTAGGTACCCCCTGTTAATTTTCTACACTCCCTGCATGTCATCACACTCCGCATGTATCTACACTCCCTGCATGTCAGCTACACTCCCGCACCATCTACACTCCCTCATGATGCCACTCGCTGCCTGCCCGCTACACTCACTGCTGTCGCAAAAAGTCCCCCCCAAAATGTCACAACACCCCTGCATGTCACACTCCCCTGATGTCTGCCACACTCCCTGCATAACTGCGACATTCACTCATGCCTCTCACTCCCTGCATCACTGCTACCTCCTGAATGTTTGCTAAACCTCCTGTATGTCACAACCCCTGGTGCAGCTACACTCCCCGCTTCTGTACACTCCCCGCGCCTGCACATCCCTGACCTCTACAACCCTCAGCCGTACCTCACTGCATGCATGCCTACTCCCGTGAATGTCAGCTAAAATCCCTGCATGTCACCTCACTCCCTCATTGTACACTCCCTGCTTCTGCACACTCATGCAGCCTGTTACACTCCTGCATGTCTGCTACACTCTGCATGCCTGCTAATTGCAGCCTCTACACTCACTGCATGACTGCACATCCCACTTCACCTACCTCGCGCAGCATGCTACTTCCCTGCATGCCTCTACACACCCGCATGCCGGCTTTCACTTCAGCTCCTCCTACACTCCCTCATGTCACCTAAACTCCCCGCATGTCAGGTACACTCCCTGTATACCGCTACACTCCCCGCATTATCTACACTCCGCATGAGCTTCCCCCTGCATCCCTGCTACACTCACTGCATGACTGCTACACTCGCTGCCTGCCTGCACCTCACTATGTCTTCATCCTCCCTCTATGTCATCTACCCCCGCATGTCGCTACTCTCCTGCTGTCTGCCACCTCCCTGCATAACTGCGACATTACTGCATGCCTGCAACCCCCAGCATGACTCTACACTCACTGCATGCCTCTACACTCCCCGCATGTCACTACACTCCCCCCTGCATATACACCCCTGCTGTCGCTACACTCCCTGCATCTTTCTACATTCCCTGCATGCCCGCTACACACCCCGCATACTGCAACCCCCGCGCATGTTACACTCCCCGTTGCACTACACTCCTGCATGTCAGCTAACTCCCGCATGTCCCGTTACACTATGCTGACTGTTAACTCCCTGCATGTGCTACACTCTTGCATGCCCGCTACACTCCTGCAAAACCCGCTACACTCACTGCATTCGTACACTCCCTACTGTCACCTACACCCCTGCATGCATGCTACCCCCCATGCTGCCTGCTACACTCCTGCATCCTGCTACATTCCCTGATGCCTGCTACACACCCTGAATGCCTGCTAACCTCCCGATGCCTCTACACTCCCGCATGCATGTCTTTCCCCGTATGTCAGCTACACTCCCCCCATTCAGTACTCTCCCCCGCGTGTCCAGCTACACTCCCTGCATGTCTGTAAATACCTGCATGTCTGTTCACTCCTCATGTCAACTACACTCCCTGAATGCCTGCTAAAATCCCCCAGCTTACTACACTACCGAATGCCTGCTACACTTCCTGCATGTCGCTACATTTCCCCGTGTCACACACTCCTTGCATGTCACTACACTTTCCTGCTGTCAGCTACACTCCCCGTAATCATTACACTCCTGCTGTCAGCTACCTCCCGCATGACAGCTACACTCGTGCTGCTTACTACACTCCTTTCATGCCAGTACACTCTTGTACCCTGCCACCCCTGCATGCCTGCTACACCCCGCATGTCTGCTAAAATCTCTGCATGTCTGCTACACTCCATGCTGCTGCTACACTCCCCGATGTCTGCTACACTCTCTTATGTCTGCTACACTCCCCGCATTCTGCTACACTCCCCGCATGTCTGCACACTATCTGCATCCTTCTACACTATCTGATGTCTGCTCACCCTTATGTCTGCTCACTACTTCCCTTCCTGTACACTCCCGCAGTCTGCTACACCCCTGTATGTTGTACACTCCCTTATGTTTCTGCCTCCCCGCATGCCGCTACCTCCCGCATGTTGCTCACTTTCTGCATACCCGCTACAATCCCTATATTCTGCTACACTCCCCATGTTGCTACCTCCCGCATGTCTTCTCACCCGCTACTATACACTCCCTGAAAAGCCTCTACACTCCCGCATGTCTGTTACACTCCCCGCATGTCTGAAACAACCCCCGCTGTCTGCTCACTATCTCGTGCTTGTACACTCCCTGATGTCTGCTACAGTTCCGCATGCGCTACCCCCTGGATTCATACACTCTCTGCATGTAGTTACACTCATGCATACAGCACCCCCCGCTGTCAGCTACACCCCTGTAAAACAGTTTTCACCCCTGCATGTCAGCTACATTCCCCCGAAGAGACAACTCGCTGCATGCTTTAAAATACACTCCTTGCATGCCCGTACACTCTTTGATCCCTTACACTCCCTGCATGCCTGCTACACTCCCTGCATGTCGCTACACTCTCTGCTATCTGCTACACCCACATGTCTGCACCCCTCCCTGATGTCTGCTACACTCCTATATGTTGGTACACTCCCCCGCATGTCGCTCACTCCCCGATGTCTACTACACGTCTGCATGTCTCTACACTCCCTATAGTCTGCTACACCCCCTGCATGTCTGTACCTCCCTGCATGTCCTTTTACACCCCTGCATGTCTGTTACACTCCCTCATGTCTGAAAAACCCCTGCGTATCTACACTTCTGCATGCGCACACCCGCAGTCTGCTACAGTTCCGCATGTCAGCTACACTCCCTGCATGTCAGCACACTCTCTGCATGTCATCTACCTCCCGCATGCCCGTACCTCTCGCAGCCTGCGCATTCCCTGCTTTCCTGATACCTGAAAAAAGCCTACTACTTCCCTGATGTCAGCTACACCTATGATATCAGCTACACTTTCCCGCTGATGCTACACTCCCTGCATGCTGCTTCATTCCTGCATGCCGCTAATACCCTGCATCCTGCAACACCCACTGCATGCATCAACACTCCCTGTAAATCGCTACACCCCTTTTTGTCAGCTACACTCCTGCATTCGCTACACTCCCTGCATGCCTGTTACACCCCGCATGTCTGCTACACTCCCTGCATGCCTGCACAATCCCCACAGTACTACATACCCCCGCTGTAAGCTACAATCAATGCATGTCAGATCAGTACATGCAGTCAGCTACAAATCCCCGCAGCCCGCTCACTCCCCGCATTCATACCCCTCCCTGAATGTCAAGGTCACTCCTGCATACTTGCTGCGCTCCCGCATGTAAGCTACATTGCCTGATGTCTACTACATCCCCAAAAGCTGCTACAAAATTTCCCCTGTCGCTAAACTATCTGCAGCCCATTACACTCACTGCATGTCTGCTACACTCCCTGCATACGTACACTCCCTGCATGTCACTACACTATTGCATGTCCCGCTACACTACCCGTTTCCGCTCACTATCTGCATTTTCCCGTTTCACTCCCTGCAGCCCCGTTACACTCCTACCTGTTTGCACACTCCCTGCATGTCGCTACCTCCCTGCATGCCTGCGCTCTCCCCATTCAGCTACAGCCTGCAGTCTGTTTTCACTCTCTGTATGCAGCTACACTCCCTGCTGCCTGCTACCTTCCTGCATGTCAGCTACAATCCCTGAATGACGCTACACTCCCTTTCCCTGCTGCTACACTTCCTGCATGTCAGCTACCACCCCTGTATGTCAGCTACACTCCCTGATGTCGCTACACTTTCTGCATGATCCTACACCCCTGCAGTCACTACACTCTTGCATGATTCTCACTCCGTGCTGTCGGTGCACTCCCTACAGCCCGCTACACTCCCCGCATGTCAGCACACCCCTGCAGGTCAGCTACACACCCTGCATGCATGTACATTCCCTGCATCCTGCGCACTCGCTGCATGCCTCCTACACTCCCTTTATGTCGGCTACACCCCTCATGCCTGCTACTTTCCCCGCTTGTCAGTACATCCGCATTCCTACACTCCCTGCTATCGCTACACTCCCTGCTTAGTCACTCTCTGCAAGTCAGTTACTCTCCCCGCATGCCTGCTAACTCCCCCGCATGTCTGTTTCACTCCGCAATCTGCAGATATCTGCATGCCTGCTACACTCCCTACCCGTTCTACACTCCCCGATGTTCCCACACTCCTTGCATGCCCGTTACCCCTGCGGCCCGCTACTCTCCCTGCATTCTGCTTTCGCTCCCCCTGCCTGTACACTCTCGCATCCTGACATCTCTGCAAGTTGTACACTCAGTGCATGTTGCACATTCCCCGCATGTCCTAACTCCCCGCGTTCGCTACACTCCCTGCATGTCTACACACTCCCTCATGCTTGCTCATTCCCTGCATCCTCTACACACCCTGCAGACTGCTACATCCCGATCATCACACTCCCTGTATGTCAGCTACCCCCGCTGTCAGCTACATCCCTGCATGTCTGCTACCTCTAGCATGATTTTACCTCCTGCAAATTTTCTACACTCTTGCATGCCCGCTACCTCCCTGCATGCCCGCTACATTTACTGCACGTCTCTACACTCCCTACAGTCACCTACCTCCCCTGCATGCCCCCCCCCCTCCATGCAGCCCGCTACACTCCTGCAACCCTACATTCCCTGCATGCCTCTACACACCCCGCATGCCTGCTACACTCCCTGCATGCCCGCTACCCCCTTACATCTACATTCCCTGCATGTCAGACTCTCCCCGCATGTACTAAAACTCCCTGCATGTCTCTACACTACCTGCATGCCCGTTACACTCCCTGCGTCAATAAAACTCCCGAATGCCCGCTACACTCCCTGCATGCTTGCTACAGTACCTGAATGCCTGCTTTTACTTTCCCGCTTCAGCTACATTCCCTGCATGTCACTACACTCCATGCATGTCAGCACACTCCCCCGAATGTCCTACATCCCGTAAGCAGTTACACTCCCTGCATGTCAGCTACACTCCCTGCATGACAGCTACACTCGCTGCATGCTTACTACAGACCTTGCATGTCAGCTGCACTCCCTGTATCCCTGCTACACTCCCTGCATGCCTGCTACTCTCCCTGCATATCTGCTACACTCTCTGCATGTCTGCTACACTCCATGCATGTCTGCTACACTCCATGCATGTCTGCTACACTCCCTATATGTCTGCTACACTCCCTGCATGTCTGCTACACTATCTGCATGCCTTCTACACTATCTGCATGTCTGCTACACTCCGTGTATGTCTGCTACACTACTTCCATTCCTGCTACACTCCGTACATGTCTGCTACGCTCCCTGTATGTCTGCTACACTCCCTGTATGTCTGCTGCACTCCCTGCATGCCTGCTACACTCCTTGCATGTTTGCTACACTCTCTGCATGCCTGCTACACTCCCTATATGTCTGCTACACTACTTGCAAGTCTGCTACACTCCCTGCATGTCTTCTACACTCCCTGCATAACTGATACACTCCCTGAATGCCTGCTACACTCCCTGCATGTCTGTTACACTCCCTGCATGTCTGAAACACTCCCTGCATGTTTGCTACACTATCTGCATGCCTGCTACACTCCCTGCATGTCTGCTACAGTCCCTGCATGTCAGCTACACTCCCTGCATGTCAGCTACACTCCCAGCATGTCGTCTACACTCCCTGCATGCCTGCTACACTCTCAGCATGCCTGCTGCATTCCCTGCTTTCTTGATACACTGCCTGAATGCCTACTACACTCCCTGCGTGTCAGCTACACTCCATGCATGTCAGCTACACTCCCTGCATGTATGATACACTCCCTGCATGCCTGCTACACTCTTTGCATGCCTGCTACATTCCCTGCATGCCTGCAACACCCACTGCATGCATGCAACACTCCCTGTAAATCAGCTACACTCCCTTTATATCAGCTACACTCCCTGCATGTCTGCTACACTCCCTGCATGCCTGTTACACTCCCGGCATGTCTGCTACACTCCCTGCATGCCTGCTACAATCCCTGCATGTCAGCTACATTCCCTGCATGCCTGCTACACTCCCCGCATGTCAGCTACGCTCCCTGCATGTCAGCTACACTCCCTGCATACTTGCTGCGCTCCCTGCATGTAAGCTACATTGCCTGTATGTCTGCTACACTCCCTACATGTCTGCTACACTTCCTGCATGTCTGCTAAGCTATCTGCATGCCTGTTACACTCACTGCATGTCTGCTACACTCCCTGCATATCAGCTACACTCCCTGCATGTCACCTACACTCATTGCATGTCAGCTACACTACCTGCTTGCCTGCTACACTATCTGCATGCCTGTTACACTCCCTGCATGCCTGTTACACTCACTACCTGTCTGCTACACACCCTGCATGTCTGCTACACTCCCTGCATGCCTGCTGCTCTTCCTCCATGCCTGCTTCACTCTCTGCATGTCTGCTACACTCCCTGCATATCAGCTACACTGCCTGCATGTCTGTTACACTCTCTGCATGTCAGCTACACTTCCTGCATGCCTGCTACACTCCTGCATGTCAGCTACACTCCCTGAATGACAGCTACACTCCTTCCATGCCTGCTACACTTCCTGCATGTCAGCTACACTCCCTGCAAGTCAGCTACACTCCCTGCATGTCAGCTACACTTTCTGCATGTATCCTACACTCCCTGCATGTCAGCTACACTCCTTGCATGCCTGCTACACTCCCTGCATGTCAGGTGCACTCCCTACATGCCTGCTACTCTCCCTGCATGTCAGCTACACTCCCTGCAGGTCAGCTACACACCCTGCATGCATGCTACATTCCCTGCATGCCTGCTACACTCGCTGCATGCCTCCTACACTCCCTCTATGTCAGCTACACTCCCTACATGCCTGCTACATTCCCTGCTTGTCAGCTACACTCCCTGCATATCAGCTACACTCCCTGCATATCAGCTACACTCCCTGTATGTCTGCTACACTCCCTGCATATCTGCTAGACTATCTGCATGCCTGCTACACTCCCTACCTGTCTGCTACACTCCCTGCATGTCTGCTACACTCCTTGCATGCCTGTTACACTCCCTGCGTGCCTGCTACTCTCCCTCCATCTTTGCTACGCTCCCTGCATGCCTGCTACACTCTCTGCATGCCTGCTACACTCCCTGCATGTCTGCTACACTCCCTCTATGTCTGCCACACTCCTTGCATGCCTGCTACACTTCCTACATTTCTGCTACACTCCCTGCATGTCTGCTACACTCCCTGGATGTCTTCTACACTCCCTGAATCTCTGCTGCAATCCCTGCATGCCTGCTGCACTTTCAGCATGCCTGCTACGCTCCCTGCATGTCATCTACACTCCCTGCATGCCTGCTACACTCCGTGCATGCCTGCTACACTCCCTGCATGTCAGCTACACTCCGTGCGTGCCTGCTACACTCCCTGCATGTCTGCTACACTCCCTTCATACCTGCTACACTCCCTGCATGCCTGCTACACTTCCTGCATGCCTGGTACACTCCGTGCAAGCCTGTTACACTCTCTGCATGTCAACTACACTCCCTGTATGTCAGCTACACTCCCTGCATGTCACCTACACTACCTCCATGCCTGCTACACTCCCTGCATGCCAGCTACACTCTCTGCGCACAGCTACACTCCCTGCATGTCAGCTACACTCCCTGCATGTCAGCTACACTCCCTGCATGTTAGATACAATCCCTGCATGCCTGCTACACTCCCTGCATGTCTGCTAGACTCCCTGCATACCTGTTACACTCCCTGCATGCCTGCTACACTTCCTGTATGCCTGGTATACTCCGTGCATGCCTGTTACACTCTCTGCATGTCAGCTACACTCCCTGTATGTCTGCTACCCTCCCTGCATGTCAGCTACACTACCTCCATGCCTGCTACACTCCCTGCATTTCAGCTGCACTCCCTGCATGTCAGCTACACTCCCTGCATGTTAGTTACAATCCCTGCATGCCTTGTACACTCCCTGCATGTTATATACACTCCCTGCATTTCTGCAAAACTCCCGGCATGTCTGCTACACTATGTGCATGCCTGCTACACTCCCTGCATGTCTGCTACACTCTCTGCATGCCTGCTACACTCCCTGCATGTCAGCTACACTCCCTGCATGCCTGCTACACTCCCTGCATGTCTGCTACACTCCCTGCATACCTGCTACACTCCCTGCATGCCTGCTACACTTCCTGCATGCCTGGTATACTCCGAGCATGCCTGTTACACTCTCTGCACGTCAGCTACACTCCCTGTATGTCAGCTACACTCCCTGCATGTCAGCTACGCTCCGTCCATGCCTGCTACACTCCCTGCATGCCTGCTACACTCCCTGCATGCCTGTTATACTCCATGCATGCCTGCTACACTCCATGCATGCCTGGTACACTCCTTGCATGTCTGCTACACTCTCTGCATGTCTCCTACACGGCTTGCATGTCTGCTACACTCCCTGCATGTCTTCTAGACTCCCTGCTTGTCTGCTACACTATCTGCACGTCTGTTGCACTCCATACCCGTCCTCTACACTCCCTGTAGGTCTACTACACTCCTTGCATGCCTGCTACACTCACTGCATGACTGCTACACTCCCTGCATGTCTGCTACACTCCCTGCATGCCTGCTTAACTCCTTGCATTTCTGATACACTCAGTGCATGTCTGCTACACTCCCTGCATGTCTTCTACACTTCCTGAATGTCTGCTACACTCCCCCTGCATGCCTGCTACACTTCCTGCATCCCTGCTACACTCACTGCATGTCAGATACACTCCCTGCATTCCTACCACACTCCTTGCATGTCAGGTACTATCCCTGCATGTCAGCTACACTCCCTGCATGTCAGCTACTCTCCATGCATGCCTACTACATTCCCTGCATGTCAACTACACACCCTGCATGTCAGCTACACTCCCTGCTTATCAGAATACACTCCCTGCATGTCAGCTACACTACTTGCATGTCAGCTACACTCCCTGCATGCCTGCAACACTCCATGCATGCCTGATAAACTCCCTGCATCCTTGCTACACTCCCTGCATGCCTGCTACACTCTCTACATATCTGCTACACTCCCTTCATGTGTGTTACACGATCTGTATGCCTGCTAAACTCTCTGCATGTCTGCTACACTCCTTGCATGCCTTCTACAGTCCCTGCATGTCTACTACACTCCCTGCATGCCTTCTACACTCTATGCATGTCTGCTACACTCCCTGCATGTCTCCTACACTCCCTGCATTCCTGCTACAAACCCTGCACTTCTGCTACACTCCATGCATTTCTCCTACACTCCCTGCATGTCTTCTACACTCCCTGAATGTCTGCTACACTCCCTGCATGCCTGCTACACTCCCTGCATGTCATCTACTCTCCCTGTATATCAGCTACACTCCCTGCATGTCAGCTAGACCCCCTGCATGTCACCTACACTCCCTGCATGCCTACAACACTCCATGCATGTCAGGTACTATCCGTGCATGCCTGCTACACTCCCTGCATGCCAGCTACACTCCCTGCATGTCAGCTACTCTCCCATCATGCCTGCTACACTTCCTGCATGTCAGCTAAACTCCCTGCATATCAGCTACACTCCCTGCATATCAGCTACACTCTCTGCATGTCAGCTACACTCCCTGCGTGTTAGCTACATTCCCTGCATGCCTGCTACACTCCATGCATGTCAGGTACACTCCCTGTATGCCTGCTACACTCTCTGCATGTGCGCTACACTCCCTGCATTTCTGCAACACTCCCGGCATGTCTGCTACACTATCTGTAAGCCTGTTACACTCCCTGCATGTCTGCTACACTCCCTGCATGTCTGCTACACTCCCTGCATGTCAGCTACACTCTCTGCATGTCAGCTACACTCCCTGCATGTTAGCTACCATCCCTGCATGCCTGCTACACTCCCTGCATGTCAGGTACACTCCCTGTATGCCTGCTTCACTCCCTGCATGTGTGCTACACTCCCTGCATTTTTGCAACACTCCCGGCATGTCTGCTACACTATCTGTAAGCCTGCTACACTCCCTGCATGTCTGCTACACTCCCTGCATGTCAGCTACACTCTCTGCATGTCAGCTACACTCCCTGCATGTTAGCTACAATCCCTGCATGCCTGCTACACTCCCTGCATGTCAGGTACACTCCCTCTATGCCTGCTACACTCCCTGCATGTGTGCTACACTCTCTGCATTTCTGCAACACTCCCGGCATGTCTGCTACACTATCTGTAAGCCTGCTACACTCCCTGCATGTCTGCTACACTCCCTTCATGTCAGCTACACTCTCTGCATGTCAGCTACACTCCCTGCATGTTAGCTACAATCCCTGCATGCCTGCTACACTCCCTGCATGTCAGGTACACTCCCTGTATGCCTGCTACACTCCCTGCATGTGTGCTACACTCCCTGCATTTCTGCAACACTCCCGGCATGTCTGCTACACTATGTGTAAGCCTGCTTCACTCCCTGCATCCTTTAAATCCCTTATGCGCTCACTCCCTGCATTGGGGTAACTCCCTCATTTTTCCAAAACCCCCCCCTGTACAACCCCGACCCCACTCCCATGCCTTTTACACTCCGGGTAACTCCCCCCCCCCTCGACTCTCATGCCTGCTCCCCCTGTTAAACTCCCCCATGCCCAAAACTCCCTGCATCCCCACTCCTGCATTTTCCAAAACTCCCGATCCCAAAAACCCTTTTTTGCCGTACACCCCATGCCCTTCACCCTCGTATCACTTAATCAGCTAATCCCAACCACAATCCCCCTTTTTTTTACATCCCCCCATTCATACATCCCTGATGCGCACACTCCTTTTTCCCAATCCTTCACACCCCCCTTTTTTGCTACATTTGAAGCCTTTCCCCCCTTCCCCCACCCCCTGCATGTCCTACATCCTGGCTGCTACCTCCCTGCATTTTCCTACAACCCCCCCTGTGTCCCAAAACCTTTCCCTCCTTCCTTCCAGTCGCTACCTTTGCCTCTACACTCCTCACTGCACCTCCCGTTTCCTTTTTTTTTGCCTCCCCTGTTTATACCCCCTGCATCCTACACTCCCCCTTTTTCCCCACCCGAATTTTTAAAACCCCCACCCCCCCCCTTCCCCAAAACCCCATCCCCACCTCCTGCATGGTACACCCCCCCTAACCCCCCTGCATTTGTCTTTTCCAAACCCCCGGCTTTAAAAACCCCGAGCTGCTACCCCCCCTTTTTCCCCCCAAAAAACCCCCTTGCCCTCTAAACCTCCCCCCATTCCTTTCATCCCGCAGCTTAACCCCCTTTTAAAAACCCCCAAACGCCCCCTTTTCACCCCCACCCCTCCCCCCTCTCTTAAAAACTCCCTATTCCACCCTCTTCCCTTCCCCCCGTTTTTTAAATCCTCAAAACCCCCCCCCATTTTCCCACACTCCTGTGTCGCTACCCCTAAAAACATCCCTTCAACCCCAAAAAAAACTTCCCCAACCTCCCTTTTCTTTGCTAACCCCCCCAAACGTTTTTGTGCCTTTTAAACTTTTCATGGGAAATTTAAATTTTTAATCCCCCCATTTTATTTAATGGGTTTTTTATGTTTAATTTTTGGGAAAATTTTTGTTTTAAAAAATTTTTAATTTTTTGTTTAATTGATGGAAAAAAATGTTTAAATTTTATGAGGTTTTATTGTAAATTGGGGGGGGAAAAGGGTTTTTTAATTTAAAGGGGGAAATTTTGTGGAATTTATTTTAAAAAATTTATTATATTTTCCCCCCTTTTTATTTTTTACATCTGCATCCCGCTAACTCCCTCATTCGTACACTCCTGCATTTTACCCTTCCCCCTGTGTAACCCCTTTCCACACTCCCCGATGCCTAAACCCCCCTGATTCTTAAACCCCCCATTTTCCCCCCCCGTTCTGCACACCCGGGATTCCAACCTCCCCTTCCTTTTACCCCCTTTTGCTCACCCCGATTTTACCTCCGATGCTTTAACCCCCTTTTTCACACTCGCATGCCGTTTACTTCCTTTCCGAAAATCCCATTCTGTTCACCCCATTCGCTAAATCCCTGCTTCGTACACCCTTTCCCTACCCCCCTGAAAGTTTAAAAACCCCCTTTTAACCCCCCTCAGCTCACACCCCTTTTCATCCCTTTCCCCCCAAATTTTTCCCCCCTTCTACAAATCCCTGCATGTCTCTAACCCCCAAACCCTACACTCCCCCATCCACACTCCCCCATGCCCCTAACTTTAACCCCTCCCCGTCCTTTAAAACCTCTCCTTCCCCAACTCCTTTAACCCCCTTTAAATTCCCCCCATCCCTTTCCTACCTTCCCCCCGGGTACAAATCCCGATGCAGCTACCTCCCATTCAGCTCCTCCCTGCAAACCCACACCCTTTTTTTGCTCACTCCCTGGAAAAACCCCCCCAACTCCAAATTCGCTTCCCTCAACCCGCTCATCCCCCTCTCTCACTCTTTTTAAACCGCCCCTGTACCTCTTGCATCTCCACTTCATTTTTTTTCCCCAATCCCTCCCCCCATTATCCCTCCTCTTGGGGTTCCTCTGTCCCAACATCCCCCCGCTTTACCCCCTGCATTCGCTAACCCCCATCCTTTAACTCCTCATTTTCCCACACTCCCCCATGTCTTACACCCCCCGCCTCTACACTCCCCGATTCTCCCCTCCCCGCATTTAAAAATCCCTGCATGTCCTACACCCCAAAGCCTAAAATCCCCCCTTTTCCCTTTGCCCTCCCCCTTTTTCTAACCCCGTTTCCTTTTTCCCCCCCCTACCCTCCCATGCGCTAACTCCCCCTTCGTACACCCCTGATGTGTCACTCCCGAGCCCAAAAACCCTTTTCCCACCCCCCTGCTTTTTGCTCACTCCGGCCCCCCCCACCCCCGCATTGGGTCCCCCTTAAACCCCACACTCCCTGTGCCTTCCCTTCCCCCAGCTTTGCTACATCCTGATGCGCCACTCCTATGTCTTTCCCCCCCCTCCCTATTCGCTACACTCCCCGATGTTCACTAAACCCCCTTTCCCTACCCCGGGAAAACTGGGAAAACCCTTCATTTCCCGCCCCTCCTACAGGCCCCTTCCCCCTTTGCCACTCCCTGTACTGCTCACTCCCTGCAGCCTGCACCTCCTTTTTTCACTCCCCTTTTTTGCTAACCACTCCCCTTTTTCCCCCTACTCAATTTCTACACTCCCTGCATGTCTTCTACACTCCCCGATCTTTCCCCCCCCCTTTCTACACCCCGATGTCTTTACCCTCCCTCCCCTGAAAAAAAAATCCCCATGTTTGCCCTTCCCATGCCCGCACCTCCCGGTTCCGATCCCCCGCAAATTTAGTCAAATCCCTGCTTTGCTACACTCCCAAAATTGTTAACCCCCCCCTTCCCCCCGCATTTTCTCCCTCTTTTTAAAAAACCCCCCCATCCCCCCCCTTTTTTTTCCCCCAAACCCCCTTTGTTTTGCAACCCTCATCCTCCCTTTTTCTCCCCGGTCTTCCCCCCCCACACCCCCATTTCCCCCCTTTTAAAAACCCTTTTCCCCTCACCCCCCGCTTTTTTTTACCCCGATGCCCCTTTCACTCCTGATGCGAAAAACCGCTGCCCCCCACCCGCATGTTTTACATCCCCTGCCCTTCCCTTTCACTCCCCCCCTTCACTCCCCCCCCCATGCAAATTCCCTTTTCACTACCCCCCCCTTTCCCCTCATTGCACTTTCCCCCCTTTCCCCCTTTCACTCCCCATGTCTGCACAAACCCCCCATTCGCACAACCCTGCTTTCACTCCTCGTGCATCCCCTTTACTTCCGCTGACTCCTCTGAAACCCCCTGCTCCCCTTAAACCCTCCTTTTCCACCCCCTTTTTTTCCAAAACCCCCCTGGCTCCCCCTGCCTCTTACCTCCCCTTTTTTCCCCCCCTGCTCCTCCTCCCTTTTTTACACTCCCTTTCATTCAGCACACTTCCTGCTCTACCCTGCAGCCGTACACTCCTGATGCCGTAACCCCCCTGCGCACACCCCGATGCGCACACCCCCCCTCCCCTCCCTTTTCGCTCAAATCCCCGCGTTCCCACATCCCCGCATTCACTACACTTTTGCTTTTTCCCCTGCAGTGAACCCCCTATGCCTGCAACCCCCGCAGTTTAAAAAACCCCCCCTACTCCCCCCCTCATCTATTCCCCCCTGCACACCCCGCACCTCAAAATCCCCCCTTTTTCGCTACACTCCTCAGCCCCTAACCCCTTTTTGCACACCTCCAGCCCCCTTCCCGCTTTAACTCCCCCATTCGCTACACTCCCTGCCGCAACACCCCCCTGTTTTTCACCCTCTCCCGCTATCTGAAAATTCCCCCCTCCCCCCCCCTCCCCCTTTCCCCTCCCTGCTCCTTTTACCCCCTGCTCCGCTACCTCCCTCATTTGCTACCTCCCCCTTTTTTTCCCCCCCGCATCCCGCAACTTCCCCCCTTTCTGCTACACTCCCTTGTCTCAAATCCCTTTCCCCCCCAACCTTTTCATCCTTCCCCCCGCTGCTGCTCCCCCTTCTTCCCTCCCCGATTTCCTCACCCTGCCCTGCTCACTTGCTTCTCCTCCCCCCTTCCCACCTTTTTGCCCTCCCTAAACCCCCCCTGCTGTTCCCCCCCCTTGCTTTTCCCCCTGAACCCGCCATCCTAAACCCGTCACTTGCAGCCTGCAACTCCTGCATGCCTACACCCCTGAGCCGTACACCCCTGCATGCCCCTACACCCCATGGAAAACCCCCCTGCCCTAAACCCCCCAGGGCCCCACCTCCCTATCCGCTACACCCCTGCCCGCTACCCCTCCCTTTAACTCCCTGAAGCCTTTACACTCCTGCAGTTCATCCCCGTCCTCACTCCCTGCGGCCCCAACCCCCCTTAACCCCCAAATCCCTTTTTCCCCCCACTTCTGCCAACTCCTCCCCCGTACACCCTCTGCAACCCCTCCCCTTTTGTCCCCCCCCCCCCCCAACCCCTGCCCCCTGCAACCCCCACCCCTGTTAAATCCCCTCCTTTTTTTAAATTTTCTTTTTCCTCCCCTTTTTTAAAACCCCCCGATTTCTTAAACCCCCCCTTTTTTGCTAAAACTTTCCCCCTGCCCCCCTAACTCCCTGCAGCCCCCTAACCCCCCCCCTGCGCTACACCCCCGCATGGTTTTTCCCGCAGCCCCTTTCACTCCCTGCATTTTTTTCCTCCCCTCCCGACCTCTCATTTGGGGCCCGTATCCCCCTTTCCCGTTTCACCTCCCGGCACTCCCCCAATCCCTAACCCCACCCCCCCCCGCCCCCCCTCCTCCCCGCAACCCCCCCAAACCCCCACCCCCATCCTTTATTCTGCTCCGAACCCCAGGCCTGGTACCCCTTCATTTTGCTACACTCCTGATGTCCCCACCCTGCATGTCCAAACCCCCCTCATGCTTCAAACCCCGCTTTTCTGCACCCTGCAGCTTTACTCCATCCCCCCTTTCCCCGGGGTTACACTTTTGCTTCCCCACATCCTGCATGCTCTACCCCCTGCCCCCCCCCTGCTTCCTTAACCCCCCCCTTTTTCCTTTCAAATTTCTAAACCCGCGTCTCTCACTCCCGAAGGTCTTAAACTCCCCGCATGCCTGCTAACCCCGCATCCCCGCACACTCCTGCATTCCTTTCACTCCCTTCCCCCCAACTCCCTTCATTCAATCCCTAGGGTTCCACACTCCCCGCGTCCTACCTCCTGATGCTCACATTCCCTGCATGCCTACCCCTGCATTCGCACACTCCCTGCTTTAAAAAACCCCCTGTTTAACCCCCTCTTCTTCAACCCCCCCCCCCCTGCACCTCCCTCCCCCCCCGAAACCCCCCCTTAAACCCCCCCATCCTACACCCCTTTTTCCTTTACGTAACCCCCATGGTACACTTTGCCTCCAAATCCGCATGCTCACACTCCTGCATGCCTTTTCCCTTTCTCTCACCCCCGCCTTTCCCTCCCTTCCCTACACCCCTTTTTTACTCCCTTTTTTCTAAAACCCCTGCATTTCACCCCTATGCCTTATCCCTCCCCTCCCTCCCCCCTTCTCTACCTCCCAAGGCCCCCCCTCCCCCTCCCCCTGCTTTCCCCAACCTCCCCCACAACTCCTGCATTTAACCCCCCCACCTACACTCCCTGATCCCACCTCCCTGCATGCGACCCCCCATGCCCTACCCTCCCCGAATCAGCTAACTCCCTACAGCACCCCCTCTCCCTCCCAAAAACCCCCCTTTTTAATCCCTGCACCCGACACTCCCTCATTTAACCCCTTTTTTCCTCCTCTGCAAAACTTTCCTGCATTTTCCCAAACTCCCGATCGTAACCCCCTGAACCTTTTACTCCCTGCAGCCCCTCCCTGCTTTGCACCCCCCTGCCTGCCACCTAAAAAAGGGAACCCCCCTTTGGCTACCCCCTTCCCCTCCCCATTTCGTTTCCCCTTTTTCCCCCCCCTTTTCCTTTCCTCCCCCCCTTTTTACCCCCTGGGGGGGGGGGGGCATTTTTGCAACACTTTCCCCGGGATGTCTGCTACACTATCTGTAAGCCTGCTACACTCCCTGCATGTCTGCTACACTCCCTTCATGTCAGCTACACTCTCTGCATGTCAGCTACACTCCCTGCATGTTAGCTACAATCCCTGCATGCCTGCTACACTCCCTGCATGTCAGGTACACTCCCTGTATGCCTGCTACACTCCCTGCATGTGTGCTACACTCTCTGCATTTCTGCAACACTCCCGGCATGTCTGCTACACTATCTGTAAGCCTGCTACACTCCCTGCATGTCTGCTACACTCCCTTCATGTCAGCTACACTCTCTGTATGTCAGCTACACTCCCTGCATGTTAGCTACAATCCCTGCATGCCTGCTACACTCCCTGCATGTCAGGTACACTCCCTGTATGCCTGCTACACTCCCTGCATGTGTGCTACACTCCCTGCATTTCTGCAACACTCCCGGCATGTCTGCTACACTATGTGTAAGCCTGCTTCACTCCCTGCATGCCTGATACATCCCCTGCATGTCAGCTACACTCCCTGCATGCCTGCTACACTCCCTGCATGTTTACTACACTCCCTGCATACCTGCTACACTTCCTGCATGCCTAGTATACTCCGAACATGCCTGTTACACTCTCTGCATGTCAGCTACACTTCCTGCATTTCAGCTACACTCCTTACATGCCTGCTACACTCCCTGAATGTTTGCTACACTTTCTGCATGTCAGCTACACTCTCTGCATGTCAGCTACACTCACTGCATGTCAGCTACACTCCCTGCATATCAGCTACACTCCGTACATTTTCAGCTACACTCCATGCATGCCTGCTACACTCCCTGCATGTCTGCTACACTCTCTGCATGTCTCCTACACTGCCTGCATGTCTGCTACACTCCCTGCATGTCTTTTACACTCCCTGCATGTCTGCTACACTATCTGCATGCCTGATGCACTCCATATCTGTCTTCTACACTCCCTGTAGGTCTGCTACACTCCTTGAATGCCTACTACACTCACTGCATGGCTGCTACACTCCCTGCATGTCTGCTACATTCCCTGCATGCCTGCTTAACTCCCTGCATTTCTGCTACACTCACTGCATGTCTGCTACACTCCCTGCATGTCTTCTACACTCCCTGAATGTCTGCTACACTCCCTGCATGCCTGCTACACTCCCTGCATGTCTGCTACACTCGCTTCATGCCTGCTACACTCCCTGCATGTTAGATACACTCCCTGCATTCCTATCAGACTCCCTGCATGTCAGCTACACTCCTTGCATGTCAGCTACACTCCGTGCATGCCTGCAACACTCCATGCATGCCTGCTAAACTCCCTGCATCCTTGCTACACTCCCTGCATGCCTGCTACACTCTCTACATATCTGCTACACTCCCTGCATGTCTGTTACACGATCTGCATGCCTGCTAAACTCACTGCATGACTGCTACTCTCCTTGCATGCCTTCTACACTCCCTGCATGCCTTCTACACTCCCTGCATGTCTGCTACACTCCCTGCATGTTTCCTACACTCCCTGCATTCCTGCTACACACCCTGCACTTCTGCTACACTCCCTGCATTTCTCCTACACTCCCTGCATGTCTTCTACACTCCCTGAATGTCTGCTACTCTCCCTGCATACCTGCTACACTCCCTGCATGTCAGCTACTCTCCCTATATATCAGCTACACTCTCTGCATGTCAGCTAGACCCCCTGCATGTCAGCAACAGTTCTTGCATGCCTACAACACTCCATTCATGTCAGGTACTATCCGTGCATGCCTGCTACACTCCCTGCATGCCAGCTACATTCCCTGAATGTCAGCTACTCTCCCAGCATGCCTGCTACACTCCCTGCATGTCAGCTAACCTCCCTGCATGTCAGCTACACTCACTGCAAGTCAGGTACACTCTCTGCATATCAGCTACACTCCCTGCATGTTAGCTACAATCCCTGAATGCCTGCTACACTCCCTGTATGTCAGGTACACTCCCTGTATGTCTGCTACACTCCCTGCATGTCTGCTACACTCCCTGCATTTCTGCAACACTCCCGGCATGTCTGCTACACTATCTGCATCCCTGCTACACTCCCTGCATGTCTGCTACACTCCTTGCATGCCTGCTACACTCCATGCATGTCAGGTACACTCCCTGCATGCTTACTACACTCCATGCATCCTTGCTACACTCAATGCATGCCTGCTACACTCTCTTCATATCTGCTACACTCCCTGCATGTCTGGTATACGATCTGCATGCCTGCTTAACTCCCTGCATGTCTGCTACACTCCTTGCATGCCTTCTACACTCCCTGCATGTCTGGTACACTCCCTGCATGCCTTCTACACTCCCTGCATGTCTGCTACACTCCCTGCATGTCTCATACACTCTCAGCATTCCTGCTACACACCCTGCACTTCTGCTACACCCCCTGCATTTCTCCTACACTCCCTGCATGTCTTCTACACTCCCTGAATGTCTGCTACACTCCCTGCATGCCTGCTACACTTCCTGCATGCCTGGTATACTCCGAACATTCTGTTCACTCTCTGCATTGTCAAGCTGACATCCCTGCATTTCACTAAACTCCTTACATGCCTAGCTAAACTCCCTGAATTGGCAGCACACACTCTGCATGTCACTACACTACCTGCTTCAGCAACACTCACTAGCATGTCAGCTACACTCCTGCATATCCTACGCTCCATACATTCAGCTGCACTCCATGCATGCCTGCTACACTCCCTGGCAAGCTCTACATCTCTCTGTATGTCTCCTACACTGCCCTGCATGTCCTGCTACACTCCCCTGCATGTCTTCTACACTCCCTTCATACCTGCTACACACTCCTGCATGCCTGCTACACTTCCTCTGCATGCCGGTAACTACCCGAACATGCCGTTACACTCTCTGCATGTTCAGCTACACTCCTGGCATTTTCAGCGATACAACTCCTTACATCAGCCTACATCACCCCCAGAATGCAGCCTACACTCTCTGCTGTGCAGCTACCCTCTCTCATGATCAGCCCTGTACACTCACTGCATTTTCAGCTTACACTCCGCATACAGCTACAAACTTCCATACATTCAGTCTACACTCCTTGCATGCCTGCTACCACTCCCTGCCTGTCTGGCTACACACTCTCTGTAATACATGACTCCTACAACACTGCCTGCATGTCTGCTACTCTCCTGCATCATCTAACACTCCCTGCATGTCTGCTACACTATCAGCATCCTGCGGCACTCATACTTCTTCACGACTCCCGTAGTCTGCTACACTCCTTTATGCCTACTACACTCACTGCGAATGGCTTGTACATTCCGCATGTCTGCTACACCCCTGCATGCCTGCTAACTCCCTGACATTTTCTGGCTACAACGCTCTGCATGTCTGATACACTCCCTGCATTCTTCTACACTCCCTGATTGTCTGCTTCACTCCCAGCATGCCTGCACACTCCTGCTTGGTCTGCTACACTCCTGCATGCCTTCTACCACCTGGCATGGTCTGCTACACTCCGCATGTATCCTAACACTCCAGCATTCCTGCTACACACCCTGCATCTTCTGCTACATACACCCCCTGCATTTCTCCTACACTCCCTGCATGTCTTCTACCGCTCTCATCCTGAATCTGCTACACTCCCTGCATGCCTGCGACACTCCCTGCATGTCAGGCTATCCTCAACTAGTCTGCATTCAGTGAGCAACACTACGCTAGACATCATGTCAGGCATTACACCTCTGCCGTAAGATTCCGTTGCTACACTCTCAGCATTTAGCTACAATCCCGAATGCCTGCTACACACCTCTGTAGGTCAGGTACATCTCCCTGTATGCCTGCACAACCACCCTGCATGTCAGCTACATCTCCTGCATTTCCTGCAACACTCCGGCATGTCTGCTACACTAACTGCATCCCTCTACCCCCTGCATGTCTGTTACACTCCCTGCATGCCTGCTAACACTCCTGCATGTCATGTACACTTTTATAACTGAATATGTTATGGTAGTATGGTATGCGTTGTGAATGATAATCTTGCTGCGGGGAAAAAAATTACTTACTTATGTTAAGTCGGTGGTGACACAGGCTGTTGTTGTGCCCATGGGCCCGGGATGGCCATGCCCACGAGAGTGAGCTGGGAGGCCTTGTGTCTTGCTGCTAAGCTGCAGTGTGATGAGCATAGGTCATGGGCCGCAGGCTGACGTGCCCGGCAGGGCCATCCCACGAGAGAGAGCTGGGAGTACTTTGTCATCCTGCTTAGGCCGCTGTGTAGTGAGGTGAGGCATGGGCCGCAGCTCGTGCCTGCCTAAGGCCTGGCTTACAGAGGGCAGCACCTGGAGTGGCGCGAAATATGAACTAAGTCAGGCAAGACAGCATGGGCCTGTCTGTGCAGACCAGTACAGCTGTCTACAATACTCACGGTCCACCGATCCGCCCGTTCGTCCCACGCGACAATACTGGTGGTAAAAAGAAACGTTGTCACTCCCACTTATTTCGTAGGAACTGTCACGAGGAACACAAAATAACAACATATAAATACATATGAACGTGAAAAAAAAATTATTTCTTCCTATGGGTTGGGGGGGGGCAGGAGGAAAAAAAAACATGTGGGTGGCTAACCATCGTGGTCAAAGGCAGAGATCGTCGAAGGGCATCACGGAGCAGCCTTCCGCGTCTGGAAATACTGCAACCGAGACACCTGCGACGGAGCTGACGTAACAGGTTACGGTCCTCCTCTGGAACGTGAAAGCATACAATCGTAGAGTCGCTGCATGGTGGGTTTCACTCACCTGGGGCACAACAGCTGTGCCTGAGAGAGGCGTCGGACAAAACTCTGCAACTGGCAGACTTCTGGCAAGCGACTCAGAATGACACTTCTCGACTTTGTACTGTCGCTGGGCTGTCCACGGCCGTCTGAGCGTGGAGTGCATTATGGGGAGCGAGTCGTGGCAAGAGACTACTGGGCCGAAACATCATGGATTCGTACATCATACAGCCAACTCAGAGAGAGCTACATCAAGTGACATCATCTTTGTGCAAGCTGCTCACTGAAGCATGTGACACGAGGCTGACACAGCGTGTCATTCTTCGCTCGGCAGTTGGAGTTAAGCAGAGTTAGTCTAAGCGGTCCCCAGAACTGTTCTTTACATAAACTTTCACTCTGAAGGTCCTGGAGTGAAGTAAACAAATCTCGAAGGGAATCGTAGCAGGTCCGATTCCTGCAAACAACACAGCGACTAGCATAAAAGCTGTCGTACAAGAGGCTCGGTCCCCTCTGAGCTGTCTTGACGATCAGCTGTCAAACGTTTACTGTTCACACGGTGACTTACACAGTGGTGCTACTCAGGTCTCTCAGACTCACAGGGACACCCGAAACATTAAAACACACACCGCGGTACAAAACATTTGAGTTAGCACTGACGAGAGAATTAGATTACACACGACAGTATGATTTTCACTTCACACCTTCGCGACAAACGGAAATAATAACTAGAAACAGCTCGATTTGACACTAATGGGGGTTGATGACAGCGTGATGTCGCGAAGTGACTTCAGCACACCTGTGACGTCAGCAACATCTCGATGACGTCAGGCAGACATCTCGAGGTGACGTCAGCCAGACATCTCGAGGTGACGTCATGAAGTCGGCAGCATCCGTGGGGGACGTCAAAGTGATGCTGGCAGCAGACCACAGCATGTGGCCTACGGGACTATCTGGTAACTCATGTTGCTGTAGATCCACTGTGACATCGTCCACACCAACGTGGTGTCGATCCACGTTGTGTCCGTGATCAACGTGGCATGTCTGATCCCACGCAGCTACAGATGTGGCCTTGGCGACTCGGATACACAGCACTGGCAAAGAATTTCACATGAAAAACACGCAGGAAAACACAGCAGAGGGAGTGGCAGTGGTGAGCAGTGGTACGGTAGAAGACGGGTGAGGCGAGGAGCGTGGGGGTGGAGTGTATGGCGAGGACATCTGGCATATCCCTCCGCCTCCTCCACCCACAAACACGTGGAAGAAGCTCACCAACACTGGACGCAGAAATCACCACAAAACGCACCTCTGCTTTCTGAAACAGCTGTGTCTGAGCGAACAACCAACAGCAACATACAATGACGCTGAACACGAGACGTGAGAAACACGTTGGATACAGTAGCGGGAGTCATCTGTAGCGTGGTGGGTCACGTGACGCCAATGCTCACAATTTCTCGAGAAGACTTTCGACAAATATCGCTGGATCTGCTAGTACCTGTGTCTGGAATGCTCAAAGTGCAGACACGACAACAGGATAACCGTTGAGAGAACGAAGCTTCATGTAATGGTATGATCTGAAGTGAAGATGGACTTCATACTCTTCCTCCCTCTCTTCTCTCAGCAAACACAACTGCTGACAAGCACCGCTGTCACCAAATAACGAATTTGTTTGTATATGGTCGCGTGTGATATAAACTTTCTTCGAGCTTCTTACTTTATGTTTAAAGTCCGTTGTGTGGCACACAGGCGTGTGTTGTGCCATGCCCCGGGAGGGCCGTGCCCAAGAGAGAGAGCTGGAGGCCCTTGTGTCTTGCTGCTAGGCCCTTGTGAGTGATGCGGAAGCAATGGGCGGGCAGCTGAAGTGCCGTGCAGGGCATCCCACCGAAGAAGCTGTGAGTACTTGTGTCCTTTACTGCTAGTCGCTGGTATGAGGGACGCATGGGCCGGCAGGCTGCGTCCTGCCTAAGCCTGGCTACAGAGGGCAGCACCTAGTGGCGCGAAATATGAACTAAGCTGGCAGACAGCATGGGCTGTGTGTGCAGACAGTACAGCTGTCTACCCCACTCGCTGCATGCCTGATACACTCCCTGCATGTCTCCTACACCCTGCATACCTGGTACACTCCCTGCATGCCTGCTACACTTCCTGCATGCCTGGTATACTACGAGCATGCCTGTTACCACTCTCTGCATGTCAGCTACACTCCCTCTATGTCAGCTACGCTCCCTCATGTCAGCTACACTCCTCCATGCCTGCTACACTCCCTGCATGTCAGCTTCACTCCCTGCATATCAGAATACACTCCCTGCACACCCCGGTTGCAAAGGGTTTATGCATGGAAGAGTGTGCATCATTGCATTACCACCTTTCTCCACTCTGCACACTGACAGCTCATACACTACTTTTTCCCTTTACCTTAAATCCCTTTTGATGTAGCCAACAGACATGTAATCATTAGTGAACTTGCCAGAATGGATGTTGGAGGATGGCTTCTCCGCTGGGTTAAAGGTTACCTGTCCAACAGAAAGTCGTCTGTTTTTGTTCCAGACCCTAGAAGTGTAACTAAAGATTTTTAATTAGGAACCCCACAGGGGGGTGTGCTAGTCCCACCCTTTTCAACATTTTGATTAATGCCTTACTTAATGCCATGCCCAGCCAGCCCCCTCATTATATGGTTAGTTTTGCTGATGACATAATGATTCACACACCGGATTCTCCAACACCCAAAAAAATTCTTAATCCCTGTTAGCCTCGTGTCAGGACCTGGGTTAATAATCTCAGGGGATAAAACAAAGATACTCAACAGGCGTCCTCCTCGGCAGAGAGGCACAGTTCGTCAGATCCAGTTGCATGATGGGTCTCTTCAGAATATTAAGCAGATACAGGTATCTAGGCTTTGAGGGGCCCTACTTGGGCCCTTTTAACGAACTTTGTCGCCAAAACAAAGAAAGCCCTGCAGGGCGCTACACACCCTGCAAGTCAGCTACACTCCTTGCAAATCAGAATACCTCCCTGCAGTCAGCTACACCCTTGCAAGTCAGCTAAAACCCCCCTGCATGCCTGGGACACTCTCTACATATCTGCTAAAACTCCCTGATGTCCCCGTTTACAAAGACTGCATCCTGCTAAACCCCCCTGCATGAATGCTAAAACTCCTTGCATTTCCCCTTTTAAAACTTTCCCGCAAAGTCTGGGTACCAAATCCCTGCATTCCTTCTACACTCCCCCCGGCTGTCCCGCTACACTCCCTGCAAACTCCTAAATTCCCTGCATTCCTCTACAAAACCCGCACTTCTGCTACACTCCCCGCATTTTTCCTACACTCCCCCGCATGTCTTCCCACACTCCCTGAAGTCGCACACTCCCTGAATTTCTCCTACACCCCCCGCATTCTTTTACACTCCCCCGTAAATCACTACCTCTCTGCATGTCAGCTAGACCCCCCGCAGTCCCAAAAACACTCCCCCGCATGCCTACATCACTCCATGAGGGCAGGTACTATCCCCCGCATGGCCCGCTAAAAACACCCGCCCGGGCCCAAAAACACTCCCTGAGTGCAGCTACCCCCAGCTTTCCTGGGTACCTCCCTGGGATGTCAGCAAAACCCCCCTGCAATGTCAGCTACCCCCTGCATGTCAGCTACACCTCTGCATATCAGCTACACCTCTGCATGTTTTAAATACCCAAACCCTGCACCCGCAACACTTCCTGTATGTCAGGAAAACTCCCCCTAATTCCTGCTACACTCCCTGCCCCCTTTTGCTAAAAAAACCCCTGCATTTCTGCAACACCCCGGGAAAGTCTCTACAATATTGCATCCCTGCTACACTTCCCCCTGCATGTCTGCTACACAGCCTTCATGCCTTCTACACTCCCTGCAAAACCTGGGACAACCCCCTCATGCCTGCACACTTCCGGGATGCCTGGTATGCCCAGCAAAGCCTGTTACACTCTCTGCATGTCACAAAACTCCCCCCTAAGTTTGCTACACTCCCTGCATGTCGCTTTCACTCCCTCATTTCTGCAACACTCCCGGCATGTCTGCTCAAATCTGCATCCCTGCTACACTCCCTGCATGCCTGTACCACCCCTGCATGTCGCTACACTCCCTGCATACCTGGGACACTCCCCCGCAAGCCGCTACACTTTCCCGCATGCCTGGATACCCGAGCAAGCCTGTACAAAACCCCTCTGCATGTCACTAAAACCCTCCCTCTAAGGGAGCTACACTTTCCCCGCAAAGTCAGCTACACTCCCTGCATGTCCCCGCTACGCTTCCCCCCTTTTCAGCTACACTCACTGCAAAGTGCTACATTCCCTGCACGCCGCACACTGCTTTCAAAGCCTGCTAAAATTCCCTCATGTCAGCTACACTCTCTGCATGCTGCTACACCCCCCCTGCATGTCTTCTACACTCCCTGGGATTTCTGCTACAAAATCTGCATGCTGCGCACTCCCCATACCTGTTTTTTTCCCCTCCAGAAAGGGCCCGATACACCCTTGCTGCCTATACAACTAACTGCATACTGCTACACTCCCTGCATGCCTGCTTAACAAAAAGCCTTTCTGCTACACTCACGGGAAAAGTCTGCAAAACCCCTGCATTTCTTTTTACACTCCCTGAATTCTGCTACACTCCCATCAAAGCCTGCTACAAATCCCTCGTCTGCTAAAAACTCGCTTCAAACCCTAATTCCCCCAGTCAGCTACACACCCCCGCAAAAACAGCTACAATCCCTCCTAACAAATAAAACTCCCGCATGTCAGGGGGCACCCCCTGGATGTCGCTACACTCCCCCTTTTATGCCTGCAACACTCCATGCATGCCTGCTAAAATCCAAGCATCCTTTGGCCTACAAATCAATGCATCCTTTCTACACCCCTCTACTTTTCCCGCTACACTCCCCCGCATATCTGGTACAAAGATCTGCATGCCGCTTTTTTCCCTTTCATGCTGCTACACCCTTTCAATTTCCTTTTTACACTCCCTGCATGTTTTGCTACACTCCCCCATCCTTCTAACACTCCATGCATGTCCTACACCCCCGCATGTCTCCAAAACTCCCCGCATTCCCGCTACAAAACCCCCCGCACTTCTGCTACACCCCGGCAAATTTTTCCAAAACTCCCCGCATTCTTCTAAAACTCCCTGAAAAGTCTTCTACACCCCTGCATGCCCGCTACAAAACCCCGAAAGTCAGCTAATCTCTTTTATAAAAAAGTTACAAATCCCTGCCTGTCAGCTAAAACCCCCCCATGGTCCCCCCTACACTCCCTGCATGCCCCACCACACCCATGCATGTAGGTTTTTTTATCCCCCCGCAAAGCCCGCTACAATCCCGGGATGCCCGCACCAAACCCCTGCAAGTCACTCTCTCCCCAGCAAAGCCTGCTACATTCCCGCCTGTCAGATACACCCCGAATGTCAGCTACACTCTTTGCATGTTTAGCTTTCACTCCCTGCATATCAGCTACACTCCATGCAAGTCAGCTCACTCCCTCAAAGCCAGCTAACACTCCCCCGCATGGGCCTTTCAACACTCCCCTACATGCCTGCTACACTCCCTGCAGGCCTGCTTTCACCCCTTAAAGCCGCTAAAAACCCCCCCCTGCCCTAAACTGCTACACTCTCTGCATGTCTGTTACACTATCTGCAGGCTGCCTACACCCCTGCATGTCACCTACACCCCCCCGCATGCCTGCAGCCCTCCATGCATTCCCTTTAAAAAACTCCCCGCATCCCTTTCTACACTCCTACATATCTGCTTTCACTTCCCCCCATATCTGTTACACGATCTGCATGCCTGGCTTTCAACCCCCTTTCAGCCTTTTACACTCCCCTTCAAAGTCTGCTACAAAAACACTGCATGCCTTTTACACTCCCTGCAAAGTCTCTACACTCCCTGCATGTCTATTACACCCCCGCATTCCCCCTACCACCCTGCAATTCTGCTGCAAATCCCCGCATTTCCCCTACACTTCCGCATGTCCCTTCACACTCCGTGAAAGTCTGCTACACCTTTTCCCCGCATGTTTGCTTCTTTTCCCCGTATATCAGCTACAATCTCTGCATGTCGCTAGACCCCTGATGTCAGCAACACCCCCCGCAAGCCTACAAAACTCCATGCAAAGTCAGGTAATACCCCTGCATGCCCTGCTAAAACTCCCTGAAAGTCAGCTACCTCCCAGCAGCCCGCAAAACCCCCCTGCATGTCCCCTACACTCCCTGCAGGGCCATCCCCTCCCTGCAAGTCCCCTAACACTCTCTGCATATCCCCCGGGGGGGGGGGGGGGAAAACCCCCCTGCAGTTTTCTACAAAACCCTGCAGCCTCTAAACTCCCTGTAATCAGGTAACCACTCCCTTATGCCCCTAAACCCGCCTGCATGTCTGCTACACTCCCTGCATTTCTGCAACATTCCCGGCATTCTGCTACACTTCTTGCAATTTCCCCGCTACAAATTCCCCCGCATGTCTGCAAAACCCCCCTGCATGCCTGCTACACCCCCCTGGGAAAGTCTTTTTCACCCCTGCATCCCCGCTACACTCCCTGCAGTCCCGCTACACCCCTGCAACCTGGTACACTCCCCGCATGCCTGCTACACTTCCTGCAAAGCCCGGGATACCCGAGCATGCCCCGTTACAAATCTCTGCAAGTCAGCTTTCACTTTCCCCTATGTCAGCTACACCCCCCTGCATGTTTAAGGGTACACTCCCCCATGCCCGCTACACTCCCTCCTGTTTGCTACACTCCCTGCATGTCAGCTACGCTCCCTGCCTTCAGCTACACTCAATGCCCTGCATCTACATTCCCTTTCTGCCCGCTAAACTCCCTGCATGTCAGCTACACTTTCCCCGCATATTTACCTACCCCATACATGTTTAGCCCCCAAACCCCCCTGGATGTCAAATAAAACTCCCTGCATTTTGCTCTACTCCGGCATGCCTGTTTTTCCCCCATTCATGCCTGCTACACTCCCCCTGCAAAGCCTGCCCACACTCCCTGCAAAGCCTGCCAAAAAAACTCTCTTTAAAGTTTCCTACACGCCTGCATGTCTGCTACACCCCCCTGCATGCTGGTACACTATCTGCATGCCTGCCCGCACTCCCCCGCATGCCGCTACACTTCCTGCATGTCTCCTCCAAAAGCCCAAGCACGTCTTCAACCTCCCCGCATGTCCCCGCACACTTCTGCATGCCTGCCCGCACTCTATTCCTGTCTTCTACAAATCCCTGTAGTTTTTGCTACACTTCTTGCATGCCCACTACACTCATTTCATTATTGCTAAAACTCCCGCAAGTCTCTAAACCCTGCATGCTTGCCTTTAAATCCCGGGATTTCTGCAACAAATCACTTTCATGTCTGCTACAATCCCTGCATCCGCTACACTCCCTGCATTCTGCAAAACCCCCCGCTTCAAACCTGCTAAAACTTTCCCCGCATGTCACATACACCCCCGCATTCCCACCACACCCCTTGCTTTTCAGGTACAACCCTGCATGCCCGGTACAAATCACTGGCCCTGTCACTGCGCTCCCCGCATGTCACACCCCCCGCTTTTTTCAGAATACACCCCTGCAAGTCGCTACCTCCCTGGGGGGTTTAATTACACTCCCTTCATGGCCCGCAAACCCCTCCCTGCATGCCTGCTAAACTCCATGCATCCTTGCTACACTCAATGCATGCCTTTCCCACACTCTCACATATTTTGGGTAAAAACTCCCCCGCATTCTGGGAAAAAGATCTCCATGCCTGCTTAACCCCCTACATGTCCCGCTACACTCCCCCCTTTTTAAGCCCTTCCCACACTTTCCCCGCAAAGCTGCTATACTCCCTGCAAAGCCTTCTACACTCCCTTCATGTCAGCTACTCCCCCCTGTATATCAGCTACACTCCCTGCATGTCAGCAAGACCCCCCGCATGTTTAGCTACACTCTCTGCATGCCCCAAACCCCACTCCATCAAAGTCAGTTTCTATCCCCTTGGGCCCCCCCCCCGCTAAACTCCCTGCATGCCAGGGTAAAACTCCCGCAAGTCAGCTTTCTCTCCCACATTCAGCACACTCCCTGCATTTTCAGCTACAACCCCCCGCACATGCCTTTCTTCATTCCCCTGCATGGGCCCTACACTCCCTGAATGTCCCTACACTCTTTGCATTTACTACCCCTCCCCCGCATATCAACTACACTCCCCCGCATGTCAGCTACACTCTCTGCAAACCCCGCTTTCACTCCCGCATTCCCCGCCAACCTCCCTGCAGCCTGCAAAAACTCCCTGCAGGCCTGCTACACCCCCCTGAATCCCAAAACTCTCTGCGTATCTGCACACTCCCTGCATGACTGTTACACTATCGCTGCCCGCTACACTCCCTGCATTTCTGCAAAACTCCCTACTGCCTGCAAAACTCCGTTCATGCCTGATACAACCCCCTACAAATTTTACTACACCCCCCGCAGTGTTCAAAAATCCCCCATGCTGCAAAAACTCCCAGCATGTCTGTTTTTTTCACTTTTTTTAACATGTCAAACAACAAACCGTGCATGTCAAGACCTCCCCCGCATGTCTGCTACACTCCTTTTCATGCCCGGGAAAACTCCCTGCATGTCTCACACTCCCTGCATGTCTCCTACACTCCCTACTTTTTTCTGCACACTTCCCGCATGCCTACTACACTCCGTGCAGCGCTACACTCCCCCGCATATCTGTTACACTTTTCCCACCTGTCCAAACAAAACTCCTTTCATTTTCAGCTTCACCCCCCTACATGCTGCAAAACTCTTTTTCTTTCCTGCTACACCCCCCCCCCTGTCAGCTACACTCCCCACATGTCGTTAAAACTCCCCGCCCGTCTGCTACAACTCCCCCCCCAAGCCTGCTACACTCCCCTGCATGCCAAATCACTCCCTGCCCAAGCCGCTACAAACCCCCGGGATGCCTGCTACACTCCCCGCATATCTGCTAACCTTCCCTGCATGCATGGGCCCAAATCCCCATATCTGACACTTTCTTTCATGTCAGCAAACACTCCTTGCATGTCACTACACCCCCACATTTTCTGCTACACCTTGCCTGCCTCTAAAACCCCCCTGCAAAGTTTAGCTAAAAACCCCCCCTACATGTCTGTTACACCCCCGCATGTCGCTACAAAATCCCCGCATGCCTGCTACAAACCCCCGCATGCCACTACACTCCCTGCATTCCTGCTACAAATCCCGGGATGCCCGCAAAAACCCCCCAAAAACGCAACACTCCCCCCAAAGCCCGCTACACTAACTGCATCCCCCGCTACACCCCTGCATGTCTGCTACAAATCCCGCATGCCTCACACTCCCTGCATGTCAGTTTCACTCCCTGCATTCCTGCTAACCCCCCGCAAGTCTGCACACTCCCTGCATACCTGGTACCCCTCCCTGCATGCCTGCTACACTTTTCCCGCATGCCTGGTATCCCGAGCATGCCCGTTTCACTCTTTTGCAAAGTCAGCTACAAATCCCTCAAAAGTCAGCTACACCCCCCCGCTGTAAGCTACACTCCCCCCATGCCTGTACAAAATCCCTGCATGTTTGCTACACTCCCTGCATGTCAGCTACGCTTTCCCCGCCTGTCCGCAAAACTACTGCATGCATCTACATTCCCCCGCCCTGCCCCGCAAAACCCCGCTTGGCCCGCCCCGCCATTCCCCCCGCATTTCAGCTACACCCCTGCATGTCAAACTACCCCCTTTTCCCCTTGGGGAAATCCCCCTACCCACCATACAATGTCAGGGGGAAACCACCCTTGGGGAGGAACCCTACCATCCCTTCCAAAGTTTGGTCTCCCCTGGGAGCCGGATCCTTTTCCCATGCATGCCCGCTTTCACTCCCTGCATGCCCCGCTACACTCCCGCAAAGCTGCTACACTCTCTTTATGTCTCCTACACTTCTGCATGTCTGCTAAAACTCCCTGCATGTCTGCTAAAACTATCTGCATGCCTGCTGCACTCCCGCATGCTGCTACAACCCCTCGGGATGTCTCCTACACCCGCCTGCACGTTTTTTCACACCCCCTGCATGTCTGTACAAATATCTCCCTGCCTGGGTGCACTCTTTTACCGTCTTTTTACACCCCTGTAGTTTTTTGCTACACTTCTTTAAGCCCCACTACACTCATTGCAAAATTGCACACTCCCTGCAAGTCTTCTTTCACTCCCTCATCTTGCTTTAAATCCCTGCCCTTTTCCCGCAAAAAACTCACTGCATGGGCTGCTACAAATCCCTGCATGCCCCGCTAAAATCCGTCATGTCGCTACATACTCGCTTTATGCCGCTAAAACTCCCCCGCATGTCACATACACTCCCCCGCTTTCCCCCACACCCCTTGCATTCGGGACTAACCCTGGGATGCCAGGGACCCTCACTGCATTCCCCTCTGCGCTTCCCCGCATGTCAGCTAAATCTCCATTCATTTCCTTCTTTTCATTCCCGCAGTCCCGCTACACAAAAAAGCAAAGTCCCGCACAAATCCCCCCCTTATCAGAATAAAACTCCCCTTTCATGTCAGCTACACTCCCCCGCCCTGTCAAATTTCACTCCCTTCATGCCCCGCAACACTTTCCCTGCATGCCCGCCAAAATCCAGCATCCCCTTTCTACACTCAAAGCTGCCTGCACAAATTTCTACATAACCGCTTTCACTCCCTGCATGGGCTGGTTTCCATCTGCCCTGCCTGCTTAACTCCCCCATTGTCTTTCTACACTCCTTGCATGCCTTTACACTCCCTGCATGTCCCGCTAAACCCCTGCATGCCTTCTACACTCACTGCATTCCTGCTACAAATCTCTGCAAAGTTTTCCCCCAACCCCTCCCGCCTTCCTGCAAAAAACACCCTTTCACATCTGCTACAACCCCCCCCATTTTTTCCAAAACTCCCTGCATGTCTTCTACACTCCCCAAGTTTTGCTACACTCCCTAAAGCCTGTACACTCCCTTGAAAGTCACTACTCTCCATGTAAATCAGCTACACATCCCCTGCATGCAGCAAGACCCCCTGCATGTCCCGCTACAAATTTTCCCGCATGCCAACCAACTCCATGCATGTCAGGTCTATCCCCCCGCCCGCCTGCACACTCCCTGCATGCCAGCTACACTCCCCGCATGCAGCTACTCTCCCAGCATATCAGCTACACTCCCTCATGGGTTTAGGGTACACCCCTTTCACATGCCCGCTAACCTTCCCTGCCTGTCCGTACAAATCCCTGAAAGTCAGCCCCAAAACTTTTTGCATTTCAGCTACACTCCCGGGATATCAGTAAAAAACTCCCCCCCCCCCCATGTCAGCTACACTCTCTCAAACCCCGCTACAAACTCCCTGCCTGCCTGCAAAAACTCCATGCTGCCTCTAGACTCCCCTGAGGCCTGCTACACTCCCTGAATTTCCCCGCTTTCACTCCCCCTGCGTACCCGCTACCTCCCGGGAGACTGTTACCCTATCCTTTCGGCCTGCTACACTCCCTGCCGTCTGCACACTCCCTACATGCCTGCTACACCCGTTTAACCTTCTACACTCCCTACATGTCTACTACAAACCCCCCCATGTGTTTCTTTCACTCCCTGCATGTCTGCTACACTCCCTGCATTCTGTTACCTTTTTTAAAAAGTCAGCAACCTTTTCCCTGCATGTCAGAAAACACTCCCCGCATGTCCCCCTACACTCCTTGCATGCCTGCTACAAATCCCCCGCATGTCTGCTACACTCCCTGCATTCTCCTACCTCCCTACTTTTCTGCTACACTCCCCCCCATATCTGTTTCACTTTCTACAAAGTCAGCAACACTTCCTTTCAGTCGCTACAAAAACCCCCACTGTCTGCAAAACCCCCTTTTCATGCCTGTACAAACCCCCCGCATGTCAGCTACACTTTCCCCACCTTTTCTGTTACAAATCCCTTCAAAGTCTGCTTTAAAATCCCGGGATGCCTGCTACACCCCGCATGCCTACTACACCCCTTTCTGCCTGCTTTCACTCCCTGCATGCCTGCTACACTCCCTGCATATCTGCTACACTCCATGCATGCATGCTACACTCCCTGCATATCTGATGCACTCACTGCATGTCTGCTACACTCCCTGCAAGCCTGCTATACTCCCTGCGTGTTTGCTTCACTCCCTGCATGTCTGCTACACTCCCTGTATGCCTGCTACACTCGCTGCATATATGATACACTGTCTGCATGTCTGATACACTCCCTGCATGCCTGCTGCCCTCCCTGCATGCCTGCTAGACTCCCTGCACGTCAGCTACACTCCATGCATATCAGCTACTCTCCCTTTATGTCAGCTACACTCCCTGCATGCCAGCTACACTCCCTGCAGGCCAACCACACACCATGCATGTCATGCACTATCCCTGCATGCCTGCTACACTCCCTACATGTCAGCTACACTCACTGCATGTCAGATACTCTCCCTGCATGCCTCCTACACTCTCTGCATGTCAGCTACACTCGCTGAATGTCAGCTACACTCCCTGCATATCAGCTACTCTCCCTGCATGTCAGCTACACTCCCTGCATGTCAGCTACACTCCTTGCATATCTGCCTATATCTCCCTGCGTATCTGCTTCACTCTATGCATGTCTCTTACACTATCTGCATGCCTGCTACACTCTCTGCATGTCTGCTACACTCCGCGCAGGTCTGTTACACTATCTGCATGCCTGCTATACTCCTTGCATGTCTGCTACACTCCTTACACGCCTGCTACACTCGCTGAATGCCTGCTACACTCCATGCATATTTGCTACACTCCCTGCATGCCTGCTACACTCCGTGCATATCTGATACACTCACTGCGTGTCTGCTACACTCCCAGTATGTCTTCTACACTCCCTGCATGCCAGTAACACTCCCTGCATATCTTGTACATTCTCTGCATGCCTGCTACACTCCCTTCATGCCTTCTACACACCTTGCATGTCAGCTACACTCCCTCCATGCCTGCTACACTCTCTGCATGTCTGCTAAACTCCCTGTATGTCTTCTACACTCCCGGCATGCCTGTAACACTCCCTGCATGTCTGGTACACTATCTGCATGTCTGCTACACACAATGCATGCCTGCTACACTCCCTGCATTCCTGCTACACTCATTGCATGCCTGCTTCACTCCCTGCATGTCAGCTACTGTCCCTGCATGCCTGCTACTCTGCCTGCATGTCAGCTACACTCCGTGCATGTCAGCTACACTCCCTACATATTAGCTACACTCCCTGCATGTCAGCTACACTCCCTGCATGTCAACTACACTCCCTGCATGCCTGCAACACTCCATGCATGCCTGCTACACTCCCTGAATGCCTTCTACACTCTCTGCGTATCTGCTACACTCCCTGCATGTCTGTTACACTATCTGCATGCCTGCTACACTCCCAGCATGTCTGCTACACTCCCTGCAGGTCTATTACACTATCTGCATGCCTGCTACACTCCCTGCATGTCTGATACACTCTTTGCATATCTGCTACACTCCCTGCATGTCTGCTACACTCCCTGCATGTCTGCTACACTCCCTGCATGTCTGCTACACTCCCTGCATGCCTACTACACTCCTTGCATGCCTGCTACACTCCCTGCATGTCAGCTACACTCCCTGCATGCCTGCTACACACCCTGCATACCTGCTACACTCCCTGCATGCCTGCTGCCCTCCCTGCATGCCTGCTAGACTCCCTGCATGTCAGCTACACTCCATGCATATCAGCTACTCTCCCTTTATGTCAGCTACACTCCCTGCATGCCAGCTACACTCCCTGCATGCCAGCTACACTCCCTGCAGGCCTACCACACACCATGCATGTCATGCACTATCCCTGCATGCCTGCTACACTCCCTACATGTCAGCTACACTCACTGCATGTCAGATACTCTCCCTGAATGCCTGCTACACTCTCTGCATGTCAGCTACACTCGCTGAATGTCAGCTACACTCCCTGCATATCAGCTACTCTCCCTGCATGTCAGCTACACTCCTTGCATGCCTGCTACACTCCCTGCATGTCAGCTACACTCCCTGCATGCCTGCTACACACCCTGCATACCTGCTACACTCCCTGCATGTCTGCTACACTCCCTGCATGTCTGCTACACTCCCTGCATGTTAGCTACTCTCCCTGCATGCCTGCTACACACCCTGCATACCTGCTACACTCCCTGCATGTCTGCTACACTCCTTGCATGCCTGTACACTCCCTGCATGGTCAGCTACACTCCCTGCATGCCTGCTACACACCCTGCATACCTGCTACACTCCCTGCATGTCTGCTACACTCCTTGCATACCTGCTACACTCCCTGTATGTTAGCTACACTCCATGCATGTCTGCTACACTCCCTGCATACCTGCTACACTCGCTGCATATATGATAAACTGTCTGCATGTCTGATACACTCCCTGCATGCCTGCTATACGCCCTGCATGTCTGCTACACTCACTGAATATCTGCTACACTCCCTGCATGTCTGCTACACTCCCTGCATGTCAGCTACACTCCCTGCATGCCCGCTATACGCCCTGCATGTCTGCTACACTCACTGCATGTCTGCTACACTCCCTGCATGTCTGCTACATTCCCTGCATATCTGCTGTGTGTGTGTGTGTGTGTGAGAGAGAGAGAGACTCAGCAATCAACATTTGCACCAATAACTCACTACAGTTGTGACCGGGTGTGGAAGTGTGAATTGCTCATTACTCTAAAATTTGTTCATGATTGCAACCATGTATAAACGTAAGTAACCATTCTTACAGTATTCATTACCTTTGTAACTTGTGAGTTCATTACCTTTGTAACTTGTGAGTTCATTACCTTGTACCTAGTTCAGCCATCAAAACTTTGGAGCCCGGTCCCTGGACCCATTGTGTACCTCTGTAATCTGTAAATACCTTTGTAACTTGTAATGATTGTGACTAGACCTACCTGGAGTTCATTACCTTTGTAAATTGTGAGTTCATTGCCTTTGTAAATTGTGAATTCATTACCTCTGTAACTTGCTCAGCTATCAAAACTTTGAGGCCCAGTCCCTGGACCCATTATGTACTTCTGTAATCTTTTGACTACCGCCCACAGGATGGGTATGGGGTGCATAATAAACATATTAAACTAACTCCCTGCCTGTCTGCTACACTATCTGCATGTCTGCTACACTCCTTGCATGCCTGCTACACTCCCTACCTGTGTGCTACACTCCCTGCATGTCTCCTACACTCCTTGCATGCCTGCTACACTTCCTGCATATCTACTACACTTCCTGCATGTCTGCTACACTCCCTGCATGTCTGCTGCACTCCCTGCATGCCTGCTACACCCCCTTCATGCCTGCTACACTCCCTGGAGGTCAGCTACACTCCATGCATGCCTCCTTCACTCCCTGCATGTCTGCTACACTCCCTGCATGCCTGCTACACTCCCTGTATGTCTGCTACACTTTCTGCATGTCTGCTACACTCCCTGCATGCCTGCTACACTCGCTGCATACCTGCTACACTCCCTGTATGTCAGCTACACTCCATGCATGCCTCCTGCATTCCCTGCATATCTGCTGCACTCCCTGCCTGTCTGCTACACTATCTGCATGCCTGCTACACTCCCTACCTGTGTGCTACACTACCTGCATGTCTGCTACACTCCTTGCATGCCTGCTACACTTCCTGCATATGTGCTACACTTCCTCCATGTCTGCTACACACCCTGCATGTCTGCTACACTCCCTGCATGTCTGCTACACTCCCTGTATGTCAGCAACACTCTCTGCATGTCATCTACACTGCCTGCATGTCTGTTACACACCCTGCATGTCTGCAACATTCTCTGCATGTCAGCTACACTACCTGCATGTCTATTACACTACCTGCATGCCGGCTACACTCCCTGCATGTCTTCTACACTCCCTGCATGTCTGTTACACTCCTTGCATGCTTGCTACACTCCCTTTATGTCTGCTACACTCCCTGCTTGTCTGCTTCACTCCCTACATATCTTTTACAATACGTGAATTACTGTTACACTCCCTGCATGCCTGCTAAATTTCCTTCACATTAGCTACACTCCCTGCATGTCAGCTACACTCCCTGCATATCAGCTACACTCCCTGCATATCAGCTACACTCCCTGCATGTCAGCTACATTCCCTGCATGCCTGCTACACTCGATGCATGCCTGCTACACTCCCTTCATGCCTACTACACTCCCTGCATGCCTGCTATACTCCCTGCATGTCAGCTACACTCCCTGCATGCCTGGTACACTCCCTGCATGCCTACTACACTCTCTGCATGTCTGATACACACTCCGCATATCTCCTACACTCCATGCATGTCTGCTACACTCTCTGCATGCCTCCTACACTCCCTGAATGCCTGCTACACTCCCTGCATGTCAGCTACACTTCCTGAATGCCTAGTACACTCCATGCATGCCTGCTACACTCCTTGCATGTCTGCTACACTCTCTACATATCTGCTACACTCCGTGCATATCTGCTACACTCCCTGCATGTCTGCTTCACTCTCCGCATGTTTGCTACACTCGCTGCATGTCTTCTACACTCCCTGCATGTCTGCTACACTCCCTACTTGTCTGCTACACTCCCTACCTGTCTGCTACACTCCCTGCATGTCTGCTACACTCATTGCATGCCTGTTACACTCCCTGCATGTCTCCTATACTCCCTGCATGTCTCTTGCACTCCCTGCATGCCTGCTACACTCCTTGCATGTCTGCTACACTCCCTGCATGTCTGCTACACACCCTGCACGCCTGCTACACTCCCTGCATTTCTGCTACACTCCCTGCATATCTACTACACTTCCTGCATGTCTTCTACACTCCCTGAATGTCTGCTACACTCCCTGCATGCCTGCTACACTCCTTGCATGTCAGGTACACTCCCTACATGTCAACTACACTCCCTGCATGTCAGCTACACTCCCTGTATCCCTGCTACACTCCCTGCATGCCTGCTACACTCCCTGTATGTCTGCTACACTCTCTGCATGTCTGCTACACTCCATGCATGTCTGCTACACTCCCTGCATGCCTGCTACACTCCCTATATGTCTGCTACACTCCCTGCATGTCTGCTACACTCCCTTCATTTCTGCTACACTATCTGCATGCCTGCTACACTCTCTGCATGTCTGCTACACTCTCTGCATGTCTGCTACACTATTTGCATTCCTGCTACACTCCCTACATGTCTGCTACACTCCTTGTATATCTGCTACACTCCCTGTATGTCTGCTACACTCCTTGCATGCCTGCCACACTCCCTGCATGTCTGCTATACTCTCTTCATGTCTGCCGCACTCCCTGCATGCCTGCTACACTCCCTATATGTCTGCTACACTCCCTGCATGTCTGCTACACTCCCTGCATGTCTTCTACACTCCCTGCACGACTGATACGCTCCCTGCATGCCTGCTACACTCCCTGCATGTCTGTTACACTCCCTGCATGTCTGAAACACTCTCTGCATGCCTGCTACACTATCTGCATGCCTGCTAAACTCCCTGCATGTCTGCTAAACTCACTGCATGCCTGCTACACTCCCTGCATGTCAGCTACACTCCCTGCATGCCTGCTACACTCCCAGCATGTCACCTACACTCTCTGCATTCCTGCTACACTCCCTGCATGTCTGCTACACTCCCTGCATGTCTACTACGCTCCCTGTATGTCAGCTACACTCCCTACATGCCTGCTACATTCCCTGCTTGCCTGCTATACTCCCTGCAGACCTGCTACACTCCCTGCTTATCTTCTACACTCTCGGCATGCCTGCTACATTCCATGCATGCCTGCTACACTCTTTGCACGTCAGCTACACTCCCTGCATGCTGCTACACTCCCTGCATGTCAGCTACACTCCCTGCATATCAGCTACACTCCCTGCATGTCTGCTACAATCTCTGCATGCCTGTTACACTCCCTGCATGTCTGCTACACTCCCTGCATGGCTGCTACACTCCCTGCATGCCTGCTACACTCCCTGCATGTCTGCTACACTCCCTAAATGTCACCTACACTCTTTGCTTGTCTGCTACACTCACTGCATGTCTGCTACACTCCCTACATGTCACCTACACTCCCTGCATGTCTGCTACACTCACTGCATGCCTGATACATTCCCTGCATGCATGCTACACTCCCTGCATGCATGCTACACTCCCTGCATGTCAGCTACACTCCCTGCATGCCTTCTACACTCCCTGCATGCCTGCTATACTCCCTGCATGTCAGCTACTTTTCCTGCATATCAGCTACACTCCCTGCATGTCAGCTACACTCCCTGCATGTCAGCTAAACTCCCTGCATGTCAACTACACTCCCTGCATGTCTGCTACACTATCTGCATGTCAGGTACGCTCCCTACATGCCTGCTACACTCCCTGCATGTCAGCTACACTCCCTGCATGTGAGCTACACTTCCTGCATGCATGCTACAATCCCTGCATGCCTGCTACACTCCCTGCATGTGTGCTACAATTACTGCATGTCTGCTACACTCTCTGCACGCCTAATATACTCTTTGCATGTCTCCTACACTCCCTGCATGTCTGCTGCACTCCTTGCATGTGTGCTACACTCCCTGTATGTCTTCAACACTTCTTTCATGCCTGTAACACTCCCCGCATGTCTGCTACACTATCTGCATGCCTGATACACTCGCTGCATGTCTGCTACACACCCTGCATGCCTGCTACTCTCCCTGCATGTCAGCTACGCTCCCTGCAAGCCTTCTACACTCCCTGCATGTCAGCTACACTCCCTGTATGCATGCTGCACTCCCTGCATACCTGCTATTCTCCCTGCATGTCACCTACTTTTCCTGCATGTCAGCTACACTCCCTGCATGTCAACTACACTCCCTGCATATCTGCTACACTCTCTGCATGTCAGGTACACTCCCTGCATGCCTGCTACACTCACTGCAAGTCAGCTACACTCACTGCATGCCTGCTACATTCCCTGCATGCCTGCTACACTCGCTGCATGCCTGCTACACTCCCTGTATGTCAGCTACACTCTTCGCATGTCACCTAAACTCCCTGCCTGCCTGCTATAATCGCTGCATGTCAGCTACACTCCATGCATGTCAGCTACACTCCCTGCATATCAGCTGCACTCCCTTTATATCAGCTACACCTCCTGCTTGACAGCTACAATCCTTGCATATCTGCTACACTCTCTACATGTCTGCTACACTCCATGCATGTCTGCTACACTCCCTGCATGTCTGCTACACTCCCTGCATGTCGTCTGCTACACTATATGCATGCCTGCTACACTGCCAACCTGTCCGCTACACTCCCTGCATGTCTGCTACACTCCCTGCATGTCGTCTGCTACACTATATGCATGCCTGCTACACTGCCAACCTGTCTGCTACACTCCCTGCATGTCTGCTACACTCCTTGCATGCCTGGTATACTAACTGCATACCTCCTACGTTCCCTGCATGTCTGCTACACTCTCTGCATATCTGCTAAACTCCCTTCTTGTCTGCTACACTCCCTGCTTGTCTGCTACACTCCCTGCCTGTCTGCTACACTATCTGCATGCCTGCTACACTCCCTACCTGTGTGCTACACTTCCTGCATGTCTGCTACACTCCCTGCATATCTGGTACACTCCTTGCATGCCTGCTATACTCTCTGCATGTCTGCTACACTCCCTGCATGTCTGCTGCACTCCCTGCATGCCTGCTACACTCCCTGCATTTCTGCTTCACTCTCTGCGTTTTTGCTTCACTCCCTGCATGTCTTCTACACTCGCTGAATGTGTGCTACACTCCCTGCATGCCTGCTGCACTCCCTGCATGTCAGCTACACTCCCTGCATGTCATCTACACACCCTGCATGTCAACTACACTCCCTGCATGTCTGCTACACTTCCTGCATGTCTGGTACACTCTCTACGTGCCTGCTACACTCCCTGCATGTCTGCTACACTCCCTGCAGGCCAGCTACACTCTTTGCATGTCAGCTACACTCCCTGCATGCCTGCTACACTCCCTGCATTCCTGCTACACTCCTTGTATGTCTGCTCCGCTCTCTGCATGTCGGCTACACTCCTACATGCCTACTACACTCCCTGCATGCCTGCTACACTCCCCGTATGCCTTCTGCACTCCATGCATATCTGCTACACTCTCGGCATGCCTGCTACACTCCCTGCATGATTGCTACACTCTTTGCACGTCAGCTACACTCCCAGCATGCCTCCTACACTCCCTGCATATCAACTACACTCCCTGCATGCCTGCTACACTCTCTGCATGTCAGCTACACTCCCTGCATGCCTGCTACACTCCCTGCATGTCAGCTACACTCCCTGCATGCCTGCTACACTCCCTGCATGCCTGCTACACTCTCTGCATGTCAGCTGCACTCCATGCATTCGTCCTACACTCCCTACAAGTCTGCTACACTCCCTGCATGCCTGCTACACTCCCTTCATGTCTGCTACACTTCCTGCATGTCTGCTTCACTCCGTGCATGCCTGCTACACTCTCTGCATGTCAGCTACACTCCCTGCATACCAGCGACACTCCCTACATGCCTGCTGCTTTCCCTGCATGCCTGCTACACTCCGTGCATATCTGCTACACTCACTGCATGTCATCAACTCTCCCTGCATATCAGCTACACTACCTGCATGTCTGTTACACTATCTGCATGCCTGCTACACTCCCTGCATTTCTTCTACACTCCCTGCATGTCTGCTACACTCCTTGCATGCCTGCTACACTCCCTTCATGTATGCTACACTCCGTACATGTCTTTTACAGTACGTGAATTTCTGCTACACTCCCTGCATGCCCGCTACACTGCCTGCATGTCTGTTACACTCATTGCATGTCAGCAACACTTCCTGCATGCCTGCTACATTTCCTGCATGTCATCTACACTCCCTGCATGTCAGCTACACTCCCTGCATATCAGCTACACTCCCTGCATGTCAGCTACACTCCCTGCATGTCAGCTACATTCCCTGCATGCCTGCTACACTCAATGCATGCCTGCTACACTCCCTTCATGCCTGCTACACTCCCTGCATGCCTGCTATACTCCCTGCATGTCAGCTACACTCCCTGCATGCCTGGTACACTCCCTGCATGCCTACTACACTCCCTGCATGTCTGATACACACTCTGGATATCTTCTACACTCCATGTATGTCTGCTACACTCTCTGCATGCCTGCTACACTCCCTGAATGCCTGCTACACTCCCTGCATGTCAGCTACACTTCATGAATGCCTGGTACACTCCCTGCATGCCTGCTACACTCGCTGCATGTCTGCTACACTCTCTACATATCCGCTACACTCCCTGCATGTCTGCTACACACCCTGCATGTCTGATTCACTCTCCGCGTGTTTGCTACACTCGCTGCATGTCTGCTATACTCCCTGCATGTCTGCTACACTCCCTGCATGTCTGCTACACTATCTGCTTGCCTGCTTCACTCCCTACCTGTCTGCTACACTTCCTGCATGTCTGCTACACTCATTGTATGCCTGTTACACTCCCTGCACGTCTCCTACACTCTCTGCATGTCTTGTGCACTCTCTGCATGCCTGCTACACTCCCTACATGTCTGCTACACTTCCTAATTCTCTGCTACATTCCCTGCATGCCTGCTACACTCCCTGCATGTCCGCTACATTCCCTGCCTATCTGTTACACTTTCTACATATCAGCAACATTCCCTGCATATCTGCTACACTATCTGCATGCCTGCTACACCCCCTGCATGGCAGCTACACTCCCTGCATGTCTGCTACACTCCCTGCATATCTGCTACACTCTCGGCATGCCTGCTACACTCCCTGCATGATTGCTACACTCTTTGCACGTCAGCTACACTCCCTGCATGCTGCTACACTCCCTGTATGTCAACTACAATCCCTGCATGCCTGCTGCCCCCCCCCCAGCATGCCTGCTACACTCCCTGAATGTCAGCTACACTCCCTGCATGCCTGCTACACTCCCTGAATGTTCGCAACACTCCCTGCATGTCTGCTACACTTCATGCATGTCAGCTACACTCCCTGCCTGCCTGTTACTCTCCCTGCAAGTAACCTACACTCACTGCATGTCAGCTACATTCCCTGCATGTGTGCTACACTATCTGCATGCCTGCTACACTCCCTGCATATCTACTACGCTCCCTGCGTGCCTGCTACACTCCCTGCATTCCTGCTACTTTTCCTGCATGTCTGCTACACTCGCTGCGTATCAGCTACACTCCTTGCATGCCTGTTACACTCCCTGCAAGTCACCTGCACTCACTGAATGTCAGCTACTCTCCCTGCATGGCTGCTACACTCCCAGCATGTCAGCTACACTCCCTGCATGCCTGCTACACTCCCTGCATGTCTGCTACACTGTCTGCATATCTGCTACACTCCCTGTATGTCTGCTACACTCCCTGCATGTCTGCTACTCCCCCTGCATGTCTGCTACACTCCCTGCATGCCTGCTACACTCCCTGCTTGTCCGCCACACTAACTGCATGTCTGGTACAATCCCTGCATGTCAGCTACACTCCCTGCCTGCTTGTTACACTCCCTGCATGTCACCTACACTCACTCGAATCGAGGACGATGAGAGCTGTCGTAAGATGGGAAGGAAGAAGGATAAGGAAGGATGGAAATAACTGGAAAAGGATGGGGAGGAGTGGAAGAGGAGGAATCAAGGCAAGTGGCCCAACCACTTTGGGACATGTGGTACAAAAGTACTGAAGACGTAGATAGAGAGGCTTGACTGATGTCATTGCTTGGCTCACTAGGAGAGGATGGCGAAGGCAGCGGCAGGAGCTGGGAGTGTCAGAAGGCAGCAAGCAGGATGAGTTGGTTATGGTCTTAAACCGTTTATCAGTGCGGTAAATTGTTTTCGAGAGAGTTGTATCACACTTATGGGAGAGCTGTCGTAGTATTCGTTGGTTTGGAGTTGGTGGAGTATCTGGTTGTAGGTAGGGAATGGTCTTTCTTCGCTTTGGTACGATACAGTGTTGTCTTGGAGATGTTGGATGAGTTCTAGGCGAGTCATGCTTGCAGGGTACAGCCTCGTGGTTGTAGAATATGAGTCCTTTGTGTTTAACCCATGGTGTTCCAGGTAATCGACGTGAGCTAAGTAGAGAAGGCGGTGGTGGAGTAGAGGAAGGTGGTGTTGCTTCGTTTTCAACTTCAGTAGACGAATTAGAAGATGTTTCTGGTGGTAAGGCTTCTGATTGGTTGGATTCAGTGAGAGGTGGTGGCGGTGGAGGCTTCTCATTGGTCGTTGTTGGATGGACGTCACTAGTTGGTGGTGTTGATGGAACTTCTGCAGAAGAGTTGGTGATTAAGTTTTTGGTGAATTTGAGAATTTCTTCAGAAGGTGGAGATGCTGGAAATGTAAATGAAGGCATATTATTTAATGCAAATAACTCGTTGATGGTAGAGTTAAATGATCGGATACACTCCCTGCATGTGTGCTACACTAATTGCATGAGTGCTACACTCACTGCATGTCTGCTACACTCCCTGCATGCATGCTACACTCCCTGCATGTCTGCTACACTCTTTCCATGCCTGCTACACTCCCTGCATGTCTGCTACATTCCCTGCATGCCTTCTACACTCTTTGCATGTCAGTTACACTTTATGCATGCCTGCCACACTCACTGCATGCTTGCTACACACCCTTTATGTCAGCTACACTCCATTTACGTCAGCTACACTCACTGCATGCCTGCTACACTTTTTGCATTCCTGCTACACTCCCTGCATGCCTGCTACATTCCCTGCATGCCTGCTACACTCCCTGCATGTCAGCTACACTCCCTGCATGCCTGCTACACTCCCTGAATGCCTGCTACACTCCCTGCATGCCTGCTTCATTCCCTGCATATCAGTTACACTACTTGCATGCCTGCTACACTCCCTGCATACCTGCTTCACTTCCTGCATGTCAGCTGCACTCCCTGCACGTCAGCTACACTCCCTGCATGCCTGCCACACTCCCTGCATGTCAGCTGCACTCCCTGTATGCCTGCTACACTTCCTGCATGCCTGCTACACTCCCAGCATGTGAGCTACACTCCCTGCATGTCAGCTACTTTCCCTGCATGCCTGCTACACTCCCTGCATGCCAGCTACACATCCTGCATGCCTGCTACACTCCCTGCATGCCAACAACACTCCCTGCATGCTTGCTTCACTCCATGCATGCTACCTACACTCCCTGCATGCCTGCTACTCTCCCTGCTTGTTCGCTACACTCCTTGCATGCCTGCTACATTTACTGCATGCCAGATACTCTCCATGCATGTCAGCTACACTCCCTATATGCCTGCTACACTCCCTGCATGCCAGCAACACTGCTTGCATGTCTGCTGTACTTTATGCATGCTTCCTACATTCCCTGCATGCCTGCTACATTCCCTGCATGCATGCTACACTCCCTGCATGCCTGCTTCACTTCCTGCATGCCTGCTACATTCCCTGCATGCCTGCTACACTCCTTGCATGTCAGCTACACTCCCTGCATGCCTGCTACACTCGCTGCATGCTTGCTACACTCCCTGCATGTCAGCTACACTCCCTTTATGTCAGCTACACTCCCTGCATGTCATCTACACTCTCTACATGCATGCTACACTCCCTGCATGCTTGCTACATTCCATGCATACCTGCCACACTCCCTGCATGCCTGCTACACTCCCTGCATGCCTGCTACACTCCCTGCATGCCTGCTACCCTCCGTGCATGTCAGCTACACTCCTTGCATATCAGCTACACTCCCTTCATGCTTGCTACACTCCCTGCATGCCTGCTATATTCCCTGCATGTCAGCTACACTCCCTCCATATCGGCTACACTCTTTGCATGCCTGCTACACTCCCTGCATGCTTGCTACACTCCCTGCATGTCAGCTACTCTCCCTGCATGTCAGCTACACTCCCTGCATGTCAGCTACACTCCCTTCATGCTTGCTACACTCCCTGCATGTCTGCTATATTCCCTGCATGCTTGCCACACTCCCTGCATGCCTGCTACACTCCCTTCATGCCTGCTACACTCCCTGCATGCCTGCTACCCTCCCTGCATGTCAGCTATACTCCCTGCATGCTTGATACACTCCCGGCATGCCTGCTACACTCCATCCCTGATTCACTCCCTGCATGCTTCCTACACTCCCTGCATGCCTGCTACCCTCCCTGCTTGTCCGCTACACTCCTTTCATGCCTGCTACACTTACTGCATGCTTGATACTCTCCATGCATGTCAGCTACACTCCCTATATGCCTGCTACACTCCCTTCATGCCTGCTACACTTCCTGCATGCCTGCTAGACTCCCTGCATATCAACTAGACTCGCTGCATGCCTGCTACACTCCCTGCATGCCTGCTACACTTCCTGCATGTGTGCTACACTCCCTGCATGCCTGTTACACTCCCTACATGTCAGCTACACTCCCTGCATGCCTTCTACACTTCCTGCATGTCACAGAGTGTTCAAGAAAATTATAATTAATAGAATTTTGGGAAAATTTAATAATACATTGGACATATAATAAATCTTTATTCATTGTGGTCAGTCAAACAAACGGGCTTCCACATGGATAAATTGTCATTTTTGTGGAAATTGGTGTCACGCCCCTTGTGCAGATATCCCAGAACTAGCTACAAGCAGTATTAAAACAGAGAAGTGTTTTTGGGTATGCTCAAATGAGGAAAATCTGTGGACTAAAATCACAAGGGTATTAAAAGAGGACAACATCAAAGCTGCTTTCATAGAAAACCTGGAAGCTTTCTACAACAGATGGGAACATAAAATGTCTGGGCTGAATGGTACTGCCCTTGATACTGGCCATGTAGTCATAAACTGTAAGGCTGGAGGTGATGTCTGGTAGTCAGTAAATGTGGGGCTGATAGTGCTGTCCTGGGAGACAGTAATGGTGAAGCTGGAGGTGCTGTCCTGGGAGACAGTAATGGTGAAGCTGGAGGTGCTGTCCTGGGAGACAGTAATGGTGAAGCTGGAGGTGCTGTCCTGGGAGACAGAAATGGTGAAGCTGGAGATACTGTCCTGGGAGACAGAAATGGTGAAGCTGGAGGTGCTGTCCTGGGAGACAGAAATGGTGAAGCTGGAGATACTGTCCTGGGAGACAGTAATGGTGAAGCTGGAGGTGCTGTCCTGGGAGACAGAAATGGTGAAGCTGGAGATACTGTCCTGGGAGACAGAAATGGTGAAGCTGGAGATATTGTCCAGGTAGTCGGGAATTATACGCAGGAAGGAATACATATAAATGATCTCATAGGGGACAGGAGCCATAGTAGGGAAACAAGTGTAGTCAAAGATAAGATAAAACCAATATTGCAAACTAGAAATACCGCAGGAAATAGCAAACAAGAGGACTCCAATAGCAATAGTGAGGATAAATTACCAAAAACAACTGGTGGGAGCTCCATTGTTGGTGCTAGGGAGGATAGAAGTAAGACAGGGAAACATGCACCAACAGGGAATACAGTCACAGAAAACCCCAAGGCAAGCGGAAACCAAGCCTGTGCACATACTAAAGCACTTGGTATCTGCTGGCATGGGGGAAAACTGGAAAAACAGATGGGACATGCAACTATGACCACCCTAGAAAATGCCATGCCCATATGAAAACAGGAAAATGCAAACTCCCTTCCTGTAAGCTTTTTCACCCTGAAATGTGTACCTCTTCAGTACAGGAAAGACTGTGCTATAACTTAAATTGCCAGGCATACCATCTAAAGGGGACAAAAAGATACAAAACATCCAGGCCATGGGAAAACCTGGGTAGCCACAGCCACTCAAGAGGGAGAGGTTTTTTAGTGCCAGGAAGGAAAAAAAACTGGCAGGAAATGGCAGAAATCGTACACCAAATCCAGTCATTCCTGGAGTGGAACCACAGTCGATGGCCTCCACTCCAAACCAACAGATACAGATACTAATGCCGGAAAAAAAATCCCCCCCCAGTACCAACAATACCACCAGTCCGATAACATTCTTCCTTGCAAATATACAGGGTCTAAAGCCAGCTACAAACAACAAAATACCTTTCATCCGTGGACTGCTTGCAGAGGCAAAGGCAATGTTCGCGGCTTTCACTGAGACCCACATAAAGGATCACTTGGACAACGAAGTATGGATCCCAGGTTACAACCTATACAGATGTGACAGAGTGACAGGCAAAAGGGGGGGGTTGGCCTGTACATTGCAGAGTCACTTGTTTGCACAGAACTGCTTAATGCCTCAAATGACGTAGTGGAAGTTTTAGCAGTAAAGGTCGAGAACCAAACCTAGTCATTGTGGTAGTCTACAAGCCTCCGGATGCAACATCCCAGCAATTCCAGGAACAGCTGTTAAAAATTGACCACTGTCTGGAAAATCTTCCAGCTCCTGCACCCAACATCTTGCTCCTGGGGGATTTCAACTTAAGGCACCTAAAATGGAGGAATATAGCAAATAATATTGTTGCAGTAATAACACCAGGAGGCAGCTCTGATGAAAACTCACACTCACACGAGCTTTTAAATCTCTGCACAAAATTCAATTTAAACCAGCAAATAATAGAGCCTACAAGACTGGAGAATACACTAGACCTCATCTTCACTAACAATGATGATCTGATAAGAAATGTCACCATATCAAAAACAATATACTCAGATCACAACATAATTGAGGTTCAGACATGTATGCATGGAGCCCCAGACCGACAAAATGAGACTAGTCACGAGGGAGCATTCACCAAATTCAACTTCAATAACAAAAACATAAAGTGGGACCAAGTAAACCAAGTCCTAACCGATATAAGCTGGGAAGATATACTAAGCAACACAGACCCAAACTTATGCCTAGAACAGATTAACTCGGTGGCACTCGATGTATGCACAAGGCTTATTCCTTTTAAGAAAAAGGAGGAGTAGATGTAAAATAGAAAGAGACAGGCGCTCCCTTTACAGGCGACGGAAAAGAATAACAGAGCGGCTAAAAGAGGTCAGTATATCTGAAATGCGCAGGGAGACACTGGTCAGAGAAATAGCAAGCATCGAACTTAAGCTAAAAGAATCCTTTAGGAGTCAGGAATCGCGGGAAGAACTAAAAAGCCATAAATGAAATCGAAAGAAACCCAAAGTATTCTTCTCCTATGCCAAATCAAAATCGAGAACAACGTCCAGTATTGGGCCCTACTTAAAACAAGATGGGTCCTACACAGATGACAGCAAGGAAATGAGTGAGCTACTCAAGCCCCAAAATATGACTCAGTTTTTAGCAAGCCGCTAACCGGGACTGAGAGTCGAAGACCAAAATGAATTTTTTATGAGAGAGCCACAAAATTTGACTAACACAAGCCTATCCGATGTTATCCTGACGCCAAATGACTTCGAACAGGCGATAAATGACATGCCCATGCACTCTGCCCCAGGGCCAGACTCATGGAACTCTGTGTTCATCAAGAACTGCAAGAAGCCCCTATCACGAGCCTTTTCCATCCTATGGAGAGGGAGCATGGACACGGGGGTCGTCCCTCAGTTACTAAAAACAACAGACATAGCCCCACTCCACAAAGGGGGCAGTAAAGCAACAGCAAAGAACTACAGACCAATAGCACTAAACATCCCATATCATAAAAATCTTTGAAAGGGTCCTAAGAAGCAAGATCACCACCCATCTAGAAAACCCATCAGTTACACAACCCAGGGCAACATGGTTTAGAACAGGTCGCTCCTGTCTGTCTCAACTACTGGATCACTACGACAAGGTCCTAAATGCACTAGAAGACAAAAAGAATGCAGATGTAATATATACAGACTTTGCAAAAGCCTTCGACAAGTGTGACCATGGCGTAATAGCGCACAAAATGCGCGCTAAAGGAATAACAGGAAAAGTCGGTCGATGGATCTATAATTTCCTCACTAACAGAAACACAGAGAGTAGTCGTCAACAGAGTAAAGTCCGAGGCAGCTACGGTGAAAAGCTCTGTCCCACAAGGCACAGTACTAGCTCCCATCTTGTTCCTCATCCTCATATCCGACATAGACAAGGATGTCAGCCACAGCACCGTGTCTTCCTTTGCAGATGACACCCGAATCTGCATGACAGTGTCTTCCATTGCAGACACTGAAAGGCTCCAGGCGGACATCAACCAAATCTTTCAGTGGGCTGCAGAAAACAATATGAAGTTCAACGATGAGAAATTTCAATTACTCAGATATGGTAAACATGAGGAAATTAAATCTTCATCAGAGTACAAAACAAATTCTGGCCACAAAATAGAGCGAAACACCAACGTCAAAGACCTAGGAGTGATTATGTCGGAGGATCTCACCTTCAAGGACCATAACATTGTATCAATCGCATCTGCTAGAAAAATGACAGGATGGATAATGAGAACCTTCAAAACTAGGGAGGCCAAGCCCATGATGACACTCTTCAGGTCACTTGTTCTATCTAGGCTGGAATATTGCTGCACTCTAACAGCACCTTTCAAGGCAGGTGAAATTGCCGACCTAGAAAATGTACAGAGAACTTTCATGGCGCGCATAACGGAGATAAAACACCTCAATTACTGGGAGCGCTTGAGGTTTCTAAACCTGTATTCCCTGGAACGCAGGAGGGAGAGATACATGATTATATACACCTGGAAAATCCTAGAGGGACTAGTACCAAACTTGCACACGAAAATCACTCACTACGAAAGCAAAAGACTTGGCAGACGATGCACCATCCCCCAATGAAAAGCAGGGGTGTCACTAGCACGTTAAGAGACCATACAATAAGTGTCAGGGGCCCGAGACTGTTCAACTGCCTCCCAGCACACATAAGGGGGATTACCAACAGACCCCTGGCAGTCTTCAAGCTGGCACTGGACAAGCAACTAAAGTCAGTTCCTGATCAGCCGGGCTGTGGCTCGTACGTTGGTTTGCGTGCAGCCAGCAGCAACAGCCTGGTTGATCAGGCGCTGATCCACCAGGAGGCCTGGTCACAGACCGGGCCGCGGGGGCGTTGACCCCCGAAACTCTCTCCAGGTAAACTCCAGGTAATTGTCAGAATAGTTTATTTGTGGGTTGCCGTGAAGGACCTGTCTAGTTGGGCCAGCGGGCGTGCTGCAGTGTTGTCTTTCTTATGAGTCGCGCATCAGGTGTTGCTTTGATGTGGGATCTGATGGAAAGTGTGGTCTAGACCCTTTATATGCCTTCCTTTGATGCATTACTTTGATTGTTCCTTGATAATGTGAGTAGTCATGAAAGCACTTAGAATTTCATTATTCTTTCACAATGGTTGTTTTGCGCATATATATATATATATATATATATATATATATATATATATATATATATATATATATATATATATATATATATATATATATATATATATATATATTGGTCTGAAAATGGCAGATGAAGTTCAGTGTCAATATCTGTAAGGTACTAGTCCTTGGTGATTGTGGAAAATATTTTAATCTTCCGAAGCTATAGTGCCTAATAGGTGTTTAATGTGTCGATATGGGTCAAAAATATATTTGAAAATGGACTAGAACCAACAGGGAAGCTCTGCGCCTGTGCTGATGGGCAGGGGAGAGGTTGAGACGGGGCATCACGAGCTGGAGTGTTTTGAATGGAGTTAAGAGGCTGGGAAAGCATATGACCAGGAAATTGGCGTTCACAGCGGCCTAAGGATTACTATAGGCCTCACTTCATAATAGGAAGTGTCGTAACTGTTCCTGGTGAAGAGTGAGGGAATGTGATTTATGGGACCACCGTAATAAAGTGGTAAAATTAGTGAATAATGGTAGGACCGGTGGTGACTGGTGCGACGCCATGGAGGGTGTCCAGGGGAAAATACCCGTGATTTAATCATCACTCATCGGTCTCAGATCTTAATGGAGTTACCTCTAATATGCATAATAATTATGAGACATTAAATCGTTGTATGAATTGTAATGTAGTCACTGATAATAACACTAAGAGAATGTGTGAAGTGAAATAAGTCGCCTTACTCCGAATGAACACGTGGAGTCCTCGTGGTTCCTGTCCTGAGGATAGTGAAGTTTTTATGGAGTCCCGACGTCTAAACCGGGACAAACCAACAGATACCTCATCCTGCTGGAATAAGAACCATGTCGGTGTAGCAGGACATCGAAATGAGATGGTGAATGGAGGAAATAAGGAGCATCAATCACCTACAGTTAAGTAACCCTTCTAGTTAAAGCAGACTGATACTGGCCAGTTAGGTATTTTGTAATTGGATAGGTTATGAGTAATCCAGCTACATCAAGTGACCAGAGAATATCTGGTAAGTTGGATTATATACAAGTGTTTTTCCTTGATGGATATATCCATTTGTAACCTACCCCACCTTCATTCAGTTAAACTAATATAATCTATACAGTCCACAATTAATTAGTAGCGCCGTACTTGTGGGTGCTATCCAATTTATACTGGTCTCAGATAGATATGGATAAGATTGTGAGGTCGAAGGGACCACCTGCAGTGACCAGTGGTGGTTAAGTTTTTTCACATGTCTACACGGGGTGACTACGGTAAACAATATGGTTGTTGTCTCCCAATGAGATTACTCGTATGCATATAATGTGGAGGTACATACAGGTAACCCCCTATAAAATTTTCCATATCTGCCCATTGGTCTTTCAAACCGGATGTAATCAGTGAAAAATTAATTAATTGAATTAATTACTTAATAATTAAGTGACTGATTGAAGAAAGTGGGTATAGGGTACACAAATTTAATCGATCGTGTGGTGGATGATAATTAGTCTAATTAATTGCTAGCACATGTGTGGCTAGGATTTATACAAGAGTAAAGTGCAAGAATTACTCTTATAAGGCGCCTACTTAAGTTGTATAATCAGTGATTAATAATTCTCTAACCATGGCTGGATCTGATGGAGTTAATGTGGCTGACAAGTCCATGAATTTTAGAGTAATGAAAGGGTCATTACAGGCTATTAAAGGCCATGTGACGAAGGCATACAAGTGCTTGGAGTTAATGAATCAAGAAACCGTGAACCCTAATGAATTTAAGTTATATTTAGATGCTTTAGAGAGTAGATTTGAGTGGTACAAATTGTGGTTTAAAGACTGTGAAAGAGATCTGCTGGAGAATTGTGCAGATGGAAAGGAAATGAATGTTTTAATTAATCAGCATTACGAAGTGGAAGAAAAACTGTCTTGTAAAAGTAAGGCTATGAATAAATTAAAGGGTGTAAACCAGGCAGTTGATCAACCTATTAATGCAAAGGGTGGGTTTGCCAAAACCTCCAGAGTACGGTCTGGAGGAAATCAGACTAGGTCGGCAATAATTAATTGTTCAATTGCAGACCAGTCAGCCAAACAGTTCGAAGGATATAACACATAATGACTCTGAAGTATCTGTCAAGTCTCAAAGGGGAAAAATAATCCCAGTGGTAATAATCATAATCAAGAGTTAAATAGGCATATATCAAGTGACAGGAATCAGTAATAGTGGTTCCTCACATCAAGGTAAGAGGAATAAGTACCTCAGTAAGGGTAACCCAGTTGATAAGAGGTCAGGCAAGGAAAAGAGAGACTGTCTCTTCTAAGAACTGTAATGTCTATAATTCATGGGATATTAAAGTGGAAAGAATTAAAGAACTTGACAGATGTATCAGATGTCTAGGCAATCATAATGTAAAGGATTGTCATATCAAATTGAACAGTTGCTATCAATGCAACAAGGGAAGGCACCATACAGTTATGTGCAAGAGTGTATGTAATTCTAATACTAATGGTGGCAATAATGATAATGTTAATAACCCTGACACTACAGTGACTAATGTAAAGGTTGCAGCTAATGGCAATAATGATGGCCTAGCTGAGGTAGCCTTGCCGGTGTTGGATGTAATAATTCAGGATAAAGGGCATAAATCCAAAACTATGCGGCGTCACTCTCCTCAACACTGGTACGGGCCATGTAATATATGGCAGACTACCGTGTAGTAATAATGACTAGAGGAAGTAGTAAATACAGTCACGGTGTGTCTTACTCATAAAATGTCAACCCAGTACAAGTATTCTTCTATCGAGAATGATGTTGAACCAGTCTAATTTGTGGGAGCTGGACAGCATAGGGATTAATATAAATGAAGAAAGTCCAGATGATTCCTTTACTCAGGAACAATACCTGAAGGATGTTAAATTTGAATCTGGACATTACTGGGTGCGACTTCCATGGAAGCTGAACCGTCCAGAATTATCTACTAATTATAGGATGGCATATGGACAGTTAAAGGGCCCAGCTCTGCGAACTGAGCAAGACACCAAAATTGTTGACTGTTTGTAATGATATAATTAATCAACAGTTAAATAATAAATTTTTCCTACTTCAGGCGACGATAAATGCACACCTTAAGTGCACAGGTGGTCCACTGAGCGAAGTAATTAGATAAATAATCGTATGTGGACAATTTCCTGGGTGTGACGTCAACTAAAGAGGAACTAATGAGGATATATGAAGGGTTAATGAAATAATGCAAGGTGCAAGGATGCCCCTGAGGGAATGGAACAGTAATTAGTCCATTTTGAGGGATCAATAAATAAAGATAGCCCTGGAGTTGAAGTGCCTATATGCAGTAATGTGCTGGGGCTGACTTGGGACACTGAGAGAGACTTGCTATTGTTAAAGTCTCATAATTCCAGTATGCCCAATAAATTAACCCAGAGAGCATAGGCTTAGTGTCACACCTTACAATAAGAGGGAAATTATTAATACCAGAAGCATGGAAGCTTGAGTGTGCTTTGGATGGAGCCCTACCTGAGGAGTTAACAGGTGGAAAGAATTAATGGGTGATTATGTAAATACCAATGTTGGAGTTCCCAAGCCAGGTGGCCAGTGAAGATGGGAAAATTGTACTCCACGTTATTTAAGTCGTCTAACAACGACCTCCACCCGGCTGCAGTGTGGAAAATATTTTAATCTTCCGAAGCAATAGTGCCTAATAGGAGTTTAATGTGTCAATATGGGTCAAAAATGTATTTGAAAATGGACTAGAACCAACAAGGAAGCTCTGCGCCTGCGTTGATGGGCAGGGGAGAGGTTGAGACGGGGCATCACGAGCGGGTGTGTTTTGAATGGAGTTAAGAGGCTGGGAAAGCATGGGACCAGGAAATTGGCGTTCACGGCAGCCTAAGGATTAATATAGGCCTCACTTCATAATAGGAAGTGTCATAACTGTTCCTGGTGAAGAGTGAGGGAACGTGATTTACGGGACCACCGTAATAAAGTGGTAAAATTAGTGAATAATGGTAGGACCGGTGGTGACTGGTGCGATGCCATGGAGGGTGTCCAGGGGAAAATACCCGTGATTTAATCATCACTCATTGGTCTCAGATCTTAATGGAGTGATCTCTAATGTGCATAATAATTATGAGACATTAAATCGTCGTGTGAATTGTAATGTAATCGCTGATAATAACACTAAGTTAAGAGAATGTGTGAAGTGAAATAAGTCGCCTTACTCCAAATGAACACGTGGAGTCCTTGTGGTTCTTGTCCTGAGGATAGTGAAGTTTTTATGGAGTTCCAACGTCTAAACCAGGACAAACCAACGGATACCTCGTCCTGCTGGAATAAGAACCGTGCCAGTGTAGCAGGACATCGAAATGAGATGGTGAATGGAGGAAATAAGGAGCATCAATCACCCACAGTTAAATAACCCTTCTAGTTATAGCAGACTGATACTGGCCAGTTAGGTATGTTGTAACTGGATAGGTTATGGGTGATCCAGCTACATCAAGTGACCAGAGAATATCTGGTAAGTGGTGGGATTATATACAAGTGTTTTTCCTTGATGGATATATCCATGTGTAACCTACCCCCCCCCCCCCCTTCATTCAGTTAAACTAATATAATCTATACAGTCCACACTTAATTAGTAGCACCGTACTTGTGGGTGCTATCCAATTTATACTGGTCTCGGATAGATATGGAAAAGATTGTGAGGTCGAAGGGACAACCTGCAGTGACCAGGGGTGGTTAAGTTTTCTCACATGTCTACACGGGGTGGCTATGGTAAACAATATGGTTGTTGTCTCCCAATGAGATTACTCGTATGCATATAATGTGGAGGTACATACAGGTAACCCCCTGTAAAATTTTCCATAGTAATGAAAATAACCCTCGAACCTATAATCTAGGTGAAGTAGAGCTTGATCATACAGAATGTGAAAAAGACTTGGGAGTCATGGTAAGCAGAAATCTAAAGCCAAGACAGCAGTGCCTTAGTGTGTGCAACAAGGCTAACAGATTACTTGGATTTATCTCAAGAAGTATAAGTAACAGAAGTCCAAAAGTTATTTTACAGCTCTATACATCACTAGTGAGGCCTCATTTAGATTATGCTGCTCAAGATTGCTATTCAAGATTGATGGACTGACCACATTGACTCAAGGTTAAGGTGACGTGTACTTAGCTCTGTGAAGACCTGTTTGTGTGCTCTCTGTGAATCTGAACCAGGATGCCCTCTCTTGAGCAACTTTACCAGCAGCTGAAAGAAGAGCTTAGGGTTGCTAAGCAGGAGATACGGCGATTAACGGAGGAGAACAAGAGGATTCGAAGTAATCCTCCTGTTGTGAGTCCCCAGGGGACTTGGTCACTGGCCAGGCAACATGGGACCAAGCTGAGGATCAAGAATGTTGGAGAGGTAGAAACAATGAGGACCCAGAAGACTACTGTGGAAACTTCCAACCCATTTTCGGTGCTACCTGACGAATGTGGGTGTTCTACTGGGAATGTCACAATGAGCACCAAGGAAGCATTGGATGACATGAGTGAGACATCCCTAGAAACCCCAACGAAAACCATCGAGAACATCTTGATGAATTCCAAAAGTGAAGGTGTAGTGCTACCTAATAAATGTGAGTCGACTACTGGGAACATCATGACGGACGTCGCTAAGGAAGATAAAAACATTGTTGTTGTTGGGGATAGCCAGATTAGGTATATGGATAGGGCATTCTGCTTGAAGGATAGGAGTAGGAGGCAGAGAGTGTCTTCCTGGGGCTGGGATGAAGGATATTGTTAGCTGTCTGGATGACATTATGAGAGGTAATGGGAGAAATCCTATTATCTGTCTCAGTGCTGGAGGCAACGATGTTGGCAGACGTAGGAGTGAGGACCTGATTAGCAGGTATAGGTCAGCAATAAAGATAATTAGGAGGAAGGGTGGAAACCCTGTCATATGTGGTATTTTGCCAAGGAGAGGAGTTGGAAATGAATGGTTGTTCAGAGCAATTGGTGTCAATGGCTGGCTGGACAAATACTGTAAGGAAAATGCTGTAACATTCATTGACAACTGGGACCTCTTCTATGGCAGAAATGACATGTATGCCAGGGATGGGGTTCACTTATCTAGGTGTGGGGTGGGAGCACTGGCCAACGCAGTGGAGGGAGCTGTTAGGTCTTTAAACTAGGAATAGTTAGTGTTATGGGTTTTGGTGGGAAAACAGTGAATTCCCAGTGTAGTAATATGAGTACTAGTAATAGGCAAAATGAGGTGGATATTGGAAATCTAGTGGCACTAATTGACAAGGACAGTAATAGGTTTAGAACAGTGGAATAACAGAAAGGAGCAGGAAGGGTAAAGAGAAAGGAGGGTCCTTAAATATATACATTACACAAATAGTTGTAATGCTAGGAATAAGATTGACGAGTTGAGACTAGTTGCTAGTGCAGGTAACATTGATGTATTTGCCTTAACTGAGACGTGGTTCAATATGAAAAATCGGGACATGCCTGCTGAATGTCATATACAGGGTTTTAAATTGTTTCAAGTGAACAGAAGCATCGGGAAGGGGGGTGGGGTGGCACTCTATGTCCGAGATCGCTTGAACTGTTGCATAAAAACGGATATTAAGTCTGAAGTAACACATACAGTCTGTTTGGATAGAATTTTTAGAGGGACATGAAAAATTTATTTTAGGTGTGATATACTGTCCCCCAAACTTAGTTAGGGACCAAGGGAGACTACTATGGGAGGAAATTGTTAAGGCCACAAGGCACGATAATGTAGTAATTCTAGGAGACTTTAACTTTAGTGATATTGATTGGAATTTCTTGATTGGGAATTTAGAATCAAACGACTTCTTAGAAGTAGTTCAGGATTGTTTTTTGAAGCAGTTTGTGACAGAACCTACAAAGGGAAATAACCTGCTTGACTTGGTGTTGGCAAACAATGAATCCCTTGTTTATAATTTAGAAATTACAGAGGAACTCGGCATTGAATGGAAGTATGACAGTAGGGATAATTCAGAACTGGTCCCAGATTTTCGCTTAACAGATTACAATGGGCTTAGAGAACACTTATCATCTGTGGACTGGGGTAACGAAGAGAGCTATCAGTATGACAGCTTTCTTAACACAGTATATGCTGCCCAAAGGACGTTTGTCCCATATGAGGAAATTAGATCGAATAGAAATGACCCCAAATGGATAAATAATAAGCTCAGATATCTTTTAGGACAGAAAAAAGGATTTTATAGGTGCATCAAAAGAGGTGAGGGTCATCTTATGAATAGGTATATTGACATTAAGAGGGACGTTAAAAAGGGGATAAGAAAAGCTAAATGGGACTATGAAATTAAAGTTGCTAGGGATTCGAAATCTAACCCAAAAAGTTTTTTCAAGGTTTATAGAACAAAAGTTAGAGGTAAGATAGGTCCCTTTAAAAATAACTCTGGGCATCTCACTGACAAGGAGAATGAAATGTGCTCTATTCTTAATAATTATTTTCTCTCGGTTTTCACTCAGGAAGACATTAACAATATCCCAGTAATTAATTTTTATAGTGGGCTTGATGATGATAAATTATGCAATATCACAGTCACTACCGAATTGATTATCAAACAGATAGACCGGTTAAAGCAAAATAAATCCCCGGGCCCTGATGAACTTTTTTCAAGTGTTCTTAAAGAGTGTAAAATGGAACTTTGTGAACCATTGACTAATATTTTTAATATTTATCTTCAGACAGGTGTAGTGTCTGATATGTGGACGATGGCTAATGTAATTCCTATTTTTAAAGCAGGGGACAAGTCGCTACCGTCAAATTACCGCCCAATAAGCCTACTAGAGTCAATTATAGCTGATAATATAAGAAGCCATCTGGATAAGCACAGCTTGATTAATGATATTCAGCATGGATTCACGAGGGGCCGTTCCTGCCTAACTAATTTATTAACCTTCTTCAGTAAAGCTTTTGAGGCCGTTGATCATGATGAAGGATTCGATATTGTTTATTTAGATTTTAGTAAGGCTTTTGATAGAGTACCACATCAGAGACTGTTAAAAAAAAAGTGGCAGCTCATGGCATTGGGGGAAAAGTGCTGTCATGGATCGAGTCATGGCTCACTAATAGGAAGCAGAGAGTATGCTTAAATGGGGTTAAATCCGAGTGGAGATCTGTAACAAGTGGCGTACCACAGGGATCAGTCTTAGGCCCGTTGTTGTTTATAATATATGTCAATGACCTTGATGAGGGTATTACTAGTGATATGAGCAAATTCGCCGATGACACAAAAATAGGTAAGATAATTGATTCAAACGTAGATGTTAGGGAACTTCAGGAGGATTTAGACAAACTATTCTTGGTCAGAAAAGTGGCAGATGCAGTTCAATGTAGATAAATGCAAGGTTCTGAAGCTCGGGTGTGTTCATAACCCTAGCACTTATAAGTTAGATAATGTAGAACTTAGCCATACAGATTGCGAAAAGGACTTGGGGGTTATGGTGAGCAGCAACCTCAAACCAAGACAGCAATGCCTAAGCATACGTAATAAGGCAAATAGATTATTGGGATTTATATCAAGAAGTGTAAGCAACAGAAGTCCAGAGGTTATACTGCAGCTTTATACATCATTAGTAAGGCCTCACCTAGATAATGCAGTTCAGTTCTGGTCTCCATATTACAGAATGGACATAAATTAGTTAGAAAACATTCAGCGAAGAATGACTAAATTAATACATAGCATTAGAAATCTTCCTTATGAAGAAAGATTGAAGACTCTTAAATTACATTCACTTGTTAGACGAAGAATGAGGGGAGATTTGATCGAAGTGTATAAGTGGAAGATGGGTATTAATAAATGGGATATTAATAAGGTCTTGAGGATGTCTCTCCAAAAGAGAACCCGCAGTAATGGATTTAAATTAGACAAATTTAGATTTAGAAAGGACATAGGAAAGTATTGGTTTGGAAATAGGGTAGTTGATGAGTGGAACAGTCTACCTAGTTGGATTATTGAGGCTAGGGCTTTGGGTAGTTTCAAATTTAGGTTGGATAAATATATGAGTGAGAGGGGTTCGATTTGAGTGGGACTTGCAAATGAGTGGATAGAATTATCAGAGCTTATTTCTTGGGGAGCATTGAAAATTGGGTTGGGCAAATGTTTTGTTAGTGGGATGGATTGTAAAGGACCTGCCTAGTATGGGCCAACAGGCCTGCTGCAATGTTCCTCCTTTCTTATTGTGAAGGCTTACTCAGCCCTGTAACAACTTCAGACAGTATTACCCAGGCTGGCTCCTCCTCAGGAAAATTAGTGAATAGAAAAAGAAATAATAACAGACAAACATAAACACTTTATTATGTAGAAAATATAAAATATAAAACACTTAAATATGAAATATTAGTCCTACATTAAAGAAAAATGAAAAAGGAAAAATATAAATGATAACTGAATTCAACGCTAATTTAACACTTGGGTGTCTGGTGTTGGTGACACTGCTTGTTGAAATCGTAGCCGTTGCTGATGATGGGGGGGGGGGTCGCAGGTGTTGGTGACCACCACTGGCTAGGTCTTCACAGATTAACGCCGTGAGTAGTATCCCGATGACAGGAAAGCAGGTTCTTTACCGCTGCAATGATGTGGGGTTACGTCCTGCAGTTTCATACAGGTGCACAGGTACTTAAATGCAAAATGGGGAAGTCTCTGGACGTTAGTCCTTCTCCTGTTCTTCTCGTTGATTGACAGGTGACCCTCACTGTCATCCAAGCTGAAAAGATAAGATAGGTTACCCACTGCTTAAATAATCACTCTCCATGGCAGTGTACATTACTCAAAAGACGTGGTGATTATTACAACAGTCAACCTAGAGCAAGACTGAAAGGACTAAGTTTATTATTGGTCAAAAGTGAAGCTTCTAACCAATAAATCCACTAGAATACAAGGCAGGCATGTACTTACAGTAGTGTTGGGAGCTGCGAGTCGAGTGATTTACTGTTTGACCAGAGCCCCATACGTCACCTTTCGAGGGGGGGGGGAAGAGGGAGGGGAAGGGATAGCGGGAGCTAGACTGACCCTACGTTAACAAGCAGCCGGCAATCAAACTATCACTTTAGGGGTGGGGGGGGAGAAAAGGCGGGAAAAACGGGAGCGTGACTTACCCTACCTTAACTAGTAGCCGGCAATGAAACTATCACTTTCGGGGAGGGGGAAGAAAGGCGGGAGCGTGACTTACCCTACCTTAACTAGTAGCCGGTAATGAAACTATTGTTACTATATTGCTACTCCTATCTATTGAACTTTTCCCTCACACTTATGTTCTTATGCTCAGTTTTGGTCCCCTTACTACGGGATGGATATAAACTCATTAGAGAACATACAAAGAAGAATGACTAAAATGATTTACTGTGTAAGGAATCTCCAATATGAAGACAGACTTAAAGCCTTAAATCTCCACTCTCTGGAGAGACGCAGAATGAGGGGAGATATCACTGAAGTGTATAAGTGGATGACGGGCATAAACAAAGGAGATACAGTGGTCCCTCAATAATCGTCCGGCCTGAAAGTCGTCCATTTCGGAAATAGTCCTGTTTTTTCGTCAAAATATTGGCTCGCAAATGGTCCGGTAACTCGCTAATAGTCCTAATAGTCCTTCGTCTTGGACGTGTACTCACGCTCTGAGCCGCCTCGGCCTTTCCTTCCCAGCCAGTGTGCCATTGTTTACCAGTGAGTGACGGTCCCCTCACATGCTCCTATGAAATATTTCATAATATTCCATTGATTTTGGGACTTGGGACTTGCAAATGAGTGGATAGAGTTATCAGAGCTTATTTCTTGGGTAGCATTGAGGACTGGGTTGGGAAAATGTTTCGTTAGTGGGATGAATTGTAAAGGACCTGCCGAGCATGGGCCAACAGGCCTGCTGCAGTGATCCTCCTTTCTTATGTTCTTATATTCTTATGTTCATCAACCACTATCACAACTGCTTCCACTCTACCACCACCATCTTTGTATTTTTCTACAAACTTTTTCATAAATTGTGTTTCTTACATTCTTTACCAAAAGGCTGGCACTAGAAGCTTTCTTTGGTGGTAGAAGGTAGTAGTGATGGTGGTAGAAGGCAGTAGTGATGGTGGTAGAAGGTAGTAGTGATGGTGGTAGAAGGTAGTAGTGATGGTGGTAGAAGGTAGTGATGGTGGTAGAAGGTAGTAGTGATGGTGGTAGAAGGTAGTAGTGATGGTGGTAGAAGGTAGTAGTGATGGTGGTAGAAGGTAGTAGTGATGGTGGTAGAAGGTAGTGATGGTGGTAGAAGGTAGTAGTGATGGTGGTAGGAGGTAGTAGTGATGGTGGTAGAAGGTAGTAGTGATGGTGGTAGAAGGTAGTAGTGATGGTGGTAGAAGGTAGTAGTGATGGTGGTAGAAGGTAGTAGTGATGGTGGTAGAAGGTAGTAGTGATGGTGGTAGAAGGTAGTAGTGATGGTGGTAGAAGGTAGTAGTGATGGTGGTAGGAGGTAGTAGTGATGGTGGTAGAAGGTAGTAGTGATGGTGGTAGAAGGTAGTAGTGATGGTGGTAGAAGGTAGTAGTGATGGTGGTAGAAGGTAGTAGTGATGGTGGTAGAGGGTTCCTTCTTTAGTGATTCAGCAATTCTACCAACTCCTCCAATGTTGTTGGAGTTATATAGGGCTACAAAAACCACCGCCGCCTCACCACCATTATGGACGGCTTACACTCAGTGGCCCTTATATACCCAACAACAACACAACACAACACCTCTCGTGTAAGTAAGTAAATTTATTCAGGTATACACAAATACAGTTACATAGAATTATCATACATAGCAGCATATGTGTAGAGAACCTAGGATAACCCAAAAAAGTCAGACAGAGTGACTTATTTCCATTGGGGTCCTTTTACCTTATTATTATAATATAAAGGTTATAATATTTTCTTATTATTCTACAATGAAGATAACATCTTATTATCATACTAAAAAGACTATCTACTACACGAGGGTCATTAAGACTATCTACAATACGAGGGTCATTACTAGGGATAAGGTAAAATTTACACGTATTTTAGCTAAAAAAATAGAAAATCATTCCCCTCCCTTTCTGTTTACCTGGAGTTTACCTGGAGAGAGTTCCGGGGGTCAACGCCCCCGCGGCCCGGTCTGTGACCAGGCCTCCTGGTGGATCAGAGCCTGATCAACCAGGCTGTTGCTGCTGGCTGCACGCAAGCCAACGTACGAGCCACAGCCCGGCTGATCCGGAACTGACTTTAGGTGCTTGTCCAGTGCCAGCTTGAAGACTGCCAGGGGTCTGTTGGTAATCCCCCTTATGTGTGCTGGGAGGCAGTTGAACAGTCTCGGGCCCCTGACACTTATTGTATGGTCTCTTAACGTGCTAGTGACACCCCTGCTTTTCATTGGGGGGATGGTGCATCGTCTGCCAAGTCTTTTGCTTTCGTAGTGAGTGATTCTCGTGTGCAAGTTCGGTACTAGTCCCTCTAGGATTTTCCAGGTGTATATAATCATGTATCTCTCCCTCCTGCGTTCCAGGGAATACAGGTTTAGGAACCTCAAGCGCTCCCAATAATTGAGGTGTTTTATCTCCGTTATGCGCGCCGTGAAAGTTCTCTGTACATTTTCTAGGTCGGCAATTTCACCTGCCTTGAAAGGTGCTGTCTTCTTGAACTGGTTCATGCTATGACTGGCTTTTACATGTGCGGGTAGTCTGTTCCATTCCTTTATTGCTGTACAATAAAAGGTGTTTGAAGCCTGTCCAATGACTGTGGGTACTACAAAGTTGTGCTCTCTCCCCCTAGTACTATGATTGCTTTGGTTCCCAACCTTGACAAAATTGACAGCAAGATATTCTGGACACTGTTCTTGAGCAATTTTATAAACAAGATTTAGCTTCAGTTGTTTTACTCTGTCTTCAACATTCAGCATATCCAACTGCTGTAATTCATCCTGGCCTACATGTTCTCTTGGTCCCAGCCCCAGGATGAATCTTACGATTTTGTTCTGGGTGATTTGCAGTCTATCTTTCAGTTTTTTGTCAAGGCAGAGTACCATGAAGAGCAAGCGTAATCCATATGGCATTGTATAAGGGCTAGACATAGGGTCCTGCGAGCCTCAGTAGGTAGACACTGTGCTTGTCTATACAGGAACTTCAGTCTGGCATTCGCTTTCTTTACTACACTGTTCCCTATCAATTCTCCTGACATGCATGGGTCAAAGGGGATTCCCAGATATTTTACTGATGAAACCAAAGTGATGGACTCCCCATTACACTGAACATTAAAATTATTTACCCTTCTCAGTTTATGTTTCGTTCCAAAGAGAATGACTTCAGTTTTCCCTAGGTGTAATGATAGTTTGTTGTCTACTAACCATTTGCTGCAGGACTCCAGTTCCAGTGTTAAAACATTAGCAATATCTTGTGGGTCTTTACCTGTCACTAACAGAGCACTGTCATCTGCATACAGTAGGAGTTTGCACTTGACACTGATAGGCATATCATTGATATAACATAAGAATAATAAGGGACCCAGAATACTACCTTGGGGAACTCCACATGTTATCGGCAGGGGTTCTGATTCCGTTTTGTTGATTTTGACTATTTGTCTCCTGTTGCTAAGGTAGGACTTAAACCAGTCTACAGAACCTATACCGATAGCTTGAAGTTTCTTACATAATATATTGTGGTTGACAGTATCGAAGGCCTTTTGCAGGTCTAAGGTTACCATACCTATGAGGTTCCCTTTTGACATTTCAGTTCTCAGGTAATCCATCAGATTAATAAGGGAGGTATCGGTTGAGTAGGATCTTCTAAAGCCCGATTGATAGCTATGGAGAATGCTGTTGTCATTAAGGTACTTAACTACTTGAGAATACACTGCCCTCTCCAGAATTTTAGATATTATACATATTATTACATATAGATATTATTACATACGTAATGACTTATTTTATTCATTCTAGAGTATATTCCATGTTTCTATGTTATTAATATTGTTTATTATGTCATATTAGTTGAATTGTGATAGATAAATAAGCCATAGAGTTGATATTAGTGTCATATTCTCCAACAATACACTTACCATCCCTCCCTCACAAACAAATAGACAATAAGAACATAACAATGGAAGAACACTGCAGGTCTACTGGCCCATACAAGGCAGGTCCTTATCAAAATGACCTCCACCCAAAGCTACCCAAGAATTTACTCCCGTACCCAATGACACAAATCAAACTCAGCTCCTCCAACTCGTATATTTGTCCAATCTCTTCTTAAAGCTACCCAAGGTCCTAGCCTCGATCACCCTACTGGTAAGTGTGATGTTAAATAAGAACTTAAGAAAGTAGGAACACTGCAACAGGCCTGCTGGCCCATACTAGGCCGGTCCTTCACAAATCCAACCTACTAACAGAACAAATGCTACCCAAGCAATAAACTCAGGTGCAAGTCCGACTCAAATCCAACCTCTTTCACTCGTGTATTTATCCAACCTAAATTTGAAACTACCTGTTGTGATAGAAACACAGGCCTTATCTCTAGGCTTTATTGAACATAGAATCTTCATAGTACTTCTGCAACAACAAAATATAATGACTAGTACATCTAATAATGGCTTCTACAGGGATGGTGATGTCTTGCATATGTCAAGAGAAAAGTTATAACTACAGGACACATATTTAAACTCACCATGTAATCTGCATCACTAATATATAGATAGAGGAGGAGAGAATCACACACCATGTGTTGGCGCCCATGACACACACCAAACTGTTGTTGTTTAGGTAAGACACATATGCAACAGTTAGGTATCTTTATTTCGAAACATTTCGCCTACACAGTAGGCTTCATCAGTCGAGTACAGCAAAGTTGATAGAAGCAGAAGAGACTTGAAGACGATGTAATCAGTCCATCACCCTTAAAGTTTTGAGGTGGTCAGTCCCTCAGTCTGGAGAAGAGTATTGTTCCATTGTCTGGAATAATATGGAGTTGAAGTGATAGGATGGAGCCTTATATAGCGCCAGGAGGTGAGACGTAGGTCACTAGTAGAGGGGACTGACCACCTCAAAACTTTAAGGGTGATGGACTGATTACATCGTCTTCAAGTCTCTTCTGCTCTATCAACTTTGCTGTACTCGACTTGATGAAGCCTACTGTGTAGGCGAAACGTTTTCGAAAACAGATACCTAACTGTTCATATGGGTCTTTTGACTAAACATCCTGTTGGTATTTATTAATCCATTTTATTGTTCAATACTGTTGTTGGTTGTTAAGGGCACCCAAGATGTGGTGCGCAGTATTATCCTGCGGCTGGCTCCCCACGGACCAGTATCACTACAATCGTTCCCCCCCTTTAAAATATCAGAGACAAGTAATCTACCCAAAACTTGGGTCTTTAGGTGGGGGCGACGTACAACGTCCCGACCTTCGTAGCCCTTGAGCCTCTTCACCAGTTCGATATTTTCCAGCGGGTTTTGATTAACGGCTGGAGCCAAATCCTCTAATTCCGTAGGGGTAGTCCTCAAGGGGCTTCCAGCGAGAAAACAAGCAATCTTTCACATCAATTGGTAATCTTGAGATCCACACTATGGGATTCACTGGGGCTAAATGTCTGTAGATACTGTAGTCCCGTCACCATTTTTGTAGCGAATGTGGGCGTAATGTGGATTAGCTTGCAGGGCTCTACCTCTTCCACTAAAGGAATCCGTCTTGTTCAGCCTACGGTGACTCTTCAGGAAAACGGGTCCAGGATGACATAACCAAGTGGCACGGAGCTCCCGTAGAGGAAACGACGTAATAGGTTTGAGGAGACTTTCATGAGGTTTGCTTATAGCTGTGCATAGTACAATGATCTAATAGAGTGAAAGCATCAGGTAGGACAGTTGCCAGTGTTGAACAGGTAATTGCGCGACTTCAATGTCATTGTAACTGCCTTCCATATAGTCCATTGAACGCTCCACTTGACCATTGCTTTGAGGGTTGGTAGCTTGTTGTTTTCTGCTGCCGGCAATTACCTTTGCTAGCCAAAAACTCTGAAGTTCGTTACTCATGAACGAAGGATCCCCTGTCTGTAATGATATAAGCTGGCATACCAAAAATAAGAACAACTGTGAAAGACAACTAATAACAGTTGAAGCAGCCATATTTGCACTCGGGAATACAAAGGGAAACCTTGAATATTCATCTACTATGTTAAGGAAATACCTATTCTGATTTGTGCTTGGTAGAGGTCCTTTGAAATCTATATTCAATCTTTCGAAAGGCTGGGTGGATTTTATGAGATGTAGTCTCTCTGGCTGATAAAGTTTGGCTTGCACTCTGCACATACTCTGCATGCTCTGATCACTTGTCGCACATCTTCCACTGACTGACACAAAGCCTTGTGGAGCGCTGAGAGTGATTGCAGATCATGACATGCTGCTCCACAGTGGGACCTAGAGAATGCATCAGGTGAGATGTTCTCTTGACCCGGTCGGTACAGAATATCAAAGTCATAACAAGATAGTTCCATCCTCCAGCGTAATATCTTGTCATTCTTTTTCCTATTTTGTGCTTCTTGTCCGCACAATATACATCAGCGACCGTTGTCAGTCCTTATGTGAAATGTCTACCAAGTTAATAAAGCCTCCATGGCGAACTGCTTCTATGATGGCCTGGGCCTTCCTTTTCTACAGCAGTGTTACTTTCTCTGATCCTTGAAAAGTTCTCGAAAAGAAGGCTACTGGCGTCCCTGCCTGAGATAAGACTGGCAGCAATGGCAATGTCAGAATGCATCCGTTTCCACTTCGAATGTAGGGACTCATTCAAGGGCTTGAACTACTGAGTTTTAATGTCCTGTTTGAGAGTAAGGAAAGCGGCTTCTGGTTTCCCTTTGTCTCAGGAAATGTGGTAGCACCAAGGCGGACTTTACTTGAAAGTTTGAGATTCCATTGTGAGTAATAAGCAAAGAGCACCAGAGTTCTTCGAGTGACTTTTTGTTCTTGAGGCATTTGGAAAGTTCCCGTAGAGGTCGTAGTCGTTCAGGTCTGGGAATATTGAACCTCCCTTCCACTACATAACCAAGGATGCTAAGCCTTTTAGTTAAAAAGTGCACTTTTCCCCTCATGTAACGATATTTTTTCTTCTTGCGGCTTTCCGAAAAAACTTATCAAGGGTTGCATCATGTTCCTCCTGGGTCGTGCCACAAAGGTAACATTATCTACATACGCTAAGTTCCATGAGTTTTGCTCTTCCTGAATGAGTGAATCCTTATTCCAAGTTGGAAGCAGGCTAACCCCGTTGGGTGACTCCAAAAGGGATCTCTGGTATACTGAGACAGGCCATCACTACCTCGAAACGCTGTGTATGGTTATCTTCATTCCTTATAGGGAATTGATGGATGGCACTACCTCTGTAGATCAATTGTGCTAAACACATAGTACTGAAGCAATTTTGTTCACGTATCATCAATTCGAGGTAGAGGGTACCCATCAAGAAGTTAAATATTTGTTGATTGTACTCAGAGTAATCGATAGCCAAGTCCTCCATTTCCTATAACCATCTTTGTAATTACAAACAACCTGCACGCCGAAGGGAAAATCACTTGGTTCTATAATACCTCCTTCAGCAGCCTCTGAGTTTCTTTCCATTGGAACATCCGATCCTCATAAGAATACGGCGTGCTAGCTGATATGGATGGAAATCCGCGGTAAGATTTGCAAACAGCTTGGTGGGTCTACCCATAAAGTGCTAAGTCCCACAGACAGACAAGAGAGGCAGTTCACCTCCATATGTTAAGTGACACTACCATGCAGCTTTCTGAAAGTCCCTGAATCAAGATAACATCAGAGACAAGTTGGTGGCAGAATAGCTAAATGTACATTCTGATAATTCGTTCCAATTAACTCGAGATTTTACCTTACCAAAACCCAAGGTCTGAATAGAGAGAGATGTTGATGCCATGGAAACGGTACCTGATGAGTGATGTACAGTCAAAGGAGTGGCGTTTAACTAAGTCAAGGTTGAGGAACTCTCTGAGCTGCTACTATCAATAAGACCATCTACTTTCAGTCCTTTGATGAATACTTTCTCAACTGCCTTTGAACAGTGAATTTGGAGTACCGCAAAGTCCTGTTGCTAGAGTCGCATGATCACTGGATTGTGTGGAGGCACTAGCTCTTGTAGAAGCAATTAGCACGACATACTTTAGCAAAGTGACCTTTCTTGTGGCAGTTATGGCACATGCTTCACGTGCAGCACACTTTGGACGTGGATGTTCTTGAAAAACCACAAAAGAAACACACCTTAACCTGCTTCTGCTGTCACTGAGGTCAAGTGTTCCACAGGAACTTCATTGCAAGAGTCTTGGTCAGGAATTGCAGCACTTACCACTCTTCGAGAAGGCCCTGAGGGGTACTGTATACTTCAGAATTCTTCTGGCCTGAATCAGAGCTGGTCAAAGGCAGCGCTTAAGTTTGAGAGTGTTATTCTCCAATAAACCCTGCCTATATTGGTGATTGCAGCCACTGATAAAAGCATCCCTGATGTAGACTCTTCACAATACTGTCAGCTCACTGCTTGGAAGTGACAGTCCTTACCTAAAATTTTCAGTGCTTGATAGTATCCCTCTAAGATTCATCAATCTGCTGGGCGGCGAGTTGCAAGCGATAGCGTGCAAAGATTTCATTTGAGGTTAATATACTGAAATTAGGGTTTGATAGTATCTTCGTAGGTATTTCACTCAGAAATAGCCTCACTTCAATATCTTAGGTGACACAAAAGTGATGAGCAGACTTAGTTTATCTAGATCTTCTTTAGGAAGGGCTTGCCCACGAAGTTTCGAATGTTTTAACCAGTGCTTTCCATTCCTGAGCAGCCGTTGATAGCTGGGTCACAGTCTTATAGCCTCCAGGTTTCAGTTAACCGCTCGCATGTTGTGATGTAGTCCTAGCGCAGGATCACCACCAGGTAGCCCAGATTCTAATGTTCAATAAATTGTTTGTGAGTAGAAACACAGGCCTTATCTCTAGGCTTTATTGAACATAGAATCTTCATAGTGCTTCTGCAACAACAAAATATAATGACTAGTACATCTAATAATGGCTTCTACAGGGATGGTGATGTCTTGCATATGTCAAGAGAAAAGTTATAACTACAGGACATATTTAAACTCACCATGTAATCTGCATCACTGATATATAGATAGAGGAGGAGAGAATCACACACCATGTGTTGGTGCCCATGACACACACCAAACTATTGTTGTTGTTAAGGGCCCCAAGAGGTGGTGCAGTATTATCCTGCTGCTGCTCCCCACAGGACCAGTATCACTACACTACCCAAGCCATAGCTTTTAGAACATTGGAAAGGAGGAACACTGCAATAGGCCTGTTGGCCCATACTAGGCCGGTCCTTCACAAATCCAACCCACTTACAGAACAAATGCTACCCAAGCAATAAACTCAGGTGCAAGTCCAACTCAAATCCAACCTCTTTCACTCGTGTATTTATCCAACCAAAATTTGAAACTACCCAAGCCATAGCTTTTAGAACATTGGAAAGGAGGAACACTGCAATAGGCCTGTTGGCCCAAAACTGGGCCCGGGGTCCCTTCACAAATCCAACCCACTAACAGAACAAATGCTACCCATGCAATAAGCTCAGGTGCAAGTCCGACTCAAATCCAACCCCTCTATCTCGTGTATTTATTCAACTTAAATTTGAAACTACCCAATGTTTTAGCTTCGATCACCCTACTAGGCAGACTGTTCCACTCATCAACTACCCCTATTACCAATGTTCATTTATACATTTTATTAGTGCCCTAGGTCCTTATGGAGGGGGATTCCCCCTTTCCCAAAAAATTTTCTTCCCTTCTCCTCCCCCCTGTCTTCCATTCATCAACAACAGCCTTCAATAAAGGTAACTGTCATGTTGAATGTTCATTCTTTTGTACATGTAAATCTATCTTTTAGGTAAAAAAAAAATTGTTGTTGATACTTCTGGGTGTCCGGAACGAATTAATTGGATTTACATTATTTCTTATGGGGAAAATTGATTCGAAAATCGTCCATTTCGATAATAGTCCCACTTCCAGGAACGGATTATGGACGATTATTGAGGGACCACTGTATTAATAAAGTACTGAGGGTGTCGAACCAGGTAAGAACCAAAACTAATGGATTTAAGTTGGATAAATTTTGATTTAGAAAGAACATAGGTAAGTACTGGTTTTCTAACAAAGTTGTAGATGCATGGAACAATTTTCCCAGTGGGGTGGTAGAGGCTAGGACCTTGAGTAGCTTTAAGAAGAGACTGGACAAATATATGAGTGGGAGGGGCTGGGTTTGATTGGTGTCATTGGGTACGGGAGTTATTTCTTGGGCAGCTTTAGGTAGAGGTCGTTTTGATAAGGACCTACCCTGCATGGGCCAGTAGGCCTTCTGCAGTGTTCCTCCATTCTTATATATACAGTGGTCCCTCGCTTTTCATAGTTCTCAGCGATCGTAAATTTCGCCAATCATAGGGGTATTTTCGTATAAACATGGACTCGCTTTTCATAGGTTGACTCTCGAATAGTAGTTCGTCTGGGACGCATACGCACGGTGTGAGCTGGGGCAGCGTCCCTACCCAGCCAGTCTGGCATTGTTTACCAGTGAGTGAAGGTCCCCTCAAGTGCTCCTACGAAATATTTCATAATATTCCACTCATTTTAGTGCTTGCAATTACTAAATAAGCTACCATGGCGACAAATTCAAATTCAAATTCAAATTCAAAGTTTATTCTCTATAAAGATTACAATGTTGAATTTACAGAATTTGGTTGTTGTGTGGTTTACATGTAGTTAAATAATGATTACAGAGTGTACCACTAGAACGCCTAGCATGGCTAGGCATTTCGGGCAGACTTAGTTTAATTCTTTGTTTTAAAATATTACAAATTATGAGGTAAGTTGGTATTATGGCTAAGTGACTAAATACTAGTTTGTGAGTTTAGCAATGTGAATGCTTTTGTTTTGGCACAGTACATAGTTTCAGTATTGGAGTATCATAGGATTCATTATTTTAAGATTGAGATTAATATTTCTGTTTATGGTCAAATGGGTGAGTGAGTGTAAGTGTGAACCACCAGGTGGTATTCGTGTAGTTAGTTGATGGGGTGTATCAGGGAGATAAGATGTTTTCTAATGGTAGTTTTGAAGGTGATGAATGTGTGCTGCAGTTCTAGAGTTCTCAGGTAGGGTGTTCCAGATTTTAGGGCCTTTGACATACATTGAATTTTTGTAAAGGTTAAGTCGGACACGGGGAATGTCGTAGAGATGTTTGTGTCTGGTGCTATGCCTGTGGGTTCTGTCACAACTATCAAGAAAGCATTTTAGGTCAAGGTTGATATTGGAGTTTAAGGTCCTGTAGATGTAGATTGCACAGTAGTAAGTGTGGATGTCCTGAACAGGGAGTAAGTTTAGATCTATGAAGAGTGGGGGGGTGTGTTGCCAGGGATGGGATTTAGTGATTATTCTTACTGCAGCTTTTTGTTGGGTTATTATTGGCTTTAGGTGTGTTGCTGCAGTTGATCCCCAAGCACAAATAGCATAGGTGAGGTATGGATAAATGAGTGGTATAGTGTGAGAAGGGCATTTTGCGGCACGTAGTATCGTATCTTGGAGAGGATCCCAACCGTTTTTTGATACTTTTTTGGTTGTGTGTTGGATATGGGTGCTGAAATTCAGGTTGTTGTCAAGGTATAGGCCTAGGAATTTGCCCTCATTATGTCTGGTAATTAGAGTGTTGTCGATCTTAATGTTAATTTGTGCATATCCTGCTCTGCTACCAAACATAATATAGTAGGTTTTGTCAGTGTTACGCGTAAGTTTATTGGCTGTCATCCAAGTCGATATTTTGATCAGCTCCTCATTAACAATGGTGTTGAGGGTGGCAAGATTAGGGTGAGAGATGACATAAGTCGTGTCGTCAGCAAAGAGAATGGGTTTCAGGTGTTGGGATACGTTTGGAAGATCATTGATGTATATGAGGAAGAGCAGGGGACCAAGGACACTTCCCTGCGGAACTCCAGTATCAAGTGGCCGTGTTGTTGATGCTGTGTCTTTAATGGTGACATACTGATACCTATTAGTAAGGTAAGATTTGAAATAAGCAAGCGCATGGCCTCTTATACCGTAATGGTCAAGTTTGTGGAGTAGGATGTCGTGGTCTACTGTGTCAAAAGGTTTTCCTAGGTCAATAAAAATTCCTAGTGGATATTCCTTATTTTCCAATGCTGTGTAAAGCAGATCTAGCACTTTTATGATTGCATCATTAGTGCTTTTATTTTTCCTGAATCCAAATTGGCAGGGGTTGAGTATGTTTTGTGTAGTTATAAATGAATATAGTCTCCTAGTGCCAAGCCTGTGGTAAAGAAGGTGAGAAATATGTACAGTGACAAAGTCTTGGGCCATTTTCGGGAAGTGTTAAAGAGACGCCAGAAACAGAGCTCTCTCCAGTTACTTTGCGAGACAGGACTAGAGTGACTCTTAAGGTGGTCCTAGTGGCATTCAGAAACAGAGAAGAGAAGCAACCCAAGAGAAGCAATTGGTACCTGAGGTGTTGCTGGAAGGGGATTCCCCTTCCAAACTGTAAACAATCCAATCTCTCTCCTCCTCGAGTCTCTCATACACTAAGAAGAATCTCCAATAAAGGTAAGTGTTATGCTGTTAATGTTTCATTCATCATTTCCCATTGTATTGTTTATGTACTATATGTATATTTCATGTAACAATTTTTTTTGTTTTAATACTTCTGGGTGTCAGGAACGGATTAATTGTATTTACATTATTTCTTATGGAGAAAATTGATTCGCAAATCGTAAATTTCGTTTATAGTAATGGCTCCAGGAACGGATTAATTACGAAAAACGAGGGACCACTGTATATATATACAGGAGGGCCCCACTTATACGGCGGGTTAGGTTCCAGGCTACCGCCGTAAAGTGGAACACCCTTTTTTTCCACTTACAAATGCATACAAACACTAGATAACAAGTTTACACTAACATATATTATGTTAGCAATAGAACCAGGCATCAAAAAAACAATAAAAAAGTACAATACACACATAGTGCACTCATTACTTACCTTAAAATATTTATAGTCTTAATCTAGGGTGAGACAAGTAGTATTTATTGTAAGAAATCAAGTGTGGTATGTATGGTAGTCAGCCAGGCTACCATACCAGAGAGAAAGAATGAGTGCATGAGAGAGGACAGGCGCAGAGTTATGTAAACAAACCAGGCGAAGGTAAGTTTTGTAAACAGTGTACACGTCTGGTTTGTGTACAGGTTGTCTCTACATTGATACGGTAGAATAAATAAAGAAGAACACTCCCATTCTCATGTAACATCATTTTGAGAAGAAATGATGCTCTGAGTGAAGGCAATGGAAGTAAGTCACTCTGACTTTTTTGGGTTATCCTAGGTTCTCTACACATATGTTGTTATGTATTTATGTTATGTATCGTGTTTATTATATAATTTTGAAAAAAATATCACGGATGGATTAATGAAAATGTGTATATTAACGTAATATACAACATTTAATGATACACGAGCTCAGACAGCGTTAAACAAACTGAAAGTGTGGC